>VZRE01007535.1:0-35346 GCA_013396775.1 Cephalopterus ornatus | reverse complement strand
TTACCTATTGCTTTCATTACGTTCCTGGGACAGATCTTATTAAACTCAAAGGAGTCAAGTTTACCTAATCCTGTTAAGGTAGATTAGGGATTATAGCTGAAACCATCAGCCAAACTGCACATTTTTTAATGAGACTGAGAGCTTTGTTCACAACTAAGGAACAGAAACAGAGGTATAAGGACTTTTCCTAAACAGGACTTTCCTATTTAGCTGGACTTAGCTGGACTTTAGTCAAGATGATGTCCTGGAAATCTCTGGGTTTGGAAAATCAAGTGGCACATAAACGAACTTTAAAAACTTTTAACTGAGAGAACTCCTTTACCATATTGCATGAAGAATTTTAAGACTGCATAGTGATCTTCAAAACTCCTCCGATCGGTGCATCAAGGGCAGTCTTAGAATGCAGTTCTGACTCTAAAGTTTCTAAAATGTGCCAAGAATGTTTGTGTTTTGTCATCTAGAGAATTACTGAAAAGGGAGAGTAGAGTCACCACGTGAACTGTTCTATGCTGCTCTTCCCAGTGGAAGAGTATTTACTGTTAATCTAAAAGGTTTGAATGGTCTTGTTCAGTGAACAAAACCTAAAAATCTTCACATCTTAATAACTTCAGTGTAATGACCAATTCATTTCATAATTGAAAAGAAAAAGTTATCTTCATTGCAAGCTAATAACTGAAAACAGTAGGAAGCCATATAAATGAAAACCAGACTTGCAAAACTGGATTAGAGCAAAGATGCAGTACTAGAACGTCTTACAAAAACCTGCCTGTGTTCCTCAGACCATCATTCAGAGCTGACAGCTGAAATAACTTTTGCACAGTATCTAACCTAGACCTTCAAACAGACATGTGGCTATGATTTTGGAGAGTGCTGACACCATGAGCACTCTTCTTCTGAGGGCAATACAGGTTGGTATCTTCAGTTACATAACTTTATAGGCCAGTCATTAATAAAAAATAACAGACCAAGTTATGATACAATGAGTCAGCAATATCTGCAAAGAAAGGCATTAATAATATATAGAACTGCTAGCTTAATCTTGGAAATATAGCACTAAGAATTTTAGGGAAATGTTAGCAGGTGAGAGGTAACATTCAGAGCAAAAGATTTTAAGGGCTCCCATACAGATGATGTTTATGTTAGATGATGAACAACTATTATCATTACATTTCTAGATATAAGGAATCACAAAATTAACTTTAAAGAGAAGAAACACACATGAATTTGTCCCAAAAGGGCTTTCTTATAATATAGTTGACATTTTCGCTTATGGAGTGGTATTGCAGCATTAGGGATACTGAAATTTGTGTCTCTTTATATATAAAGTAGTATTACATGAAAGTCAAATTTGTATGTAGGTGTCAAAGAGATCACTCTATAGTCATTGTGTGTATCCACAAGGATGGATATGGAACACACTTTATTTCCGATTGCTCTAATGTTTTAACAATAAAATCCAAAATATACATACTTGGAGTTACAAGAAACACATTTTCATACACCCTTTCTCTTCTCTAAGCTGTAGTTTGCTTCCTCAAGTCAGTGTTTTATAAAAAGTGCATTTTGTTTGATTTTTTTTCTTCTAATAGTTGAATGAATTATATTCTCAGGTGGCCCAATTATAACTGTTGCCTGTAGCCATAACAAAATTAAAGATTTCTGGAAACGTTTTGTGTGAAGTGCACTTGATCAGCTAAGGCAGAGAGAGTTCCACAGAGTTTCAGTGACTGCCCTCATGCCCAGGGGCAGAACCTTTGTTTAGGACTTTAATAAAATAACAGCCCTCCCGATATTAGCACAATATCCTATAGTCCAAATGAAGTCCCTTACGACTTCAGCAAAGAATGTATTTTGACATAAGGACAGAAAAAAGCACATATGCATGTACATACAAACACTGTTTGTGCAGAGTCATAAATAATGAAATTGGCAAGTACAGTATGATGTACTATTATCATGGCACTTGACAACTAAATTGTGTTAAGCCTTAGCAATTAATTTCCCATTTATATTTGTAAAAGAGAAAGAGTAGGTAAACAGAGATATCTCCAACTTTTTCTGCCGTGTGAACTGAAATAAATGCAATACACAAATCTTCTAATATTCCATGGCAGCACTTCTGGAAGGATTTAGGAAAATGTAGCAAGGTTGCTTGTGGAGTAGATCTACTTTGCAGTTCTTGGTTTAAATCTGAACTGAAAAGGGATAAAATTCATTGTTGTGGTTGTTTACTCATGCGAATGCTATTGTCTCAAACTGCCAGTCACTGTGCTACTCCAAACTAGCAAAATCCATTTCAGGTCTCTGTGAGTTTGCATAGTTTTCTAGCAGAGCTACCATTTCAGGGCTTGCCATCCTAATCATTGCTGCCAACACAATATTGAATATTAAAGCTGTATAAGTGATGAAGTTTTCGCTCTCAATTCTCTTTGCTTAGCATGAGGGTTTACTTTTCTATTAAATCAGAGAAACCATTCTAAAGGAGCCTTTCAGTTTGGTTTGCTAATTCTGTTCATTTCATCAGATGAACTTCTAGACTCTATTTACACAAGATTTCAAGGTAAAAATATTACCAGTATCATAAGCATTTCAAACACTTTATTCTTATAAAAATTGCAGTTAATAAAGACCCATATGCAGTGAAATTACAGTCTTAATTTACATAGTGACAAATATTCTTTCAGATTACTTTTTTCCTGTTGAATTAATAACATTGAATATTTTCCTTCCTATTCAACTACATTAACAATAATTTGAGCCCATTATTGTAATACCTGTCAAAATGAAGGCATGTAAAACTAACAGAGAAATCATTCTCAAAAGTTGCCAGCTGGCAAAAATGACTGAAAGTTCCAGGGACAATGCTTCTAAAAAAAATTTCTCTCTTTTTTTTTAATCATAAAAATGCTGACTATTTCACATTGCATTCTTCCTTAATAGTTGGCCTTATCCTGATTTTGAACTGTTGATCTGTACCCGAGGGGCAATCTTCCTATTACAGTATGACATGGTCAGATGGGTGCTTTTTAAAAACAAGGACAGATTCATTAACTAAAAGATTCCGTCTTCAGACTACTGCCATGAATTTCTTCTAGAACTAGCAGCCTGGAAGTGAAAACTCTTAGTAAAGAAACAGTTAAACTAGAAGAGCAAAAAGTTCAATTTGTAAAAAAATCCTCTTTTTATATTTTAGCAGATGCTTTCGTTTATACACATAACGGATCTGTTATCCCAGTTAGCTAGGGGGCAAAAACCCCAAAAGTAGTCCAATCTTTTAAAATCGTTGTATTGAAAACCAAAGTGAAATAAATGCTATTTTTCTTTTGTTGTGGGATACCTGTAGTTTCCTTTTAATGGGATTCACAGATTTCATGAATCTAAAATCTTCATTATGCATAGAGAGATGTATCAATCACAGCTCCTACATTATACATATAAAACTGTAAAAAATACAGCAATTCCTTTTTAATATGCAATGTAAATTGAACAAATTATAGTGATTTAACAGAAAAAATGGTGCTACAGAATTTGTCTTAAAAGAAAGGACTGGATATTTTCATTTCTCTTCAAGTTACAAAACTATAACTTCAAATCTCAAAATGAACCTCTTAAATATAAAAGAAGAAATGGTAGCAATTTGTCAGGTTTTTTTATCAGGCTAATGATAGCATTTTCTGAAGGTGGAAGGAAAATTGCTATGATAATTATATTAAAACAAGCCATGGCTTTGTACTCTCACTGTTTTACCACTGATTAAGAACAGTTTAGCTCAAAAATGTATTTAAAATTTAAAGATGTATCTCTAGAACTTAGGATATTATATCTTTTCTCATTTACTTACCGTCAGTTACAGACTAGCCATGTAAATTAAAAGTCTGTGAGTGAAGGGTAAAAACATTTCTCATAAACAGCAGGAGTTGCATCCCAGTTAGGCTACTGATTTGCAGTCTGCAAAGAATATATACTTACAAATATTTCTAAAACAGGTTTTATAGAAGGACAGAGTAATAAATTATATTAAAAGTCTACTGATTTTCTAAAAATCTTATGGTTACTTAAGATGCAAATGATTTCTTAACAGACCATTTTTATTTTTAGGGATCATTTATCTTCCTTCCTCTCTGCGGTAACATAAAAGAGTTTGTCTTTTTGTCAGTTGTACTGACCATCCATTTCTGTGCTCTAATATCTCAGTAAAAGTTGAATAGGAAATACATGCTACAATTCATCTGAGAAAGTCATCTGGAATAAGCTACAGGCTTTCAGAAGTATTTTCATGAAAAGCAACCATGTATTTTTTCCGAAATTCATCTCATAAAAAAGGAAAAAAGAAAAAAGCAAAGAAAAAAAAAGAAAGCAAGGAATAAAGATCAACATGATTTATTAACTAAGCTGTGTATCCATTCACAACCAGCTTTGTCAGACTCTCTTCATTTCATTCACACATAGTGGTGAATGTTGAATTCTGTGGCGTCTGTTTTTTATGACATTTTTCTGCATATTTTCCCAAGAAATGTTTCCTGCATTTACATGGTGGCACTGCTGATAACCATTGCAAACAGCACCGCAGTTATAGGAAAAGGATCTTGAAATATGAAAATCTGTGTGACAAAAGTTGTGGAAAGATTATTCTGACACATTGTTCAACCAGTCAAGATACTACCGACAAAAGCTGATCAAGTTTTTAGCCCCTATCTCCCAACTGCTACCCAGCCACCTTCCCCAAGGGTGAAGATTTCAAGCTGCCATTATTTAAAGCTGTTTCACTTGTGAGAGCACAAGAAAGAAGTGCCACAAAGACATCTTTCAAATGAATTCTAGCAATAAATAGTATAGAGAACATCACCTTCTTCCTCCATTTTTAAAAAAATATGAAATAGAAAATATTTCAAAATAATTAAGTAACTACAATAAGTAAATAGGATACAGCTCAGTTTAGGGGTAGGAATGTATAGAAATGTGTTCAGAAAAAGAAGTTTGAAACATGCATTTAAATCTGTTATTCTGATGTAGGCATCATTTTATGCCCCCGGGATACAAGTAAAGTTCTTAGGAATTCTGATGTCAGTGTTTTTAGGAGGAAAGAAGTATGCTGTAACTGCCCACATCTCTCAAGGTGTTTCAAGTATTTAAAGGGAAGGATAAATTCTACTTTAAAATACACATTTTCCTAAGTTGTGATATAAAATACAAAGCTGCAATTAAAATTTGTTTGGAAGAACAGATAGTTATATTCTCTTTCTGCTATGGGGGAACTAAACTGAGGTGGACAGAATAGAACTCCTTCTTACAGAGACAAATTTTGTGCTTTTCTTGGTATCTAGTGAGTGACAAATCAGGAATATCAGACAAATTGTGTACCTTTGCAGTACACAAAGCCGTTAGGTGCTCCCGCATACCCACATCACGTCCTAAAATACCTCAGACTGCAGCCCCCAGAAGCACAACACTGTGCAGAGAAACTGAGGAACTTGTGGTTTCCCTGTGCCACCAGAGCACTGGGAAGACGCGACACGAAGGAAAGAATCCTGGCTCACCGCCACTGGGAGTGGGGCAGGGCACAAACACAGCCAGTAACCCCGGAATGCAAAACAGAAATTTGCAGTCTTTTATGCCTTTTCCAAATACAAACCTCTAAAATGTCCTTCCTGTTTAGGCCTTAAATAACTACTGATTTTATCTCTTACTGCTTTCAAAGAAATGAAGACTCAAAATGGCAATATTTTCTTTTTATGAAACACATGATTTGTGCATTCCCAAGCGCCCGTGCAGACCCATGCACACATATTTGCACAGAGTTGATACCCTGCACAGTGAGAGAGATCAGAAGGTACCAGAAGGGTTCTAGCTGCTTTTCAGTACATGTTGATGTTGGTATGCAGGCAATTTGGGAACTTCATTGTCCAAACTATATGCACTTAAAAACACTTAGGGTCTACTTTCTGAATACTTTTGGAGGTCTTGATCATAGTATCTCAGACATACTCTATCTGATACAGAAAAATTCCAACTGAAATATGTGCCCCCATTATGATGACCTCATGGTAAAGTCAGCTTTTTTTTTATGACATTTCTCAACACAATGTCATCTATTTTAAGGCAAAGATCATACTGCTCCTGTGGTGTGCATGTTAGATGGTAGGAAAAATGATAAAAAGAAAGGTCATGGCAATAGCAGTTTGATGAGAAATGAATAATTTGATTATTTTCATGGTGTGGATCAATAATGTTCTGCATCTACGGAAACACATTGCCTGGAGGCACTCGGATAATCAATGGCATAAAACAGAGCCTGCCTTTACCCAGGCTTGCAGCTTCTCTTGATCTTTCTTGGGAGGACCCTTGACGCCTCTAATTTATGTCAAGTGCGTATCAAAGAAATTCCAAAGAGCCTGGCTCATAAAGAGTACTTTAGTGGTACCCATTTGAAGTCTACTTACATATGTTCCTTACGTAACTGTGTTTAAGTACTTCCCCTGCAATGCTTGGGAATTCCTAGAAAGGCATAAAAGCTACCTAGTACTAGCATAACAGCCAGTACCTTAGAAAAGGAAGGGACAAATCTTCTAACTCTCTCTACACTGCAAGCCGACAACAGTACAAAGACAAGAATTTCAGTCAATGGGGCATGTAAATAAACCCTTATGCACCACCTGACAATTCTCTTTAAGGATGTGTTGGGCACTGACATTTTTAATTTAATAGAGCAGCCACTGGAAAAAATTAGTTCTGCATGATATTGGGGAGAGACAGTTGAGGACATGATTTTGTTCAGTAATTTCTCTGTTCGTTTGCAGTGGAAAAAAGGAGTTGGCATCTTCTAGCTGCCAAAAAACCTTAAGTCAAGGATACTTCATTCTGTCTGTGGAGCTATTCTTCCCATCAAGGCATTGCAAGCAAGAAAATAATTCCCATTGGTAGTGCCACTACTACAGTGTTTGCTGTAACTGCACTTACTAATTTCTTAACATGTTCTAACTGCTATACTTTAAATAACTCTACTGCACACACACACCTGCATGCACAGTCAACATTGCTTTTCTATCTCCCTTGAAGCTTTCTCAAAAAATATTTTTATTTTCCTTTCAGCAGTTGCCTTTCAGAACACAAAAGATGGTGTATACTCCTCTATAAAAAATTAGAAAAGCATTAGTGACCAATTAGAGGAATACAGACTGTAGTAAATATAGTTTAGTTTATGAGGTAGTAAAAGTTGTTTTCAGTATCAATATAATTGATTTTCTATAGCAGCTGAAGACAGGATAAAATTACTGCACTTTTTAGATCCTTGTTGACTGTTCAACATTAGCTAAATTCACAAAATAAATATACATGTAGAAGTGATTAGGTGATTCAGGGTCAGATCTAATTCCCAAGGTCAAGTTACTCTTTGAACATTCTCTAAGTACATAATCTTAGCACAATCCATCAAAGAGACTCACATACTCCTTTTGTCTATTGGCTCTTATAAAACACTAATGTTTAGGAGATTAAGTGGACTCAGCTTTGATAGACAGAGCAATTCTTCCAAAGTGCTCAACCTTTTCTCAAACTGGAAACTGCCTAAGGCTGACTTTGCAAAATGCTATTTCTAACTCTGCAACTGACCTGGACATTATTATTCCATGCCATTTGAAATACTGGGTTTTGTCACTGTCTTCTGTAATGCACTGTGAGGGACGCGAGCTAATGGTGTTGAGCATGAAGTTTCTTAGACTGAAACCTGTTTCTCCACAGGTTTTATATCCAATCAGAAATACACAAGCCTGAGTGACATGCTTATGATGGGCCTCACAAGCTGGACATTTCACTGATGATGGCTGGAAAAGAATTAATCCCTGCAGGTATATTTGAAGACTTATGATCAGAGACTCTGGACCTCCAATGACTTTTCTTTTAGCTATTTCTGCTGAGGCCTCTTGATCTCTCTTCTGTAAACAGGGACCTGATTCCTGAAGGCTATATACAAGGTGAAGTGGAGCTGGACTGCCTTGTCCTCTTTTAAAGATAAAGTTCTAAAACTTAGAGACATTCTTAATATATTCCATGTAGGAAAGCTGCATATAAGCAACTCAGTATTTTTTTCTCTATTTAACATTATGGTTTTACCCAAATCTTTGTTCTTCTGTTTTCAAAACGATTACACATGAGCAAGAGCACAGACGTATGACAGAAAATCCCTAAATCACTACTAATGCTAAAGGTTCCCCCCTACCCTTCTTTTTAAAAAACAAAGTACTCTGTCATAATAAAACCACGACATAACAATCACTTTTAAACAAAAATATTCAAAACTGTCAGAGGACAGATTTTACAGAAACCTTTGTGAGCACCTCAGGCTGTGCATGTAGCCTGTGGGTGTATTTTGAAAACCTGTGTCAGCAAAAATTTATAATGCTCCCTTTAGTTCTCTTCTCTTAACTAAATATGTGAACACAGTACTAAAAAGAGTTACCAGAGTAGTGAATACCGAACATATTTGTACATAAAACCAAACCTCCCTGCCTCCCTCACTTATGCATGAACACTCTCACACACGCTCAGGAGGAGGAACCAGCTCATGCAAATGTCTCTTACCTGATCACACCTCATCAGTCCTAAATATCTGAGGGACTTGCTGCGCTGTGCTATCTGGGTGGCTCCACGGTCTGTGATCTCCTTGCACCATCCAACATCCACTGTCTCTATTGTCATGCTGTACCGCCCAATGGCTATCAGAGCTGTAAAGACATTAAAGGATTGAAATTTACAGCTGGTAGAGATGGTAAGAGCAGTTCTCTGAACAGGCTGGGAAGGTTTTGTCATGACATGACAATGACAACCAGGATACAAATCACGAGCACCCTGGTCACCACAGACTAGAACACTTTTCAGGAAATATCTGGGCAGAAAGTCAAGCTAGGATTTAGTAACAGCAATGAGTAACACGTTTTAGCAGCTAAAATCTCAGTTTAGGAGAAAAGGCCAAGGTTTATGGTGCAGAAGTCAGCCACCTGCATGTAGTCAAGGGGGAAGATGTTCACAGTTTTTAGTTCTAGTTATAATGCAGTTGCTGAAAAGGAAGATGAATCAGTGACTTAACCCAAATAATGCATGTATGTTTGAAGAGATGATTTTTCAGCAGCTGTGGGGCTGCTCTGTTCATGCTACATTCTCAAATGTCAGGAAAAAAAAATAAAAGAGGAATTATGAAGAGCTAGTAGCTCTTGATATACAAGATGTCAGTCTTGGCTAATCAGCATATAACTGAAATCCAGAAAAAAAGAACCCATCTGACCTTCCAGCAGTTCTGCAAAGGACTGTACTCACAGTAGACAGCAGTAACGGTAATTTGGTTATTTATAAATATTTAGGTGGACTCAATTAGCAAACAAAATCAGCCAAAAGAGGCCAAATACATTCTCAGTAGGTGTGGAAGGTGCAGTAGTGCTTAATTTCTTTCTTGCAGCAGTTCACCAAAAAGGGCAGTATTAACTGAATTTTGTAACTGATGTACTGAACATATGATACAACCATCTCTGTAGTTTCATCTGGTTTCATCGATTTTTGCAAGACAACACCAACTCCCTGTTGTACTCTCTTCCCAGTTCATCTCTAGAAAACAAGTCCTAAGTTTGCAAAAATGTACATATATGTATAGCAGAACATAACTTTTATACTTTTTTCACAGACACCTCTTAAAGTATCACTATAATAAAAATTATAGACAGTCAGAAACTTCCTGCATATATTTAGCAATTGGAAAAACTATAGAAATTATAATTATTGTACCCCTCACAAAATGTTATAGACCTGAAATACTGAAATACTGAAAGCCTTCCATTACATCAGAATAATGCCAGTTAAACACAATGTCAAATACTATTTATATTTTAATACCTTTGCTAGTGTTTTAAAGTTATAACCATATTTTGTTATTTTCAATGCTTCACGTAAAACTGATAAGAGAAGAAAATCAACAGAGAATACTTCTATGGAAGTGCCATTAAAGATCATCAGATCAAAGCAACAAAATCTGTCTCCAATTAGCAGATATCTTTCTTGAAAAACAAATATTTTGACAAAAGTGTACAATGTTATACTGTAGGCATATATTAAAACAGTTCACCTATCAAACATGGAGGGTGTGCCACTTTAAAACGCCAATGACCATATTTTCTGAAAATTTCTATGTGTGCAACTGCACCCTCACAAAAACGCTCTGGGCTAGAGAAAAGACACACTATTCAGTTTCTATCAGCATCCAACAGAGGGAAATAAAGAAAGGCCATGAGAACAGGTGAAAATGTAACAATACCTTCCTGGAACACTTTCCTCACATGACAAAAATTATGGCCAGGACTTTTCTGAACTGGGTTTATTTTATGGCTCTGTACTTTGGTAAGTTCACCTAATCATCCCTGTAACACACAAAGTCTTTTAGGCTCCACAACACCCTGTGGCAATGAATCCTGCAGTTCAGACATCTTCTCTCTCAGAAACCACCTTCCCTTGTGGGAAACAGTTTCTGGAAATCCCAACAGACTGTATCAACCATGTCTTCTTTACCCTTCCTGACTTCTTCAAAGCCTTCTGATATGATTGTGAAGCACAACTTGTCTCCACAAGAGCCGTGTCAACTCTTCCTGGATACGTCATATTTATTCACATGTTCACTAATCGCATTCCATATTATTACTAACTTGCCTTATGCAGCTTTACTGGTTCATACTTTTCTGATCTTCCCTGAAACACTTTTTTTTGAGATATCTCTGCCAAGCAATCCTGTGGTAGTCAGGCAGGTTTAAGTGAAGGATTACACAGTGCAGCGAGGAGCTTTGCTATTTCATCCTTGAGTTCTTTTAGAAGTCTTGAGTACACACACTTCTGCTTGTATGAGCAGAATACTTTAAGCCACAAGTTTCAGCTAAGAAAATGTTTGCATTGCTCAACAGCTTTTCTTCCTCTCTGCATTTGACCACAATAATCAGAACACACTGCTGTTCTTGGAAAGTCTGGCAGTAATTTAACAAGGAAACATGCAGTAAACCCCTTACCAACTAAGTCTGGATTCTGTGACTTAAGAACTTGTAGCACAGTCAGCAGTAAAGAACTGTCAAAAGTGTGTTTCAACACTTATGACAACTGAGCTTCAAAACATAGTGAGTGACCAAACAGCAGAACACAATACATTGCAAGTAAGTAGAGGAGGATACACAAAAATCCCGCATGTAGTGTAAAGTTGTTGGCTTTGACACATACACCTCTCTTTTTTATGAATATTTAACAAGGCATCCAATTCTTTTCTCTCCTTTTTATACTCCCATTTATTTTGGCAAAAGCAAGATATTTCTTTTTCCAATGCTAGGTTGGTGGAATGGAAATCAACTGATGTACAGCCTCTACACTGCAGAAGATAAAGTGTAATGTCTCCAACTGAAATTGGAAAATCACCCTACAGCCTTGAGCTGTATCAAGCAAAAATGTTTTCTGGTTGTAATGGGACTTTGTTGCACCTGAGAAGGTGAAAAGACCAGGTTTGTAGGCAAAGGTGGCATCTTTTAGATGACCAGCTGGAATAGTTGGGAAAACAAGATAAATTTTGTCCTTAGTCTGCTATCATTAAAAAAAAATACTAATTTAAACTCATTTTCTTTTAAACTGATAAAGTTAAATTGACACAGCTAAATAGATCTGCTCCTACAGACAGAAATGACTGTCTTAGCCAGAGGAAAGGTCTCTGTTCAACTGTGTGTAACCTGCAAAACCAATGGCTGCAATGTGAGTGTTGTCATGGTTAAACTACTTCTGCACCTGACCTAGTCAGGCACTGAGCTCTCCCTCCAACAAAACTGCTATATTTACTTTACTATAGTTTTGGGAAACTACAGATGGCTGTTTGTGGCCTTCACCCTCGATTTTGTAGATATACTAAAAAAAAAAAAAATCAGAAACAGATATCACATGAATATGTCTTAACAAAATCAGTAATCTAACATTCATAATTTAGTCATGACCACTCCCAAGTTTAAGGTTGCAGCAACAGAAAACTTAAAAATGACTGATATTTGTCCCACTCCTAATTTAATTTGAAGTTATTTTTGCATAATATTACCAAACAAAATTGTTTGGAAATCTGGTGCATTAAGCAGAATTATGTCCAATTAAAAATACTTTTATTGAAATGCACCTACTACACCACAGAGCACTTCCTTAATCGATAAATCCTATTTGAATTTAATGAAAATAAAGCTCGGTGAGGCTTAACTGTGTTGCTGTATTTTTTCCTATTATCACCTAACATACTGCAAATGTACAAGGCACTGCATTTGGTCAGCCTTCAGTGGGAACTAGATAGAAATGCCCTTACACCAGGGCATTACACATATACATGTATTCATGCAAAAAACATTTTTGCATTTATTTATTTATTAAGTTCTTTTTTCATTAATGTCTGGCTGCCGCAAGAGAGGAGCCCCGAAGAGGAGATATAAGGACTCCCTGAAACAACATCTCAGCCTTGGCCATATTGATCACCATCACTGGTCTGCTCTGGCCTCCAATCGGGAGGCCTGGAGACACACTATCCACAACGCTGCTGCTTCTTTTGAGAATACACGCAGAATCACTCTTGAGGAGAAAAGACAACGCAGAAAGAACCGTGTCCTGTCGGTACCACCTGGGGAGTCATTCTGCTGTGCCTTTTGCAACCGGACGCGTCTATCTCGCATTGGCCTTTTTAGCCATCAGCGCTCCTGTAACAAGCGTGGGTAGAGTCCTTCATAAATCTTTGTTTGCGAAGCCTAGCCATGATGATGATGATGATGAGTTCTTTTTTCATTATTGTCAAAACCAATTAAATAGGCAAGAATTAGAATTTAAAATTTGCAACCTCTCTAAGGGTTTTGCACAGAGCAGAAATCAATCAGTCAACCAAGTATTACCATGAAATAGTCTTCTTACAGAAATGTCCATTATATTTTTATTTTTATATATAATATATAACTATAATTAATACCAATAAATTAGTATTTTATATATGTTATATTTTATATTATGTTTCTCTATAAACATAATATATTATCTTTTTATTTATTATATAGCCAAAAGCTACTAAGGTGACTTTGGTAGCCACCCTGGCTCCTGGAGACCCTAATTTATAAAATAAAAACTTTTAGGAAGTTTATGACAGTTAAAATTGCAATAAGCAAATGTAATAAAAATAAAGTTAGGAAAGAATATATTTAGGTTTAGGCAAATGGTGTAAACAGTTCAGCTTAGTGGACTTTGAAATATTCTTGTGCTACTGATGGTGTTTTACTCTCATTTGCCCAAGATATTTAAAATATGAGTGGACAAAGCTCTACAGAAGCTACAAAGCAAATGCTGTACAAGACAGACCAAAAAGGGCAATTTAAATAGTCTTTTCTATCTTTCATTTTGTTACCCTGTTGAATTAGAACAAAATGGAAAGATGAAAATCAGGTAGGTAAATTATAAAACTTTGAATGCATTGAAGTTTTACCAGTCACCCAAATAAGTTTGATATTCCAATTCCAGTGATTTTCAGAAAATAACTTAAAAATTAGCAAACAATTAGACCAAAACTCTTGACAATCATAAAATACACCTGAATATAGACAACATACTGCCAACTAATTTTAATATATTACTGCATCTACAAATGGAATCTTTAACTTACATATGTTAACAACATCTTCACAAATGCATACCTATAAAAACTTATTTTCAGAAAACTCTTCAGGGACTTCAGCATTTTTTCCCCCCAAATTAGGCCAACAGAACTTTATTCTTCAGAGCAAATCCTGAGACCATAATAAAAAGCTTGACAACTTTGCCCACATGATATTAAACATGATACTAACAGATAATACATGTTTAAACCCCCTGCATTGATGAGGTTGATGGTTATCTGCCATGCAAATTACATGAGGTCTTGCAGTTTAGCTAATCTGTTATGTGCAGGGAGACAGTACATGCCTAATCCCATTTCCATCTGTCAAAAGGTGTTTTGCTGCTCTAACTACAGACAGCAGTTGAAGAAATCACTGCTTGAGTTCTCTGCTGCTTTGATCACCCAACAGACGAATCATAGCTCACAATTCACATTGCTTCTGCCTTAAATGAAAGACTCAATGCACGGTACAATTCTTTATACAATTCATCTACTCCTGTTACAAATTTAGAAAGATATTTTGATGACTAAATAAATGTTTGTTCATCATATACTGATAAGAATCATACATCAAGCACTGTAGTTCATCTGGCACCAAATAAAGGCTACCACAGGTATATCAGTTCAAAACTCCAGTCTGTGCTGGTTTCCTAGTGAAAACTCTAATTCTGGTCAGGCTTTTGCACATCCATCTGACAGGTAGTATGACGGGTCTGTTTTTCTTTCTTCTACAATCATGATCTCTCATAACAGCCACACTTCAGTGCCACCAGGAAATAGCAAAGCAAGAGAGACAGAGTCTGCACAAGAACTGACCTTCTACCACGGAACTCAGCCAATCCCATTTATAATCATGCACTTAAATACATTCCTAGTTTTAACTGCAGTTCCCTTGAAATAAAGGTACGTACGTAAACAGAGGACATATCCCTGAACTTCACTGTTCTCATAATCTTTATTCCCTAACGAGTTTGCCATATGGTACATACATCCATGTAGTAAACATACAGGGAAACAATTAAGTCCTTTCCCTGTGGTATAGAAGTGATGCAAAAAAGACATTGGCCAGTGTTATTTTTAAAAATATTTTACAAAATTGGTATTTTAATATTTATAACAAGTGCTTACAGAACACAAAAACCAGAAAGGTATGTAAAATAGGCAGATACTTCAGCTTTTGTAAATCCTAAAGAAGTTTAGAAAAAAAGTTGCCCAGCCTGAAAAATTTTCCCAGTGGAATGTTTTGTTATCTCTCAGGATGGCAAGCCTCCCATTTTAATATACTTGGTGTGTTTCACTTTTTTCCCTATTATCTTCACCTGGTTCAGGCTGCTTGAGGTCTCCTGTGATAATTTTACTGTTATACCTTTGTGCATGTGTGGCTGTGGGCAACATTTCTTGAGAATGAAGTATGGGACTGCAATAAAATGCAGAAAGATAAGAGTGGCATGACCACAATGGGAAACCAACCTAACCAGATGCCTCAAGGATAAAGGAGACAGACTGCACCCCTTGAGCAAACCTGTTTTTCTCCCAGAGTTTAGGAAATCTGGTTAAATCCCTTCTCTCTGGATTAATATTTTGACCTTAATTTGCAGGTATGGTGGCAAACCACTCAACTAGTGATACTACTGTAAGTTTTACTAAAAAAAATCTGTTTGGAAGTGGTAACACATGCATTTTAAAACAATGTATTTCTGTTTTCCACTTTGAAAATAAAATCCCATTATTTAAAGTACTGGTTACCTAAAGAAAGTTAAGGAAAATCCCTGAAAGCAAGTAAAATCCTAAGGACTGCAAAGACCCCCTGTGCAAGGAAAGATGGCAGAGACAGTTTTTTTGTAGCAAAAGTATTTTATTTTATATTTTCATATAAAATATATTTAACACAGGTCAATATTTTATTTTTTCCGTAAGAGTCATAAAAGTAATTGGCACATAGCTATTTAGTTATTGTCTGGTTATGGTATATGGTTACCATCAAGTTGTTCAGTATACAGTGTTGTATTCGATGCCAACTTTATTAACTTTATGATAAAAAGAAGAAAGGGCAATTGCTAAACCAACTTTTTTCCTACAGTTCAAACTCCATGAAACACGTGGCAACTAGAGTGCTACTATTTTCCAAATAAAATTAATTTTAGTGCTTGCTTTACTTCTTTATTTTGCATATTTGGGCAGACTAAAATCATAAACAAACCATAAACATTTGTACAAAGATTATTAAAAAACTTGTTGTCCTACAATGTAAGCAAAACTCTGTCCTAAACTAGAAATGAAATTAAAAAAGCAGAAGAGAATGATCTTTCGAAATTATCTTTAACATAACAAGTGTTAAACATCTGTTTCCCCAAAAGTCCACACCAAGAACAAAGCTAAGCTATGGACAGTCATAGAAAATTGTATGTTGCATTTTATACGGTCTCTTAAGTAAAAAAATCAACAATGACAACAATGAATTAATCATAAATACATCTGTAGTCTAAATAAAACCTATTAATGCAGAATATAAGGTCTAGGACTTTTTAGCCATTTCAGCATCTTTTACTCAATGCACACAACAGCAAAAACCAAACTAAAAGAAAGCAACCCCCAAAATCCTCAACATAAGGATGCAAAAAACATGTTACTATTGCAACCGAAAGGCATGAAACATATTTGCTTCTGTCCTGACTGCAGACCTCTCAAAAAATATTAAAAAATAACCACTTCAGAGATGAATTGCAAAAGTGGTAGTAGCTGTTGGTTTTAATCCTATGGTCTTAAGACAAAATAGCCCCCATGGACCAAGCTGTTAAAAAACAGCTCAATTTTCACCTTCCTGGGAATACTAAAACATAACTCATTTTCTTTCAGTTATTTTGCACTGAAGTAATTTCCACCATTGTCACAGACATAATCTGATTACAAATAGAAGACAGTAAGCCTGACTTCAATCCCCAAGAAAATCATGGAGCCAATTTTCCTGGAAGGCACATCTGAAGGACACAGAGATGACAGGGAACAGACACCTCTGATGTACCACATGCAAACCAAGCCTTGTCAACTTGATTGCCTTTCTGTGATGAGATGACTGACTCTGTGAACAAGGGATATGTAAATAATTTTTTTTTTTTTTACATCAGGAGAGTATTGAGAAGAAGTGCTATAGACTCTTCAAGATGACTTCTTTCTCTTCCAGCCCACAGAGAGAAACATTTTTTTTTTTTTGATCAGGCTAACAAAGACACCAAAAATTACCTGAATCACTCTAAACAGGAAAAAGAGGTATATAAGGAAATTTAAATATTATCTTTTCAAAACAGATAATGGGGTTTTAAACAACATGTTTAAACAACATGTACCTAGCCTATGAGAGCTATTATTCTAAGCTCCTACTGTATGGAGGAGCTTAGTAGCATTCAGATATGACAGTCACTAGTGATGACAGTGAAAACCCAGATCTAGACAGCATTGAAAGAAAAAAAAAGGCTGTAACCCTGAACCACTTAAGGCACATGCAATGTGTCAACCTAGAGAGGAAAGAAACATTTTTTTTTGTTTTAAATCTGGCATTGTTTGGATAAGTAGTGTATGCACTGCTTCCAAACTTCTGTGAATATTTTGAAAAAGCTGCACCTTAGAGCACTTGAGGAGCTCTATGTCCGAGACAGTCAAAGAATGCAGAATATCACATACAGACCAGATGTAAAGATCACTTAATGTTTTGCTGGGACAGCAAGAGATGATAAACTGGAAACTGGAAGAAGCTAGAAAACTCACTTCGTATCACTTATTAAATACATATTTATTAATAAACAACTTTGGGCTATTAGATAATAGTATTATATATGTATAATGTATGTATATAATTAAAATATTACAAACATTTATTAACTGTGTACTCTGCTGAATCAGTTTGATAAGGCAAATTTCATGGAAGAAATAAAAATCAGAATGTTGAGATGCTGATTGTCAAAAAAGCGCAAAATTTTAGCTAGGTCTTAGTCACATGGGATTGTAAGAGAGCGGGTCAGAGACAGAAGATGTTTTCCCAGAGAGGGAATTTAACGGTTGAGCCTGTTCAATTGTGGGATCAGGCAAGATTAGAGCACGTCTCTTTGGAGAATGACAGAAAGTAATCCTAAATGATGTGGGAACACACCCTTTTGTACATTTAGCTTTGTCCTTCTCTCCTAAGGAATCCAGCTACTGTATTCTTCTGATTAATAAATACTGACTTTGAAAAGACTGCTAGATGGTCTGCAAATACTTGCTGAGACAAAGGATGACATCTGTGACAGAGGTCTATACTCGTTCTGCCAAAGAGGGAAAATGTTCTGCCAGTGAGAGAAAACACAGGTCCTAAGCTGGAGAACAACAGAATTGTGCATTTTGCCCTTTCAGAAAGGAGTCATAAATTTATCAGTTTGAAAGACTACACATCAAAAAGGAGACTGGAGGATGGAGAGCATCTAATAAATGCATGACAGCATGTTACTTCTGTCATGCACTAAAGAATTTCACACTGTTTGATGGTAGAACAATGACTACTTAAATCATGATTCAGTGTAACAACTCCTAAGTTTTGATAAGCTTAGCAGCAGATAGAGTACAATAGATAAATTTTTTGGTACATAAAATTGAATCAAATTGAAAAAAAGAAGTCAAATAAATACTTACTAGAAGATAAAAACTGCTTTTAAAAATAGAATTTTACATACACAATATAAAACTGGAAGAAAATAGCTATTGAAAGTTTTGAATTTCACTGTATGACGCCTGGTGTATAACTGTTCAGTACTCAGCTGGAGGGTAGATATTTGACTGCTCACCAGAACACACAAAAAGTAACAGGCAATAAAACCAAATATACCACACAGCAGGAGGTGTTACACTAGACAGGCTGTTCATGCACTTCAACAAATATATGTTTGGCAGTACTCTTCAACTCCCAGAAACACACCCAATGCCCCTCTAAGATATCAATACAGTATGTACTGTTCTCTACTTTAGGAGTACAGATTATTATTCATAAGAATTGGATATTTATTTTTCTAACTCAGCCAGTTCATATTCACCCTCCTTACTCAGCCTTCTTGCAATATGGCATGTGAAGACTGGAAAACTGAGGTTCATGCAATAGGGTTAGAATTGTTGTGTAAACTTGCAAAGTTGTATGCCTGGGAACTTGGAGCATAGGCTGGAACAGAACAGAACTGACCAGAATGAAAAAAATTCTGTGCATTTCCAGATTATGTTATAGAAAGGCAGCTATGTGTGAAAGGGCTGGACAGAACAGAAAGTGAGTGATCCTATGAAATCTAACACATTCTGAAATAAGAGAAGCAGAGACAAGAGACTATAATCAAAAAAAGTGAAAAAAGGAAAGATTCCTACACATATATACATAGACATATCTATGTATAGCCCACATTAATACATGGATATATGATAAAAGAATATTTTTTTTTTAAATTTATTAAATTAAAATTTTTACAGCCCTGGATTTTTTGACACACTATGTTTCCCCTGTAACTATTTTTTTCCCATTTTTTTCCTAAAAAAACCTCCAAACAAACAAAAAAACCCTCAACAAATAAATGAACCAACCAACCTCCAAGAAAACCCCACTGACAAAAAAACCCAAAATCAAAACACAAAAACAAACAAACTGGCATCAAACACTGTACTACACCTGCCATGTGCCCACCTGTACATCTGAAATAATTTTGCTCTGCAGTGAGCTGCTAAAAATGTGAGCAAACAAACCAATACAAAGCCTCAACATATCCAATAAAGCACCACACATCCTGATGGTCAAATTTGTCTACAAAAGACCTGTGTGTTTAACAGTAGTACAACAGTTACTTCCCATATTCTTGAGGACCAGAGTTCGAAAGCCACTGTTTCAAAGAGTGGAGATTCAAGAAGTCCAGAAAGAGAAAGAAGAAATGATTCATCTTCAGATGGTGGTAGAAAAGTGAAAATTAGTCTATAACATAATGAAGAAATGCTTAGGATTAAATTAGAAAAGCAGTCTGAAAAATTGCAGCAATAATACACATTATCTAGTGATGTGACCGATACACTACTATGACAATTCCACAGCATTAAAAAAGGAGTCTGATAAAACAGCATTTAGACAAAATAATCCATGTGCACCATCACTGCTCTTTCAACTGCTTCTCACTTTTCAGATAATTTTGTTTTGAATGTCTTCATACACTAGTTATGCCTTCTTCCATTAACGACAAATTTTTATCTATGTAACTAACATTAATATGACTACTACCTTTAGAAAGTTTCTCTAACGACTGGTGAGATGGCACCTCGAATCCTGTGTTCAGTTTTGGGCCCCTCACTACAAGAAAGACACCGAAGGGCTGGAGCGTGTCCAGAGAAGGGTAACAGAGCTGGGGAAGGGTCTGGAGCGCAACTCTGGTGAGGAGTGGATGAGGGAGCTGGGGGTGTTTAACTTGGAGAAAAGGAGGCTCAGAGGTGACCTGAGAGGAAGCTGGCGTGAGCCAGGTGGGGGTCAGTCTCTTTTCCCAGGCAACTAGTGACAGAAGGAGAGAAAATGGCCTCAAGCTGAGCCAGGGGAGGTTTAGATTGAATGTGAGGAAAAATTTCTTCACCAGAAGTGTTGTCAAGCACAGGAACAGGCTGCCCAGGGAAGCAGTGGAGTCACCATCCCTGCAGGTATTTGAAAAACATATAGATGTGACAGTGAGGGACATGCATTAGTGCTGGACTTGGCAGTACTGGGGTAATGGCTGGACTCAATCTTAAAGGCTTTTTTCAACCTAAGCAACTCTGTGATTCAAAAGGACTTGGACAGATACAGCCATTGGACAACATGGCTCTTCCCAAACAGAATCTGATCCCCAGCAACATTTTTTGAAGACGGTTATCTGCCAACATAATTACTTCAAGAGTAACGCATATAGTGCCAGTATAGTGATAACTATGTTTTTCTATTTCCACTGTGCATGGGAGAAAACCAAGTTGAACAGAAGAGGGTACGAAGCTAGAATATAGCAAGGATGATATGAATACAGGCAGTGATAGCATTTATTTTACAACCTTCAGCTTGTGCAGACTTCTTATCTAATTATGCCTGAGTACTTTTGTAGATGAGTGTTTAAGACAGCTCTGGGAATAACATTTGCTGTTAAAGGCTTTGCAGTGATCAGCAGAAGTGCAAGCACTGTATTTTGTCAAGGAGAAATGAATCCTCACAGGCAGAGAAGGCTAGACCTCCACAGAAGAAGGTGCAAAGAGGGCTCGTGCAATTTACGCAAGGTCCAGATTACCCTTCCAGATGTGTAGTAATACAGAACAGAATCACATATGTATTTGCAAAGTATAGTTTAAGCCACTGTCAAGATGTAACCCTATGAGACTTTTTAAAATAAAATAAGACAGAAATACATGTTTTTATACACAATCTGTGCGTATTTATTTTACTTCGCTGAACCCTGGAATAGATATAATATTTTTCTTAAAATTGCTGAGTTAAAGTATATTACTGAAAGTATCTTTAAAGATCTAAAATATATCCAAAGAGGACAATAAGATTTGATGCACTGGGTGACAGACTGCACTGTTTCCTATTGTGCCAATTGTTGCTTAGGTCTCACATCACAGCATGAAGCTACATACAGCATGTGCTGCAACAAATCTACACAATCAGGGAAGGACAGACTGCCAGCCTCAATTTTGCATTTTTCTGTTTTTGTCAGCATGTATCACTCCACAGCTCAACATAAATTAACTTTAACACGGATTTTGTGTCTGTTAACATAACATTTAATAGGTTCCAATGCAGTTACATTGTTCTACGCTGGAAAACAGTCAGAGAAAAGTGATGTAACTAGCCATTAATTTCATGATGACTAATGAAACTGAGGTTGTTCATATAAATCAATACAACTGGATGCTGAGAGTGAGTACAGCTGACAGGGAGAAATGAAGATAATTTAAAAAGGTTCCATGCTGTGAATCATCACAAGCTAGCTTGAAAAATAATGAAGGAACTACCTTCAGCAAATTTGTTTTGTAGATTCTCCCTGTTAAATATCTGAAGTAAGTTGTGCATATTCTTGTACAATATCTAGAGAAGAGTTTTGATGGGGAAAAAAAGAATTTACCTGTAATTTCTTAAAAGTGTCAAATATTGACACCTACAGTGCATCTGCAAGATGTCTGTAGCTGAATGGTTACGCAAACCTTCTTAGAATAATAACATTTCTAGCATTAATTAGCTGTCCTGTATAATGAACAGAACGAAACTTCATAAAATTAGCCGAGTGTATTCACCTAAGGAACTCTTTAAACAATAATTAGCATGATGAAATGCAAACAAAAAATTCTAGTTCCTAAGGGTTTGAAAAATACTTGTTTTATGAAATATTTCTCCAATGTACTTGAGATTCAGGCATCTGATCCATTCCCTTAAAAATAAAGGCCATTTTCATGGGAATTCTACAGCAAAGCAGTTTAGCACAGTAGAACCTTTTCTCTCTGACAAAGTCTGGAATTTTTATATAAACGGATCAGAAAATACTGAAGGCTGTATGCCAATTAGAGCATGCCTAATTATTAGTACTACACATTAATAAAATGCCAGATTTAAAATATAAATACAGTTCCAACGGAATAAAAATGCACAGCCATGCTAAGTAACAACTTATTTAAGTTGCTTAATGGGCATTAATTTTCCTTTTGGCTGCTTAATATAAACATGGAAGTTTTTCCCTTTTATGTGGTTATGTAAGAATGCAATAGCTTACCTAATAACTTCATTCAGGACACCTTGTTCAAAAGAAACTAAAACCTGAAATAATGAAGAAATTATGACATAAAAACCTTTTTTTTAATTGGCTAGATAAAGAACTGGCAAGCACACAGAGAACACTCATTTAGAAGATGAAAATTCCTCTGATTTTGTATCAGGTACTAATTTTTCCAACAAGCAGATCCCTTAATATTGAAGAAGACACTCTTCGTTTGCAAATTGGGATATAACCAGTAGTCCAAATATAAGGTCAACCAAAGCTGTATATTGGGAGCTATATGGTTAAATAAAAAAGTCCATTTGCATGTCAGCTGTTTCTTTTCATTACAGTTTGTGGTGTCAGGGCAATAACAATTTTTGATACACAAAGTGTTAAACTTTCTTTATGCAGGTCTAAAAATCATATTAAATACATGTTTGCCATAAATGAAAGGCAGTGTTTATGAGTATTATCTGTGACAAGGCTTGTGAGGAAGAAAAAGGTCCCTGATAAACTGTGGGTATGGCATTACTCATAATTGTTCAAAAATTTTAAATGACACTGCATGTGTCATATACACTTAATAAACTCATGCTTGCAACCTTAAATGAAAGTTGTCTTACTGATGATAGTGACAGTCACAGAGAAACACATCTTAAGTCAGACGACCACTGGAAGTTTCAGGTTTTGGTACCTTTACTTCAAACCTGCAGTCTGATTGAAACCTGAGTTTTTCAGAAAACCCTTTGTTTTGGCACAGAAAAATTCCTTCCTTTCAACAGATAAATGAGTCTAAAATTGTGTCTTATTGTCTGTAAAACCAATCTTTCTGAAAATGCCTGTTCTGTAATCAGGTAAGATTCTTAAAAAATCAGGCAAATTTTAGCTCTTGGAAAGGGTCCAAACAGTCAAAACACCATTTAAATGAATATGGTATACATGGAATCTTGTTACAGAGTGGCAAGCATTTATGTGTAGCGCATCTGCAGCAGTTTCAAAGCCTTTTCTTGATGTCTAAGCAGTCATAGAGGCTGAAGAAACACATTTGCTCCTTTCTGCTGGAAGAATAATTACTTTCAATATTATTTATACTTTTGAGCATGAATTTTAGAATTTTGTGAGTAAGAATGTGGTGATTCATTTTCTGTTTCGTAATCCAGAAGGGTATGCAGTTATAGTGTTTAGCACAGCACTGGCCACAAAAGCGAAACCTCAACTACTGCTAACTGAAATTTCCAGGTACATGATCCCAACTGACAAATTCACTCTTCTTTGGCTTGTCTTCTGACAGGTTTTGCAGGGACCATACTGCTCTACAATCCATTACAAATGACTTACTGTGCAGGTGACAGGGCTAGACAATGGGGGGAAAAAAATCCAACAGTATGCACATAAAAAGGCAATTTGTGTGTGGGAAATGTGTTGGTGAGCTATTTCCAAACCTGTATCTGATTTTTATGCTACTGAAATTCCAAAACAATTCCTATTTAGTTGAATTGTACGTTCACAAAAACTACAGACCAGGCATGAGTGAGACAAAAAGAGAAGGTCAGTATGAAGACAGTCAAACTCAACAAAACAGTACCTTTTTGATTCAACAGGAAGAGGAGAAAAATAAGAAACTTTTGTCAAGGAGTTAAAGTATTTTTCCCCCTCTCTCTGCTAGCCACAAGATTCCATGAACATTAGTCAGAAACATCAACAGTGCTGCTACAGATAATTTTCAACAGTGAACACACCTTTGTAGTGTAAAAAAATAATTTTGATCCTTGCAGTAGATCAATATCTCTGTTTTCCTCAGCTGTGAGTGTTGCTTTTATTCTGGAAGTCTTTTGTTCTACTATATTGCAGACAATACATCCCCAAACCTGAAATGGACTTCTACCACGTTTTGTTATTATTGCTTTTTGCCTCAGTATCTCAGTCGTCAATCATATTGACAGTAATTGTTTAAAAAAAAAAAAAAAGTTTAGACTTCTTTTCATCCAAAACAGTACTTTCACCAGAACTGTGTGCTTACTGGTGTAAACCTCCATCCCTTGTATTTAAATTTTTTAATTGTTCAAAAATATGATGCTGCATAGAACCTACCCTATAAAATCCATTAGGACATTAGATAGGACACTGCTAGATAACAGCGTCTTCTGTTCAGTCTACATGTGATAACTCTTCTTCCAGACTTCTGAAACCAGCCATTTAAAATATTTTCTCTCAATTCTGTTACTTTGTTTTTCCCTTTCAGCCCTTTATTGCTCACAGTCATACTTAAGAACATCATAGCTCCTACTATATTAAGTAATTATGAACACTAAATGCTTCATCTGTGAACTGAACAGTAAAATTCAACTGGGACTCAAACTCAAAAGCAGGATGAGCTTATACTATTAACTACTGATTTATTTCCAGTGTAAGTGACACTAAAATGAGGATAATTAGAAATTATTCATACACCTACACTTTAATTTACTTTGGCAAACAAATTATGTCTGTGGATTTGTCAAGTTGCAGAATTAGAGAGGAAATGAGTACGATGTTGGGAGGCTAGCACTGCATACGTTTCAGAGGTGTGTGGAGTACTTTTAAGAAAGGTAATCTGAACAGAAGCTGTAATCATCTTTCACTGCACTCAGCAACACAGCCACAGTGAAAAATTCAGGAAAACTGAATTAAAGTAAGTCTTATAATGGCGGGGAAAAAAGAAGAAATTATTTGCATACAGAAAAAGTTTAATACATGTACAGCAGCCGTAACTTTCATTAATGGTGGGAGACACTAACTCCCTTATGGCTGATAATCTTCATTTACCCAGTAATATATTTTGCCATCAAAATGCTGTAAGGAGAAGAAAGCTGTGGACTTTTTATTCCCTTGTTATTGGCCTATTGCTATTGAAAGGATGGTAAATCTATGACAGAGAAGGTAAGAAAAAGAGAAAAGAATAAAGCTAGCTAGAGGTTTGGAGACATCACAGTTTCTCTCCTCTTCTGTTTTACAGTTTCCACAAACTTTATGCCAAAGTCACTCCCAAAGCCTCTAAGAAGACTGAAATTCCAAGAAATGAAATCCGCAAACTGCAAGACCTCTTCTTCAGTCTTCCAAACTTTAGTGCAAGCTAGAAAGAAGACGTTTTAACTTTCATGTAACAGGTTCAGTGAAAGAAGCCCCAGCTTATCCACCTTATCCCCATCCTGTTTCATTGGAAACAGAGTGTATTTCTGTATTGGGGAATGGCATTATCACATGCCATTAATATAATTAAAGGTTTTCATTTCCTTTAATGAAAACCTTTCATTAAGATGGCAAGCTAGGAATTTAGTCTTAAACTGTAATTACAGGCACACCACTAAGACATGGTCCTCTTTTGTGTAAGAATTCATTTAATGCAAATTAAATTGTTTTAAATAAATATTGCCTTTCTGGGACGTCTATATAAATCAAAGTAACCTTTTCTGCTATTTCCACCTAAAAAACTAAATGAAACAAATTAGATTTAATTTTCTTGGTAAAAACTACACCAAAAGCTTTAAGAACTATAGATGAATTAGAAGGAGAAAAGTCATAACTACGTCATAAACAGATGGCCCCTGTAAGGGTTGGTAAATAGTACAGTAAGCAACAGACTGTTGTTTAATTCATCCAATCATGGTTAAGTATATATCTTGGTTGCAATTTTAAACTCAGTAAATGAAAAACAGAGGTCTAAATTACACTAGGCACCAATTCCCTCTATCTTTCTAATAGCCTTAAGTAACATCATAACATATAGAAAATAGCACAGGCAAGATGATTAAGAATTCTAACATAATTACACTGTAAATCTGATAAAAATTGCTTATATGCAATGTTTTCTTCATTTTTTCAAATGCAACATATTAATCCATATTTCTATAATACCACTCAATTTATGATTGCATGACTTGGTTAAGAGACAATGAACATAGATTAACTTTTTGTTGGTATAATGCAGTGTTTTTCAAACAGTTTTTTGTGGACTGCAGGAATCTGCAATGCTTCTGAAGACTCAAATATGGCATACAGTAATCTATGTATTCTTCTACCACATCCATATTTCTATTACAAAATCTTTAAGATCCACAAATCAAAGAAGGCTGAACCCCACTAGTATAAACCAGTATGTACATTGATGTAGGTATATGTAAAAGAAAAGTGCATATTGTCACATTTAAAGCAGAAAATACATAATATTATACGCATTAAAAAAGCTTAATTTTAAACAAAAGCAGGCATTTATTAAATATATGTGTAAATATACAAGTCAAATCTGCATGGACATCTTAAAAAGATTAACAATGCACCCAAATAATCAATTGCTTCCTCACCTGGCTCAAAATTTCTAAAAATTTAAAAGAAACACTCCTTGCCCCCATGCCTTTCACAGACATCCAACTCCTTCTTCCAAAAGATTTATTAGTAAGATAAAAATGTGAACATTACATTTACAAAGACAGACACTCATTGGGAGATTAAAGTCCAGGATCCTGTGACACTGAGTGAAATCATCAGTCTTTTAGAATGAGATACCCTGATATCTTTGTCTGTTCTGGGTGTTGCAAGTTAGCTGTTGAACTAAAATTAACTTACAGGCCTGGACACGCCCAGAGAAATGATCTGGAACAAATTCATATAAGGTCTTATAGTAAAATCAACATTGTGAATGCAGTTAAAAACTACCTAAAAATTAGAGTGTATTCTGGAGTATATATTGAAATGTTTTGTAGAGAATGCAATGAAGCAGCAGGCAGCATATTCTATTCTTTTCAGAATTTTACAGCAGGTTTCAGACATAGCTACAAGAAGGGCATATTGCTTTAATATACCCTCAGTTCAATAAATGAAGACACAAGTTAACCAAGTGGAGACCACAGGTGGAAAAAAAATTTGGAGCCTCCTCAACAAACATAATTCTATTTAATCATTTCAAAGCAGAAAACAACTGAAAAATTTTCATATACAGAATGCTTTACCAGAAAATATTACGTATCATCTGCTATAAAATCAATTGTCTTGGTGCTTCTTCTAAACTAATTGCTCTTGCTGAAAATTATCACTTTTACATAGTAGAACTTGATAGCTGTGTAGGCATCCCTCTTCCATATCTCTGTCCTTGTTATTAGAAAGAATTAGAAAGAAATTTTTTCTTTCATCTCAATGAAAAACGTAAACTTGACTTTAATTATTTGGATTCTATTATAAACCAAAATGTAAGCATCTCCCCCACTGACTAAAAGGACAACACTGAAAGCCTTTCAAGACTGGAGTGCCTTAGCTGTATAAGAAGTGTTACTTTATTATGTTAATCAATACTTGGATATCAGTGGAAGAAACACCGAGATTTAGGTCTGTTACCTGTTATTTTTATTCTGAATGCCTCAAAGATGCAAACACCACTGGGAGTGAAGAAACTTCAGCTATTTTTACACCTTATGTTAATGGATTTGCTGCTTAGTTTTAGAAAATACAGTCATGTAGCTCGAATGTCTTTAATGTGTAATGTTAAACAATTCCTTAAAAGAACAGACATTCCACATGGCAAGGATTCAGGGATAATTTTCAGAAATTATATGCATAAAATGACTCATTCTAAATCAACTGAACTGCTCACCAGTTCAGACCAGTACTACACTACAACCTAGTCATCCGAAACAAGTACCTCATACAGCCATAAAACTGTTGCTGAGGCATATTTAGTGTTCACTGTGGCTAAAAGTTTAACAGGCTTCCAAAGCATAATCTGTCAGTGCTAGGACACGTAGCTGCAACTTTAAAGCCATGGAAATAGCTGCACAGAGTCACTAGGAACTGTACTATTTCCTTGTGTAACAACCAGAGGAAATGTATGCCTGTTCCACAGGGCCTGGGCAGAGGTTTCATGTTGTTTACCACTTGCCTGCATTTTTAGGAGGTAGGTAGATGATGCTCACCTCCCTAGAATACACTTTCACTGCCAACAGATTTAGAAAGTTCAGATGTGAAGCCAACTTCACCTCTGCAACTGTTTGCAAACTCTGTTTCTACAGGAATTGTTAACTGTACTGACTACATTCACATAAATGTCACACATAATCTTAGCAAAAGTGGGTTAATGACAATGTTAGGACAACAAAATATACTGGTGAGCGTAGATAACCACATTGGCCCTAGTCATCTAGTTTTTTAAACACTTTTGTTCCTGAACCAGTTAGAACAAATACTAGGGAATAAAAACTCAGTTGGAAAAAAACATTAATATGATTTTGTAGCCTTTCACCTCAATGACATTATGTTTTGTTATTCAAAACAATAACAAGATTTGTTTCCTTTTTTCTTTTCTGTATTTAATAAATGCAAAATACACTTTTCTTAAAATGACATGAATTTGAATGAATTTCTCAGCCACGTGGGAAATTCTTCAGTTCTGAAGTAAATTAACTGCTCAGATTGAACTACTATAGACCAGACGTGATACAGAAGTGAGATGCTGGTCACAGGAGTGATGGTGCCAGAAGTACAACTCCCACCACAGTAACTTGTCAGCTAGACTACACGAAGCCATGCTCAGTTTGCATAATATATTATTAACGAATCAATGCCTACTAGTGCTCAATAAGCACATTAAGGGCCTTTTCAGTTAAGATACTTTCACAAAATGTTGTTCTCTTCAAGAAACTTTACAGGGATAGTAGTGATAACAATGGCCATTTCTGTTTGGTTAAAGGCCTGCAGTAGCAAAAATCAGTTATGTGGTCAAGTAGAATGACACGGTTTAATGTTCTTTCAGGATTCAAATACTTCTAATAAAATCCTAGTGTGCAACTATTTTGCAATTTTGTTCTAAGCATTATATTGGGATACAAAAATAACAATTTTCCTAGGATCTCCATAGGAAGATCTATGCATGTGGTCAGACAATGACTTCAGCTGTCAGCAACAGGTGAAGGTTACTCCCAAAGAAAAAAAAATTGTACTCTACAAAACAGTTATTTTCAGTATTATAGGCTGGCAGGAGCACTTTGAATCACAGAAAACTTTGCTTCAAGCAAAACATAAGAAATTTTTCATGTCTGTTAATATTTCTGTTCTCAGTCACACCTATAGTCCATTTCCCAGATGCACAAAACACAGTATCTTAGTATGGCAGCAAGAGTACATATAATAGGCATTATAAGTAATTTAGGAAGACCTAGCCTGCCATAATATGAAGTTTCATTCACTTCAAAGGCACTATACTGATTTTCATGACCAAGGACCTGGACCATTTTGTGGCTGCACTAAATGACATTAAATACGGTATTCCTCTAAACCACTATCTCAGAAGGAAGGTTTATCCATGCCAGTGATAGACTGTAGAATATTGCTCATTACTGACAAGTAGAATATATATATCAACCAACATTTCATTCCTGAGCAACCACTGTCATTAAAAGCTTGATGGGTATCACATTATCACAGAATCCTAAATCAGCAAAATTTGAAAGCCTGGGTAAATAATTTCTGAGGGACTCTAGAAAATGATGAAACTGAAGAAAAAAACAATGAAGAACATGAAATTTGAGATAACTTTGTAGGTTTCTTGATCCAGTTTTCAGGGTAAAGTCAAACACCAAAACACTTTAGTGCTTGGCCAGGTGTGCAGGTATAAAAGGTAATGCACTACTCACAGGCAATTTCATTGAAGTGATCTCTAAAAGGGCAGTGGAAATAAAGGCTAAAAGGTTCTTGGGCAAAAAACAGTTCATCCTTACACCTTACAGTAGAACAGGTTACTAGTCCAAACTGACTAGTCCACTTGGAAAGCTGGCAAATCAGGTGAATCAAGAACAGGAAGCTGACCAAGAGAGAAGTTAATGGAGAGTATTTATGAAAAACAGCAGCTCATTTAAAACCAATTTGGGATGTGGACTATTACAAAGGCAGTTTTCATTAAGCACAACTGGCTGATTTCTTCCCAAAACTCACTGCTGTTCATCAAGATCCTGAATTTTCAAGACACCTTCCTATACACAAAACTAAAATCTTGGATTTTACATTGCATTTTAAAATTAAAAAGTTTTAGTATCTCCATAACTGAAAAATAAAAAGGTAGTCCATATATTTTCTGAACCAGCGTAAAAAATATTACATTGATTTTTTTCCCAAGTAGTAATATTTTTCTGACTGTAAATGACACACCTACATATGCAGTTTTTTCCATGTTTGCTTTTTTCAATGCAGTTTTTTCTGTAATTCCGGAAAAATGCTGAATTAAGTATTGTCCTTATAGAAGAACTAAAATCTGAATGTAAAATACACATAGACTAAATCAAAGTAAGCTATTTAAACAAAATGTTGAAGGAATAGGTATGTTCTTTATAAAATAGTTCTCACAGATTAGAAAAATCATGATGGAATTAAATAATACTTTCTTTTTCTTTTATCCTTTTTTAATCTAACTGCTCTAGTTGCAAACTTGGAACATTATTGTCAAATAGTTGTATTAGTAATAGATAAATAAGTAAAATAATTTACAAACAATTTCAACAGCTTCTTTTGTTAACTTGTCTCTTTGTTAATTATGTTTTTGGTCTTTCATCCTTCATATTTTATGAAAATATGTAGATAGAGACAGAAACAGAATGAAAGAAAAAGACCAAGTGTAATGTTCAAAGAAAAAAAAAAAAGATAAAAAATGTAACTTGTGAAATGTCTCTTCAGGCCAGCTGATTGCAGCGTAACTACCAAAAAGCTGACATACACACTTTTATTTATATCTACTCAAAAGCAAGAAAATGTCAAAGAATCAGGATGAAGCTGATTTCCCTCTTGTGTATGTGCATAGGTTTTGATTATAGGCTTTTTCCTCAATTGATGAACTATTGCATGGAGTTCTGACAATCACTTTACAAAAATAGCGCTGTGTTCGGGGTCAATACCTCTCCAACTGCCAGCTATAAAGTCAGCTATAAAGTTGCCACTGATTTTTTTTTTTTTTTTTTTTTAAAGAAAANNNAAAGAATGGGATCAGGGCCTCTTTATTTTGACTAGAGAGGTTTTGGAAGTCTGTTTCCAGGAAGAATGAAAAAAAACCACATCTGATTAATTTTTGGTATTCACTTTTTTTTTTGTGCTAAGAGGACAGACTGAATGTGATTTTACATAATTTAAAAACTATCTTTGAACTTGGGAAAGAATATGAAGTTATCTGAATATTTGCTATACCAGTAAATGCTAGCTACACTACTAAACACAGAAACTACCTGAAAATACTAAAAAAGAGAAATAAGAAATGTAATGTTGAAGTTGATTTTCCGCATTATCAAAGGATCAAATCCTCCAGATTTTGTGCAGTGCATCTGTTTCTACCTTTCTTCAGAAACCTCATTGCCTTTCAAGGTTAACTAAGTTTACACAAGTGACTTCCTACAATACAGGCAGTGCATCCGTAATCCCTATAACTGGGAGTCATGGGTGATACTCTTTGTAGGAAAAAACATGGTCCCTACATTTCATTTTAATGATAAAATATAAAAAGTCTGAGAACTTAGACTTCAGAGTCTTCATGCACACAGCTAATTCCACTGCAACTTTCCACTACTCTCCTGTTCTTAGCATGTTTTTTCTTCACTGTATCAATTTCCTCACAGAAAACAGAAACAAGTGTTAACAACAAACCCACACCTAAATTCCATGTTTACACTGCAGCAACTGATGGGAATCTGCAGTTCATGTACTGTGTTGCCAAAGCATTTGACAGTCTCTATACTGGGAACACGTCCTGGTGATGCACCAAAATGAGATTCCAGTGTTGGTAAGGGTTGTGAAGCACTACTCCAACACAAACATCTATTTAGAGTAAAAGGTTCTTGCTTAAAGGCTGGCCTATAGCATTGGTATCATAGGTAGAATAAACCATTTCAGAAAAGGTGTTTTTCATTAGATAGGAAAAAAAAAAAGAACAAGCCAGATTAAGTGTAATTCCTAAAACTTAATGAAACGTGTGACAGACAGGAACACAGATCTCCTGATGTTTTTCCCCCAGTTTATTTAGTCTTTTGACATGCTGCCTTCTCTGTATGCAATCCAAACATAAAATCAAATTTAATTGACATTAATTATAGGGCACTATTATTAACTGTTCATTGCTTTTAATGCCTTTCTTTAACAATATCTGCATTTTTAAAACCAATATATAGCCACTCCAAGTTTTGCTGCAGAGAGACAGAAAGGGAAGAGAGGAATCATAAAACATTTTTTTAATTCAAAGCTGAGCAGTTGTTCTGCAAGCACTACCACTCTTCCCATGCAACAGCATGAATTACACTTTTTCCACCTAGGCTTTTTTTTCCTGACCTTTGGCATTTAAGTGCAGAAAAGAAAGTATTTCAGGGCTGCATGTGTCACTCTCAGAGATCTGAAGTTCCGGTTGCCTGCAGAGGCCGTTTAAAAACATTAGCGTTGTCCTGGGAAAAGCAGCCTTTGGACATACTCTCATCCATAACAAAAGAGATTCTAAATAATAATCAGTGTGAGAATATATTGTTTCTCTTTGACCACTGGTGTAGGAAACCTAATTGTATCATAAAGTCTCGTGAAGAGAAGAAGCATGTAGAGGCAAATAATGGGAAAACAAGACGCCTATGGTGCATGTTCAAACTCTCAGGAATAGCTTTTACTGAGATTAAAAAGGGAAATGAAACTGAATCCTTTGACTAGCTTTGCAGTGAACCTTTGACTAGTTTGCAGTAAAGTGAGTATACAGTAGCAATCCGTTCCACTCAGGGCTCTAAAACTTCTTAGTGCTGTATTTATGTAAGATAGTTTTAGTTTATGATTTGTCAAGAAGGCAGTTGACTTAATTTTCAATAGAGATCTTTTCTAAACAATAAAAATAAAATTGCATTTTACTTGTAGACACAGGTGCTGTCTTTAAATGGATAGTAACATTATTCCTTCAGAAATGTTAATTTTTAAAAATGTACTTAGGTCAAAAGCCCTTAAAAATTATGGCATTTTTTTTTTATCAGAGGCATTAAAATAAGTAGACAACAGCCGGATGGACAGCCCACTCCTTCTAAAGAAGAATCTCTTTGCTTTAACAGGCTCACTGCTGATCTAGAATTACTTCTTACAATCTTTTTCTAGCTCTAAGATGAGTGCTTTTGTACTTCAGTTAGTTGCATATCTATCTATAATTACACCAATTATTCAAACAGCATATAGGTACTCCTTTAAAGCATCACATTTTAAAATATTCTCCATTTTAAACTGATTTCTTCAAAAAGATACTTTATTTGGCAAATGACTAAAATTACATACCAAAGGTATAGAATATCTTTAGCCATAATTCAAACCTTTCTTTGTCAAACAGTCTTTTATAGTTTATAAATCCAAAGGTCATTTAATAGAGGGAAAAAATATTGTCAATGAAATGGAAAATCTTTCACCCACACACTCCTTCTCTCTGTATATGGTCCCTCAATTTTGTCATATTAAAAGTAAAAAGAAGCCCTACTATTAATACTGAGCACTCTGAGGACTTAATAGATGCAATAACCAGTTTGGGTACTTTGTGCCTAAGCAAGTTATTTTCCTATTTAATTTTTCAGGAAGAAAGAGATTCAGGGATTGTACGTGAAACATTTTAGCACTGCTAACTTTTACATCCATCAATTTTGTGTATCTAAAATAATTCATGTCCTGGGAATTCTTACCAAAACAATGACATGAATTACCAGCAACTTTAGAAGTTTCAAGCATGTGCATAGCTAAATGGTCTGCCTTCAAATTCCCTGTAAGAATCTGTAGTAAACAAAAAACCCAAAATACTGAGATGAACATTAAATGCAATTAGCTATAATAACACAGGCATATAGTGAGAGCACTCCCTGACTCATGCATATACAATGAGTATTTGGTAGAGTCTGATTTAAACAGCTGGGAACGTAACTTGTGACAAACATGCCAGAGTGTGCCACAATGTCAAACTGTTTGCTGCATCCTCACAACAAACTGCAGATATCTACATTAAAAGTTACAAATCGGATGCTAACTGCATGTCTGGTATCAAACTGGATGGGCCTTGGGTCTTTTCAGCTTTTATTTTTTATTTTTTTCTCAATCATGCTGTGCACATACGTGCAGCTGCAAAGTTCACTGGAACATTTTCAAGGCCATTTCAGCATGGTTGCACCAAAAGAACTCCGAGTACAGAATTCAGCAGAAATGCATTAGAAGTACTGTGGACTTATCATCATGAACTTTGATACAAAAACAGAAATCCTGACAAAGTGCATCTGCTGAACACAAAGAGAGATGGATCATTCATTTAATAGCTCAGATTTCAAGCTTTGCTGGGCAAAAGCCCAGTACTCAGCATGTACTGCAGAGTATCCAGAGCCCATTAAGAAGAATTATAGAATGGAAACTTAATTACACTAATAGATAGTTGAGAGAAGATAATGATTTGGCATAAGACTTACAATATGACAGCATTACAGATCTACTTGAAATCTATAAAAAAAATCACCTTATATCAGGAAAATAATCTACTTTTTCTAAGGTGAACAAGAGATTGGTGTTTATGCTGATAAAAGAAGATTTTAAGTTTATTTAATTTTTCACTTCTGCAGGTGGTAGCTCATGAGATGAGAAAACAAAATGTGAAACTCTAATCCCCTTGCATAGGGTCCCCTGTGTCTTTCAGTTTTGAGGTCTCTAGCATTGTACCTGATGTGAATTAAACTATGGGGTTTATCCATAAAAACAGCAATCCTAGTAGTATTATGAGAGATCAGAACCATTTCCACGGACTAATGGACACTCTCTATTCCCCTGGAAATTATGTTTCCAAAGGGCTGTACTGCTCCGTAATTACTATTATTATCCCCTAGGAACCTTTGTCTAACAAAGGATCATTGCCTATCGTGGTTGTAGTTG
>VZRE01007534.1:50083-158262 GCA_013396775.1 Cephalopterus ornatus | reverse complement strand
AGTTTTGGGGGTCTTTCTGCTTGTGGGTTTTCTTAATATTTTTCTTGAAACTGAAACTACTACATGTTTAGCAGTAACTCTGAGAGTTATAACAGTCACTTGACAGAAATAATTCAGACTCCTTCCCACTTCTGTGTGGGAATATATACAGCGTTGACTATCCTCTACGCAAAGCTTTACACTTGCTATACATCTATTTACAATTTTAAGTCACCAACTGAAAATGGTAGTGCCTGAAGATATACAAGATGACCAATGAAAACTTCAGTAATCTCCAAAACAATGCTTGCAGGGAAGTCTGGAAAAACAGCAGCATTTTATTTAGTTTTGATGTTGTAATTTAGCTGCTTGATGAGTGGAATGTACGGGTTTTTTCTGAACAGCTACCTTTCAAATTTCAGAAGCACAGCATGAAGTGCTTTCAGTGGTATTTCTTACAAAGAGACTACTAGTATCATCGTATTTGAGCCTGTCTATAAACATTTTTGCAAACAAATTGCAAAAACACTTCAAAAGCATGAATCGGCTAAAACCCATTAATTTCTGCACACATTTTTCTACATAAGCTAAATCACATTAGTAAAACATACTTTTTAAAAGATGGCTTGAGCTAATTTTAAAAATGGTTGGAAAAGTTTGGCCGACACTGATTAAAATCTATACTTAAATGAAAGGAAAATTTAACCACAGAAACTGTGCTCATTTTAGAAAAACAAGCATATCACTGCCAAAGTGCTGTCCTAAGTTTAGATTGCTGTCTGACTAAAACATTGTAATTACGAGAAACTGAAATGGATTTCTAAATGTTTCAAGATGAAACAGCCATTGGGTAATTTGCAAGATATGCAATTATCTTCTGAATTCAAACACATAATGCTAATACTTGCTCTGAACAAATGAAGGTTGTTGATCGCTGCTTGTGTGAAGATTGGGGAAATCAATGTTAAACATCAATACCAGCACTAGATAAGAGTAACCATAATGAAATCTAAGAGCAAAATTACCAAGTGATGTGGAATTAATTACTTTAAGAATTTTCTTTGAGGGGAAAAAAAAAAAAAAAAGGCTTGGAGTCTTATATCTGTTACTTCTGTCTCTCTGAGAGCTGATGAAGCTGAAGAGACGATTTTCAGCACTTTTATCACTGTTAAAACTGCACCAGTGGTCACACAAGGCATTTCACCCAAGCTCACACGTGTAGCAAGACAGAGACATTTTTTTTACCTTCAAACACCAGAGAGGATCTTCCAAATAGATTTGAAGGGAATTTCTGTTACTTCACAGTTAGCATTCATATTTCATTATCATACTGACCATGCAAAAGTTAAAAGGAAACAAAAATTAAATAGAATCACACACTAATCCCAGATATGTTTGTCTTTAATTTAGCAAGAAAAACTAATGGCTTGGTTGTGGTTTATTTCTTGGTCTCCTTTAAAAGCCTGAGTGTTTGGTTATCGTTTGACTCTTCTGACTACAACCCAGTCTCTGGTTTCACTGATTTGGTGAAAGGCGTACAAAACAATCTGTCATTCTTATATGGAAGCACCGAGGAATTGTGAGCATGTCTAGGGACACAGCAGTTCATATGAACACCGTAAATCAAACAGTAATTTTATAAAGGACTAGAGAAATATTTTAAAAAAATTAATTCTCTTTGTACAAGCAACGCGTGGTGAACCACATAACTGCTTCATACAGACTCTTAAAGCAGTCTCTTCATTTAGCCTTCATGGCACCTCTGAAGCTGCCATCAAAAGAGAAGAGCAAATAGAGAGAGATTTCTCTCAACCATAAGAGATGCTGTATGCCTTAAAAAAACCAAAACCATTGAAAGCTTAATGAGAAGGCACCTGAGATTAAGCAATACTTTCAGAACCACTGCAATGAAAGTTCCCTTGATACCTAAAATAGCAACAATAGCAGGTTTTATACCAAAGGATGTCCAAAATAAGCTCCTCAAGAGTCACAGGAGTTTCAGTATCACAGAAGCAAAATCTTGGAAATGCATGCTTAAAAGCAAGAAGGTGAAAAAAAGCAGGGGAGAATCAGATTAAAGGCAAACTAATTTTCTAAAACTCAAGAAAGGATAATGTGAACACAGTGAAGCAATTAATTTTGTACTGACAAATAAGGACTCTCCCAGTTTTTAATGCCTGAGCATATAAGAAACCCTAATAGAAACAATTCAAATTAAGTTAATTAAATTCACTTTATCAAAAAAGTTCCAGTTCAGAAGTAAACTAGCTCAGCTAAGAGAAAAAGATGAGGAAAAAGGAGAGACATCTTGTCTGTGTTTCAAGATTTCTGCTAACACAGCTCTCTTGCATCTCACTGTGCCCTGCAGCAGCAGCAGCAGCAGCAATGGACGTCACAATGCAGAATTGTCTTTCAGGGGCAAGTTACTTTTTTGGCCAAGTCAACAAATAGTAAATTCAAACTGCAAGCCTTTGCCCACACTCAGCTGGGACCTGTTTCAAAATGGCAACTCTCTAAAGGTTTCGTCTCTCCCTCTCTTAGCTCTGAGTGCTGACCAAACACCGTGCACACAACACTCCTCAGACCATTCCTAACAAAACATTAAACCAGACTATGGAACTCAATACCTCCTACAGAACATGAGGAATCTTGTTTGTGTGTTCTCAGAACCACAACCTGAAGAAACAAGGGAACAAGGAAGGGGCAGCCGTGAACAAGACTAAGGGGAGAACAGGAGAATGAAATAAGGAAAGAAGGACAAATCATCTGTAAATGATAGGAGGAAAGCATAAACTGACACAAAAACTCTGCATGTCGCAAGAAGCTGGAAGAAGCAGCCAACAAAAGCGAAAAATGTGTTTTGGCAAAGCAGAGTAAGGGGTAGCAGCACGCTGAAGGACGGGACAAGTGGCAAGAAAGAAAAGATGCACATGAGACTGTCTAGACAAAAATTAAAAGAAGGAAACTATAGGGAAAAGACTTGGACAGAATCAGATAGGAAGCCAGCAGAAGGACAAGAGGATTTACACCTGAGACAGTTCATATGATTAGATCTAAGAATTAAGAATCTGGCTTTACTAAAAATAGCTGCTGAAGAAGTAAAGACACTGTAGGAACAGATGAAACATATGCCACCTGAGCAACTCAGAAAGGGTTCCTTGATCCAGAAAATCCTAACACCACTAAAATCTTAAATCCAGCACAATCCTAAATCCAGCAAATCCTAACCCCTGGTGTGTGTGAAGAAGACACATCATTACACTTCCAATTTTCTTTTCAGATTGCTTTTGTGAAGAGGGCAGGCAACTTCAGGAAAGCAGAACTCATCAAGGCTGAGGAGTTGGACCATATCAGAATCAATGTTTCCCTGCCCAACTTCAGTGTGGCTTTTACAGCAGGGTATAATATTATCTTTCCTTCAAGATTCTGCCCCACTGACTGCACATGATGGACCAGCCCCTGAGATTGAAAGAAGGCTTTCTAGGTGACTTCCCTCTTTCAGCACAGAAACACTTTGGCAAGCAGTGAACAGAGAAAGGACTCTGGAAAGAGTCCTTCACAGGCTTATACTCCTTTCACTCTTACCACACATTCCCTACACATGGCTGACTTTTTTTTTTAATTGAAGCTTTTCAGAAGTTTTAAGCATAATTCTGATTTTCTGAATGACCAACTTGAGATTTGGTTTCTCAAGGTACAGTTTCACATTGTACTTGACCCGCAGCTGGTTTACATTAGTGCAGAAGGAGAAGCAGCTTTCATCCATATCAGACAAACACTCCCTAGAATAGCTTCCATCTGACAGATAGCCATCCTCATAAAGCTGTTAGATCAACTGTCCCTGAAATCATCCAACCACTAAATCCACTACAAAGAGAATAGCAATAACTCATGGCCAGCGATGGCAAAGGAGCGAGACCACACTCCTCAGCTGCAGCCCACACACTGACCAAACTACGTATTCACATGTTAAAATGGACCGTGATTTGCTGAGGAGTCAGACAGTACAGCTGCCACTGAAGCTTTGCATTCAGAGTATTAGATAATACTATAAAACATTATTACAAACTCAACCAACTCATTTTAGATCTCTGTGTTCAATTTAAGACGTACTTTGGCTTTCTGTTTTTTACCCCCATTTCGTAAAGCAGGAAGGCAGGCATCTGTTAATCTTTTTGTTACAGTGGAATAAGTTTATGCTTGAGAAAGGTTAAAATATTGCTTGTACCTATTACTGAAAAGTCCAGTTGGTAAAGCAAGAAGAAGGACGGGGGGGGGGGGACCCATCTGTTAAGTCTCCTGCAGTGGAATAAGTTTATGCTTGAGAAACGTTAAAATACTGCGGTGGTATCTCCTACTGAAAAGTCCAATGGTGCAAAAGAACAGAACGGCCAGCTGCTATGAAGTATGTGAAATACAGTGACGCTTTCAATCAATAAGCTAAATACGCTACCCATCAGTGTAGTCCGCTCCGTGCACGGGCGTAAGTAGAGATTAAAAAAGTCCAGTGACCACCAAGAACAGTGAATACGCATAAGCACCAACTGCAGTGAAACTGCACACACAGTTTAACTCCAGTATTTGTTTTTAACGTGCAGCTCCTTGGAGACAAGAGTTACGTCCTGAACAGCCCAGTTGTGCAAAGCCACAAGGCTTGTTCTGACACTCACCCTGCCCTCCTTACACAAGAGGCCATTCAGGTCAAAGTTTAGCTTTGCCAGAGGGCACAGCGAGCCCAGACAGCAGCGCACGCCAACACTAACGGGAAAAGTGACACAGTAACCAGGGAAAACCACCAGGCTACAGCTGGAAAAAAACCTGACTGACTTCTGTTGTACGGGCAGGTCTACACAACAGACTCCACTCTTCCCAACGGAAAAGATATTAAGGATGAGACTACAGCAACAGGCCTCCGTTTACTCCTTCACGTGCAACAGAAACAGCAGCACTAAGACCGAGGTTCTGGGTACCGTACACGTCTCACACACACGCAACGCCTCCGCAGACTGGCTCAGGGGCTCTCCTCCATCGCCGCGGCTCCCGCCCTCCTACAGCGCGGCGACCATGCCTGGGGAGAAACGGGAGGCGGCTCAGAGCGAACCGGCGAGGCCAGGGCAGCGGCGGAGCCCTGGGGCCGCTGCCACCGCCAGCACCGCGGCCCGTCCCCGCCTCCCTTCCTCACCTGGGACGGGACGGGGCAGCGCCGCGGCGGAGGGAGCTCAGGGAGCCGCCGCGCCGCCGCCGCCATCGCCCACCGCCGCCAGGGCCGCCGCCATGTTGGCGCGGCCTCTGACCCGGACCACTTCCGGTCACGGCTGTCACGCCGTTGCCGCGGCAACGCCCCCGGCCCCGGGTCCCTTAAAGGGACCCCGCGGGGCGCCCCCGGCAGCTGCGGCCGCCGCCTGACCGCCCGGGGCCCCTCGGCACTCGCGAGGGCAAAGCACTCGTCGCAATTAACGGCTGAAAAGGGTTAGTGATTCACCAGCACGAAGGGGAAAACCCTACTACTGTTTAGCTGTGGAATTTGTCACAAAATAGCATGTCGGGTCTGAGAGCAGTGGAAAACGATCGTGGCGCGATTTCCACTGCCGTGAGGAGATGGTTTCTCTTAACTTTCCCCTGTAACGGGGTGTATTTTCAGCTTTTATTGCGCCGCCTTTACCGCCGCTCATTGTTGATGCAGTTAACCCCTTTATACTCTTTCCACGTGTATGTTTTTATACGTAAACAAATGCGGTGAAAACCCCAATCCAAGAAGGGAAACTCCGGGAGGTTTTAAGTAAAGCTTTATGTTTGTGTAAAGCCCAAGTGAGTCCGTGCTTGGCTGACAAGAGCTGTTGGAATAGGACCGAAGCAACCAGACCTCTCTGACCCTGCAACAATTTCACATGCACAGAGACAAACATGCCCCTCTGCAAAACTACTGTAAAGTGCAAATACCAAGCCAGAACCCGATCCCGTACCCATTTAGGGATATATTGCCCCGCAGTCACTCCCGTGGTGGGACCCCTCTTTTCCACTGCAGTTAGTTTTGAGAGCAACATTGTCTCTTCTGATGTGCCTACCATCATTGAGCGAGAATCCACTGCCTTAAAGAGTACCTTTGTAGAGCTGAGAATCAGTCATCAGTTTGATCCATACTTGAAAAGCAAACAAAAAGAAAAAAGGGGGGGAATGAACCTTTGGGGGAAATTCATCTAAAAGTCATAAAGATGTTGGAAATTCCACTGTCATCCCTTTTCAAGGGATCTTATTTGTTCCTTCAGCCTGGAGGAGGAGGGGCTGAGGGGGGACTTAGCTGTTGAGAAAGTGGAGCCAGACTCTTCTCAGAGGTGCACAGCAAACAGATGACAGGCATTGGTCCCACGTTCCAGCAAGAGAAGTCCCAATTAGCTAGTAGGAAGGAATTCTTCAAAATAATAGTGGTCAAGCACTGGAACAGTCTTCCCAAAGATCTCGTGCAATCTCAAAATCTCAAAAAAGTGAAAGTACCAATAGCATCCCAAATCCTTCCAAATGCCTTAGCTGAAGAGAAAGACAAGTCCCTGTTAGGTCGCGCTGCCTCTTGTGTCAGGAGGCTGTTTGTTGTGTGATTCACCTCAGCTGACTTGTGCTAACTAGGAAACAGGCATTTAGTCAGACTTAGTCACCAAGGTTCCCTCCTCTAGGCTGCTGCAAAAAGTTATTTATTCCATCCCAAATTGGATATCTAAAACAGCTCAGCACACGGTGAGCTGAAATGGCTCACCTTGGGATCACTCTTGCTGATGACATAGTTAAAGCCTGGCGAAATGAATCCTCACTGGTGCCTCATGAAAATAAGGACAAGAGGAAGGCAAACTACTGAATTTTAAATAGCTAAGCATAAGAACTTATGATGAAAGACATAACACTGGAAGAACGTCTCCAGGGGTAACGTGTTGTGGGCCGTCAGCTACAGACTTGTGGCCAGGCTCCTGGGCAGCCTCAAAAATTTGAATAGAAGCAGGGCATCTGCAGTGATGGCATCTGATTTAGGCCTCCTGGCACAACCCTGCAATGCTAAATGGAAAGCTGTCCCCAAATTATTTCTGCTGTTGTCAAGGAAGGCGAGTGGGTGAAACTGCAGTCATATCTGCGTGTGGCTTTTGGTGTTTGTAATGTAGGGCAATCACAGCTATTTTCATTAATTTGATAAACTGATAATAGGCAAAAGTGCATATGGCTAATTTTCTCTCAGGTTGAAGCTCTCTGTATGGTAGAAATCCATGCTAAAACGGGTTAATAAAATCTGGAAGAAGATTTTGTAAGTAAAGAGCTAAGTAAGGAGCTTTGGCACTCTGTACACCAGAACACAGACCAGAATCTTACTGCAGACCTCTCTCTGACACTTTCAGGGTGACCCTGGACGGATCACTTCACTCTCCTATCAGCGTAGTAGGAATAACAACACTTTCCTCTTGCTGAGAGTGCTCTCAGGAGACAGTAATCAAAGTTTGCAATTTTATTAGAAAATGTGAAACATTATACAGCTCTCCTTCTTACAATGCCAACACCTGGCTATACAAACTTCTAGTTAAGATATTTTACTTACAACTGTGGAGAAAACAATTTAGTAGGACAGACTATAACAAGTGTGTTCCTGTTTTCCTTAAGCACCCCAAAGCAATTTTGTACTGTTTGTAGAGAAATCATTTTGTCTATCACATCGACATGCAGCCAGCTGAAGAAGAACATGACGTCTTTTCAAGAATTCACCATAGCACTCTATTAGAAAATACAAAGGCATATTTAATTTTCAGTTGCAACTACACAGGCAGAAGTAGATAAGCACCTTGTGCTTTACACTCGCCCACTTAATGCTGAACTTGCGTGAGGTGAGTTAGTGTAACCGTTTTGTTAGAAAGCAAAAAGTCTGCTCAAGAAAAATACAGGCATTCATAATGCCCCTACAGTTTTTGTGAAAGTGGAAAGTACAATTTCTACAGCCAAAGACAACAGTGAGGGGAAGAAAAGAATGTTCAGTATTCAGCAAAAAGGAAGAATCCGGCTGACTGGAAATGTATGTGCATTTTAGAAGGTTTTGTTAAAATAATATTAAGGTACTGGCTTTACCTCCACAAAAATAATGCCATTTGACACTGAAGTCAAGCTTTCAATGTGTTTGAAATAAAACAATGTAGATTTAATTTAGCCACAAAACAATTCCTGTGGGGAGAGCTGGGAGCAACGAGGCCTGATTCCCAACAGACTTGCTCTCTGTGCCTGTCAGCCCATCTCCAACTCCGCTGCATTAATTTTGTCTCCTTCCCACACCATGGACAACATCTCCACAAAGCAAGAAGCAATAGGTGCAGGTTGGACGGCAAGTGCTAGCTGCCAAGGGAAACAATAATGTTTGTTCAGTTGGGGCATGAATTTAGTTCTTGCTCCTCTGTTGAACTGTCTGGTATTAACAGATCTTGTAGGAGCATCATTGTTTCTGAGACTTCTGCCTTTCTGCCCTTCCACCAAATTTGAGTGAAATTTGTCAAAAAGTTTCAAAAGATTTTGGAGGGGGAGACTTGTAGCCAAACTAAAAAGCAGCATAGCCTCATAGGCGATATTCATGTGAAAAAACAGGCTGAAAAGCTCAAAAGTTGGCTACAATGAGGAGGGGGGGCGAATCAGAATAAAATAAAACCTTTTTACAAAGGGGTGAAATTAAAAATTATTGAGACTTTTGAAGTTGTGCTGACACCTGAGAAATAGAAAATGAAAACAGAAAATTATGCAAGTGGATTATCCATCCACTGACAGGACTTGGAAACATGGAATGAAGACAACACAGGAAGAAGAATTTTTTTACTACAGCTGGGGTAAGCTTTACAAAACATTTTTTGGTTGTATGATTTGTAGTGGGACCTTTCCATTCATCTTGTGTTGGCATCCCAGCTGGATGACAAGTGGCATCATGGAGCTCATAACAAGCTGCTAAGAGGGGAGACAGAGAAGAGGGAAAGCATTTGAAACCAGTGTCACTAACAACAGCAGTATGCCTAAGACATTTTGGTTTTTAATCGCTATTGCTTAGTTCTGTGTTTAACTTGTAGACTAAGTCCCCTTGGGGCCTATATCTGAGCTGAGGGAATGATAGACTATGTGGCACTCAAAGGAAAGAAAAGATAAGCAATATGGAAAATATCTTTAAGCTTCCAGTCACGCCTCCCTAGAACTGCCAAAAAAACGGCAGAAAGATAACTCGTGTTCTCCTGTTCCTTGGAAAAGCCTCAATCACTTGAATAAAGAGACTTGCTAGGAGCTCTTGTCGCTAAATGGCCTGGACTGTGCTTGCATCAAATGGTTTTCAAATTGTGACTCAAAAGCTACTTATGGATCTGCTGTTCACATGGCTATTTCCACCTCCTAAATCTCATCAGTTTGTGTTAAATGCTTTCCTAATGGTCCTATGCCATGTAAACAATTGCAAAATTAGCCCCAGAGATGATGTGAAATGGTAAATTAGAGTGGAAGCAGAGGAAGAGGAAAGGATTGCATGACAGAAAGGGAAAAAAGAGGAGGGATCATAAATGCAAGAGGTAGGAGGTCATGAGATGCATTCCCCAAAGACCTCCGCCCCAGAGAGCAGTGCAGATCTGATCATTAGGGCCTCTGCTGTGTTTACTCATAGAACACTTTAGGATGGCTCTGCCCTAACCCCGTGCTCTCCCCTAACAATCCTCATATAGCTCATACTGCCATGCTCCACATCCATCTGGGTTTTTCCTCTCTCTTGGGTTTGCTAAGCAAATTTCACTGCCTGTGAGAAGAGCTAAGTTATTTGATGTCTGGATCACTCACCTTCTCGCCTCCATTTCGCTACTTCTCTGGAGGGTTCAAGATAAGGATACAATAAGCCCACAAAAGGGTTTTCACCTCTCCATCTGGTTGCAAAGAAAATCAGATATCTGAGCCTACACACCCTCTTAGGTGTGGAAATTTTCTAACTGTTCATAACATGCCAAAGCTACACTTGTTAATTTTTTTTCCAGAAACAGCAGAAGTAGAGAAGGGGCCTTGACTCAAAGGGTATCAGCACAACAGTGAATTGAGATTACCGTCACCAAATCAAAACAGGGAAGGCAGTGACAGCATGGAAAGCTTGCACTGCTTTAAGCTGGTATAATATTTCTGGTGCCTGTAAGGTAGGTGTATATCTCTGGAGACAGTCTAAGCTCGTTCTTATGCACACCCCAGTGAACGGCAAACAATAAAGGCCACTGTTTACTACCCTACAAATATAGTAACTGCCACAGGTGATATAATGGATTTAGCTGATTTGGGAAACATTACGAGTTTAAATGTTTTTGCTATCAAATTCAAAAGACATCTGCAGGTATAAAACCATAAAAAGTGATTCAATAAATTACTGGGTTTTTTAAACTCTCCAAAGCTGAAGAGAAGATGGAGTTAATTCAGAAATGTTTATTTGATTTAGTTGCTGTTTGGTTCACAGGAGACTCCCCACAGGGGCAATAAAAACCAAGGCTGCCTTTTTTATAGTGCAAAGATTTTACACTGCAGTCCTTTCCAGTCTGTTTAAACATGCCCCTTTCTTGTTTCAAATGCTAAGAAATTCCATTCATCACAACTCAGAAATTTCAGAGATGGAAATGATCTATTAAGCCCTGTGATCTGTCTCCTGAGAAATGCAGAATTTCCCCTCATAGTGCATTGTATTTTTAATATTTTGTCCATCGAGTTTATAAGGTCACATTAGTGAAGCATACATTTCATTACGTATCATGTTTATGTCAGCAAATATGTGGTTGCCTAATTTTGGTGTAATTGCTCTTACTGATGTACCAGAGAAAGGTGGCAAGCAGTAGCCAGCATAAATGGCAGATGCCAGTGTCAGGAGAGGTTGTTTTGTTGTTAAATGTGATTAGTGCTGTGCACAGTAGGCTTTCAACTATTCCTTTTTGGAGAACGGTCATTGTAATGTCAGTCATTAGCAATTTGCTGCTGGTCAATTGGGAACAGCATGTTTCCTACAAATTGCTTCTATTAGTCACCAGTTCTTGTCTAAATAATTGACTGTGAGGGAGAGATAGCCTGTGTGAGACAGAAGTTAACAGGGTGGCAGAGTATGGGCACATTGTTATAGGACACACAATTTACATTTTTGGAATGCCAAAAATTAGTGGAATGGGCTCAGATCTCTTTTACACTGTGATCAGGCTGGAGCTGCACCACCGAAGTCCAGTGGAGCCCTTTGAAAAACCAAGGCTAATGCACATGAGATCAGTACCTGGCAGCAATACAGCAGTACATTTGCTTGTCTCTGAAATGCAGTCACCTCTGGCATGAAACCTGGCAGCTGTTTCACATAAAATGGTCAGGATGTGGACCAATATCCTTCAGGAAAGGAGGAAGAGAAAGAGGAAGAAGAGCATGAAGGAGTCTCACTGTTTTGCACCCTTCGTATTCCTGTCATCAACTCATTTTGCGGAAGCTCTTCTGTACTGTGTTGTTAGTTCGAGAACCTGTTGTTTTGACAGCCTTTTATCTCACTGAAAATAGGTGTTTTGGCATGACAGAAAATAAAAGGAACAAAAAAAATTAACTTATCTACTAAAAAGAAAAATGCTGTGGAAGACAAAGCAGGTCACAGTAGCACATCAGGAGTCAGCTGTGTCATTCTCATCAGGAGCTTCAGTTTTCCCACCATCTGAATATGTTCTGCTTTAGGTTACTGCTGGACTGCTCCTATGGTCCTGCTATACTTGGTTTGTGAAAGCTGAGCCTGAGAGAGTCTGGGGCTGAGAGGTTACAAATGTCCTCCTGATAAAACTCGTGTCATAATTATAAGGAAGTATCAAAGATTTTTGTTGATAGAGTACTTTCAAGATGCCAGAAAAAGGAGCTTTGAGATCATACCAAGTAATTCTGGAGCCTCTAAAAATACAATAGAAGGAACTCTAAAGCAGCCAACAGAAGTGGGGAGAGAGAAGCAGCAGAACCTTAGAATTCAAAGCTGATGATCTCTACACTGATGTAGAGGGGACTGGATGGTTACTCCCCAAGGTCTGGGTAGAAACCTGACGGGGGTACTGGGACACCAGAGCTTAATTATTGGTGTCAAGGGAGGAGGCAGCAGCAGCAGGACAATGGATGAGGGTCAGAGAGGGGATAGAGGACCCAGCCTTACGTAAACCATTTCTCAAAGTTACACAACGGAGTAAGGTAATAACACTAATGCACTTTTATAATGCATTCCTACAGAGATTTAAAATGCTTTGAAAAGATAAGTAAATATTATATCATAAGGTGGCAGATGGAGAAACCAGAGCAATGAGGAAATTGGTGGCTTCCTTGTAACTGTAGGGAGAGTCAGGGTTGTATTGGTGATCAAAGGTAAGGTCTTTGGAGCCCTCTGAGCACTTGGTCACAGCCTCCCAAATGCCCAGGTATGCTGGATAGGAGGAAAACGGGCAGGTTAGGAAGAAATTTTCCCTAAATCAGGAAACAAATTGGAAATGAGAAGTTCATTTTTCAAGATGGGAAAAGATGTTTAGTGAAAACAACAGAGAAGCATTTTTGGTTCCCAGGATTTTATTACCTTTTCTAGTGTGAGCCAAAGGATTCTATCCAAGTTTCCAGAGATTATTGCTCACAGGAAAAGCAAAGCTGTAATAAAGGACATAGCAATGGTACAGTGAAAACAACAACAATAATAAAAAGATGTCTTTTGTTTAATCACCTGGACAGATCCAGCATGATGCAAATAAAATGTGGGATAACAAGCTCCAGGTGACAGGTCACATCCACAGTCAAGTCAAGGCAGCAAAGTGAGACACAGTGAGGTACTGGTGGGGAGTGAGGAAGGGCAGCACTCCCAGTAACACACGCCTGCCTGTTGCCTTCATGGTCAAGCTGCTCTTTGTCACGAGTGCCAGTGACCCTTAGGAGACATCTGCCCTCACAAAAAATTGTTCAAGTCACTTGTTGATTTCCCAGTCATAATAGACCTGCCACCTCTCCTTACTACTTCCTTGGGCTGGACTAGTCCCTTTGGGGGGTTGTAACTCAACCTTGGGTGCAATTACCGGATGCAGAGGGACTCCATCCTGTCTTGTGCCTTTGAGCATATCTGCCCATGCAATAAGGAATGCTGCCATCACCCTGCTCATCCCTGGCCATTAATTGCCGTGTGCTGAGGACATCCCCTGACTGCTGCTTTGCTGGTATTACAGCTCTTGGAACATTCCAGCTGCTCTGCCTGCACTCATGCTGTGCAGCTGCCTTCTTTCACCCTTGGGCAGGCAGCTCCTGTGCCATGTGTCCTCTCCTGCTGCAGTACTGCTATAGGCAGGACAGTTTAGCTGGGGAGATCAGATTATGTGGCTCAGGACTTCTTGTGCAAGACAGAAATTGAGCCTTCACCAAAAACTCAGCTCTTGCCCCTCCTGGACTGAAATGAGGGCTCAGCCATGGCCAGAGGTAACACTGTACAGGTCTGTAGGACCAGTCCTGTGTTTTCTGTTAGTTTAGTTTTCAGGGACTTAGGGACAAATATGTATCCTGTCATACAAAATGCAGTAACTAATAAATAATGATTTGCATTTCTCTGACTGCAACATTTAGCAACTGTTCATGACTGCAGTGTTGTAAGAGGTCAGTGAGCAGTCATGTGTTGCCCCCATTTCTGGACAGGGAGACCTAGAGCGCGGGACCATTGCTGAAGATCTCTTCCTTTGCAAGAAGGGGTGGTGCATGGCCTCCTCCCCTGTTAAAATCTCTCTGTAGGCAATACTGCTGCCAGGAAGAGCTGTAATCTCCCCTGGGGAGGGGGAAATGGCACAACGGGCACATCTCCAGATCACACTCCCTGGCTCACTCATCCAACAGGCTTATCTGTGAGTTCAGAGGGGAACAAGGTAGAAAAGTGCCAGCCATCTCTGCTGGAAAGTCTGCACATATGGCTGCCAGGAAGATTTTGGCCATGGTCACATGAAATCCAGTGGTGTTTGGTCAGTCTGAAGCTGACGCTCTCCTGTGCTCCAGCTCATCTGGGCAAGATCCAGCATTCTGGGCAAAAGCGAGTGCAGAAGCTGAGGCTGGCACAGAGGGGACTGAGCCGGCCTCAGAAAAAGCATGTGGCTTTCCAAACATCTTGCAGTCCAAAGCAAAACCAGCAGTTCTGACATGCTGTGAGCAATAAACAATGAGCTTTGTCAGCATGTCTAGAGGAAATGATAATTCCTGGAGTATGAATGATGAAATGTTAACCAAGATGGAGGCTTTGGATAGCATTGTGGTTAGGAAAGCATATGTGCATCAGTGTGGAAGAGCTGACACTAATGCAAAGAGCCCTAACTAAGACATGAAGATCTTCCACTTCTCTCAACTTACTCTCAAGTGGTGTTTTCTACTGTTCCCTGTGTGAAGTGTAAAGTATTGCTTATACTTGAAAGGGAGACTCGTGCTGCTGTAACCAGCACCTGAATCCACTTCTCTTGCTGCATGGCTCTTCATCACCTACAGCTCAGCACTGCTGTTCAGTCCTCTGAGACACACAGGGCTTGGTGCAGGTTAATTTACTGTTGTACCTGCATTACAAGATTGGCTATCCCTCTTTTCCATTCATTGTACTAACAGGCAGCTCTGATGGCTCTGGTCACTTTGGTGTAATAGAAAACTTAATGAAATCAGTGGGAGTGTTTTTACAGGTTACAGTGACCTTGACAGAGACCTGGTAGCCCTGTACTATTTTGCAAATATATTTTGCAAATATATTTTGCAAATCTGTTGTTCAGTTTTGAGGCCAAAAAGAGTCAAAATGTATTTTTCCCCTTTGCTTGGAGAGTGTTAAAACTGTTCACTGCAAGCCGTGTGAAATGTTTCCAGTCACTCCAGCGATGAATGGCACTGACATGCATGTATTAGCAGAAAACAAGAATAACTAGAGTCAAAGAAAATGATGCAATTATTCACAGTAATAATATTAATTTCATAATGTCATCACTTTAGGGGCCTGTTGCAATAAATAACCTTGAGAGTTATCTTAGTGTGTGTCACAGAAGATGTATGTGCATTTGAGATCAGATTGCACAATAACTTTTTCCCGATGTGCCCTGTGAAACTTGGAACCTTGATCTCACTCTCCAGTCATACATGCTGGGTTGTTTTAAGAAAAATGACATTCAGTACCATTATTCAATGTTGGAGAAAAAAAAAAAGCCTCAGCGTTCTGCTATGGCTAGTGTTACCCTCAGGCATTTCTGGCATGTTTCCGTTATAAATTCATTTTACATGTGGCCAGGAAGTACAACATCTTGTTGCATCTTGAAAAAAAACTCACCATATTTCTTTCCTGTTGCTCATTTCCAATCTACAGAAGCATCTGGTGGTAGCATGTCTGACGATCTGTCATTAAATAAAAGAGGTTCAGCCCACAATGCACTTTAATCCCTGAGTCTCATCTTGAAAGAACAAGGTCAAATAACATTTTACTTTTCTACCTTTTTAACTGTGACTTTTCCTTTTTTGTCCTTCTCTCTTTTGAGCAGGACAATGGTTTTCTACCAAATACTGTTCTCACCGCTGTCACTTCTGAGCAATTTGTTTTTGGATGGAGATAAAAATTATCACTGCTGCTTTCCAGGAAAATCCTAGCACCACAAGTTTCCACCAAAGCCTGGCCCACGTCTTCAAGTTTGGAGACACACTTAGCAAAAAAATACAAAATACTACACAGGGAAAAGTAATAAAAGGCTGAACACTCCACTTTACATCAGTGATACTGCAGGGCTTGAGATGATGTCTAGTCACACTGTGGCATTTGCTAGAGGGGCACAGAGTTGTTGGAGAATATTAAGACTCGTCTTTAGTGTCATAAATATGGCTTCCCTCCCACCTGTCATTCCTTTTGTTTCCTCCCTCTCTGGACCAAGCTAACATCTGCTTCACCATTCTCATTCTCACAATGGAAACCCCAAAAAATGTCTGTTGAGCATCAGGAGGAAGGCAAAGAGCCATTTGCACAACATAAAAATTGCTTTCATCACTCCAACTAAGCCAAGGTCCAAGGTGTCATAGTCTTGTGCACTGTCTACTGGCACAGTGCCTGTCAACTCCCTGTCCCTTACATACAGACCTGGAGCTCTGCAGTCACAGAATTGGATCATTTCTGCCATGCTCGTCTGCCATGCTCATCTTCATCTGCACATATCCGTCTCCACACCTTGCCTCTCATGAGAGTCGCTCTGTCGCCTGGTTAATCTGGGAACTGAGATGTGGCTAAGACAGGTTGCAAGTCCCACAGGTCAGACTGGTTGCTCTATCATAAGCCTCACGCTTATAATAGAAGCAGGAAAATTTGAGAAAATACATCTGATGTAATTAGTGTAACTTTTCTGCCAGGTGGTTAACAGCAGAGAAAAATGTTTGGATTTAATATACCCATGGCCCCCCTTGATAAAGGACTAAATTCCAATCTCCACTTAGAAACCTGAGAAAACTAAACATACCCTCCCTGGGAGCTCTTAAAGAGATGGATTTCCACCACTCACTTGCATTCCCAGATCTTTATTAGGCAAGAGGGAGCACAGTCATAAAGTCAGGCAAAGCCAGCAGTGGCAATATATATCCAGATAATGAGCAAAAGAACCCACTTTTTCAGATCTGTTGGCGAAGGTCCACCTCCCTTCCCCCTGTCTCATGAAAAGGTCCCCCAAAGAGAGCCTCACGACTCCAGCACCTCACCCAGGGTCAGGATCAGTGAGCAGTCCTACCCAAGGCAGTGATGGGGACTCCAGCTACCGATGCTGTGGATACAAGAGCTCTCAGCTGCCTGCACAACCACCCAAAGACCTGGTGATAACACACACTGGTGATCCAACTCAGGGAGAATCAGGCCACAGCGTGGCACAGAGTAGCAAGACAGGAGTTTAGGCAGCAAAGTGCTATCGACTCATGACCTCTGCTTATCAACAACTGGGCAATGGAGTGCAGTATATCCACACTTTTACCTCCTTGTAGAGCCTACAGGCTGAGGTGGAGGAGGAAGCACTATTCCAGCCCGCTTTATGGCATGTCGTCAAAGTAATCCAGGTATGCAAAGAACAGACCACTTTCCCATACAAGTGTGATGCTGTTTCCTCCAAGACACATATCATAAAAGTCAGGTTTTCACATCAGTGTGTCCTGAGCACAAGGGTCCTTCTGCATTTCAGATGGCTGGAAAGGAATAACTGTGGTCTCCAGAACTGTTTTATCTTCTCAGTTGTCTCCTATCTGTTGGGTTTCTGCAACCTGCTCTGCCCAGTACTATAATTTCAAACTGTTTGGAGGCTGCTGCTTCATGCTAACTATGTTGTACTCTCATTTACCATGAGAGTATTTCTACATGGATGCCATCATTTGCAACTGCTTATGAATGATTTGGGGCTGAAGATGTAAATGTTCATCTTCAGTTTGAAAGTCTTAGAGTATTTAACTCAGTCTACTTTAGGGGACTGACAGCTTTTTAACTATGTTCTATTGCTCTCCCTTTCCATTCTGTCTTACTGGGTCTATTTGGAGTTTACTGAAAACCTAAGGGCTGGCTACTAATTCAGTGAGCTCTAAGATGGATTCTTTACCACGTTCATTGAAGTTCAAAAAAAAGCATTACTCTTAGAGACGAAGCTGTGGAGTTAGAAATTATTGGGAAGGTGTATGTTTTGCATATTACGACCTTTTTGCCTGACTAATTTATACTTTACACCCATGCTAAACCTAGAAACATAACGGGAAAACCTAAAAGAATCAATTCTTCGAGACCCTTTAAACCTAGCTTCCCTGGAAGAAAAAGAAGGTACTTTCTCCTTTTTTGAAATCTGCTCTTGAAACAATACATAGCTATGAATGTGGAGCAAGAAACAACAGGACAGGAGTCAGGACTGGAGGAGGAGACTTACATGAAAAAAGAGTGATAGTCCAAGCAGCAGCAAAGAGGCAACACAAATTGTCCATGGGCATTTATCCAGGAAAATTTGCTCATCTCTGCCTCCATCACATGTGGATGGTGCCCAGGGAACCTGTGTTGACTGGTCAGTGTCATAGTGGAGCAGTGAAGAGCATTATTTGGTGTTTGGATAACACATCCAGCTGTCCTCTTGGCTGTCCAAACACATCGTGTGACGTGGACAGAGGTAAGAGAGTCTGCCTGGACAGTTTCAGTGAGAAACCGGACTCACATTTCCCACACGTATCCATGCATTTCATTTTAGTTCTGTTCTTTTCTCTGTTTTCTTCCCACCCCCACCCCACCCTCTTTTTTTCCAGAAGGCACCCATCCAAATGGTCCTACGAGCTGCCTGTGCTGTGTAACTGTTTTCCTGTTGAGCAGCCATCAGCTGGGAGCAGGCAGTGGGGGAGCCTGGCAATGGTAGCTGTCGTGACCTCTCTGCTGCGGGGTTTGCACAATGCCCTGGGAACTCCTGGAACAGATGGGAATGATGTACGCAAGAGATATTCCTGGGGCCATTACACAATGCGGGAAGAGCCTGGATTGCAGCAGTCCTATTAATTTCTTCCATTCATCTCCACTGAAGTCAACAGTTGAAAGCGATTTTAAGCACTTGGATCATACAGAATATATAAATACCTGTATTCTGGCTAGCTATAACAATTCATGATAGGTATCACTCCCTGGGGAATGAACAGGATATCACAGGCTTATTTTGTCTTCCAAATGGGTCAGAGTTGAATCTTTTTTTGGATTTCCACATTCATTTTCTCTTAACAGGTTAGGTTCACTTGGAGAAGGCATTGTTACATTTCTCAGACTCACAATTGCAATGGAAACATCTCCAGATCTTCTGAAGATATTTAAAACAAATTTGTTATAACCTGTAATTTGCTTCTACTTTCTAGTGAACACCCTCATTTTTATATATTGATACAGTTCAGGCTTTTGTGTTCTATATATACATATCCAGGAATCTTGAATCAATATATATACCTTCATGACTACTTTAAGAGGTATTAAATTCATTAACCTTTATAGGCAAAAGTGGCCTTTCCTGTGGTATCCTTGTTTTGCACCATTATCTGAAATAATGAAGTTATATCCTTTGCTTAATATACGCTATTTTCAAAAAACAATATAGGCTTTTCTAGAGATGATAAAAAATGTTTATAATATCGTGAAAGAAGAGCCATTTTGCATTTTTTTAAAATGGTGCCATTCGAGCATTTTTAAAAATTTCAACAGCCATTTACAATTGCTGAAAGTTTCACTTGACAGCTGGTTGAAAGTTGTGGAAAATACCAAAGCGAGCTCAAGAATCAGATTATTTTGGCTAATGTGAGTATTTCTCTAGGCTTTAAAAGTAAGGCAGTGGGATAAAACAAATTCTGATCCTAGCATTAGACTTTAGGCAGACTGTAATATGTGTGTTGTACTTTCCAGTGTATTTTGGCGCTTTTACTCAATGTATAATATATATGTATGTATACACACGCACACACTCCTATACAACTCTCCACTTTTCTTCACTTCTGTGTTCAGTTGAGCAGTGTTTGGGCTTCACAGGACATGCATGTAAGTACCCACGCATGCATATGTACACAGACATAAGTCCAGCTCTGAACATGCACATGTAATAGATAGATGCATAATTTGTACTTATATCATACCTGCCACCTTGCAATCAAAGATCTCAAAGTATTTTAGAGGCATTTAAGAACCAAATATCCCATGGGTGTAGTAATGAGCTGCTGGTATACCTTGTCACCTCTTCACATGTTTCCCTAGTAGTCTGCTCAGTTCTGTGCTTCTCTCTATCCACACTAGATAGATAATAATTAAGCCTCTCATCACTGTTGCAAGGTGGATATATTTATAAGTTTCCTAGTGAAGTGAGACAATTCCCCTAGGTCCTTGCAGGTTAGCAGTGCTAGTAGCAACACCCACAAGTGTTATCACCCTGAACCATATGCTTATCATCTAAGCCTGTGATGTCTCCAACATCTCTTTTGCCACACACGTCTCCTTTAGATTTTAATATCTTACTCATCATCCTGAAACAGAAGGAAAGACATCTGAAGCACCCTCAGCTCTGAAAATGGTTTGTTCAGAACCTCCCGGGATTCAGCCTAGTTTTGTCAGAGGAAACACAAGTGTGATGATTGTCAGCTGTGTGAATCCCAAGGGAGGACCGAAGGATTTCTGTTAGGCACTTGGTGAGCCAGGCATAAAGCTATCGGCATCCCAGGTCTGCTTTGAACATCACAGAAAGGGGAAAAAAAAGTTTTAAATTAAAAAAAGAAATTCCATCAAGGTTAATCTTTCAAAAGCCACAGTCCATCTGGATGCCTTCTTCCTTGGTATTAATTACAAAGACTCACTCTGTAATCCATAAGCAAAATATGAGCGAGATGTAAGCTTGCTGCCGTTGTCTTTAATATTTTGCTTGCTAACAGGGCATCTAATCTGCCATGAACAGGAATTCATCAACTCTCAGGGGCTGCCTAGAGCACACAATCCCTCTAAATGAGCAGTAATCTCCTCCATCGAATCTTCAATCTCATGAACTAATAAGTGATGCTAAAGGCTCATTTGCTTTGGGAGCTCCCAGCAGTGGAGGGGATGACACTGTACCCATCGCCAGGCACAGCAGAGAGCAGAGCCCTGAGATGTGTGGGCAGTGAGGCAGATTCCTGGCACTTTTGTGGTAAAGAGCCCTTCTTCCTCAGCACACCATTGCTCTGCTGAAATTTGTGAGCCACATGAACACAGGACTAAAAAGATCCCATTAACAGTTTTGAGCAGTAAGATCAATAATAATTTCCACAAACTCTGCTCTTTTACATAATGCTTCCCTCCCCACTCTCTGTGGGATAAACAGTGGGACTCAAGGCTGACATTTTGCAGATGCTGGGAGCACGGGCAGTTCCGTCAGTGGCGGCAGGAGGAGAAGGAGGCAGCGTAGGGGAGAGGCACAGGCAACTGAAATTCATTACTTGGAGAGGTCGTGAGGGTCAGTGACAGTGGCGCTGAATGGATTTTTCCAGCCGTTTCAAGATGAGATTTGCACTCTGTAATCTGAATGCTTTTATCTATTTCTGAAAATAGACAGGAATTTTTTCCACAGGCTGCTCCAATCTGGCCATGGAGATGCAGGGAAGGATTACAGGGATAAATTCAGGTTTTGTTAAGCAAGCATAGCTTTTCCAAACCAAACATAGACAGCATTCTCGCAGCACAAACATGTGTACAAGAGTTCTCTTGTCGGAAGGACACATCCCCTTGTGCAAGAGATGAAAGTGCTGGGTGCCGTGCACAGCCCTGGAGCCTTTAACTCTTGTTTTGTATATTGTTTGCCTCTTCAGGCCAGCTGTGCAAGAGCCAGAGAGGTCTTTCCAAAGCTGCAGAGAATGATCTAGATTTGTTTCCCCTGCTGAACCAACAACTACTAGTTTACTCAGTGATTATTTTCTGTTTCACTCACATTTTGCTACAGTCGAGCTTCCTCTCTTGCTTAGTCATGTCCTCTTCTGGCAGCAATTTCTCTGAAAAGAGAGCTGATTCTAGAAATTAGCTAGAACAGAAACTATTGGGTGGCATATTACAGCACTTTCAGGGATGAGGAATTGATAAGAAGCAAGCTTTATTTACTAACTTTTTCTATTCAGGGCAGAAAATATGATTCTGGGGCCTGGCTTCGGTGTTATTGAATGTTTTCAGCTACAAACTAAAGGATGTGTTTGGGTGTGTATATAACGATGTCATGGGGTAAAATACTGTGGGATAGCAGGACCTGCAGTTGCACAGCATCAGCTGTGCTCAGAAGGTTTTAGCATTTTCCTGGTGTCCCTTAGTGCCACCAGCCCCATCTCCAAGCAGCTCATCTCACCTGCCAAGCCTTGACTCATACAGTCACTCTCCTGCCTAACTCCTTCCAAGTGCCATAACTTTCTCTTACCTGCACTTTAGCATCCCAACTTTATATACAAAACAACTGTTATGAAGCACAGATTTACCCCTTATAGGTGGAAAGAGATGGGTACTGAGCTGTAACCCTGCTCTCTCAGTCTGGGGACATGCCATTGATAGTGGGCAGGTGTTTGTGCAGAGGCAGGTGCTGGGCCAACAGATCAGGAGCTTTCCTAAACTGTCCTGCCAGGAGGTGGCTCTGCTTTACCATGCCCAGGTGGCCACAGAGCCTCAAAGTAAACACTCAAGAGCAATAATTCTTGGGAAAGGTAATTCAGTTAAGCATTGCAGTCATTGGTGGTAGTAAAGCTCTTGTGGTGGGGAGGCATGGATCTGCAGGGAAAACAGTATGCATGGCCGGGGACACATCAGAGCACACAAGGGCTGGAAAACCATTCCAAGAGCTGAGCTGCTGAAGCATCTTGACAGCTCTGAAAGGTGATGATGGGGAGTGACCATTCCCTGGAAGCCTGCTCAGCTGGAGATTCAGGGAGGGGGGAAGGTCTCTTAGGAGACAACCAGATCCGCTGAGCTTCAGCTGTTTGACAGAGGTGTGGATCGGTCCTTCTCAATGCAGTGTGGCATGTCCATCAAAACACAAAACAAACAAACAAGTAAGTGAGTGCAAAACCCATTGGCATTCACCCATGCCCTTAACATTTAGCAGCAACCTCTTACCACCCTCCTGTCTGTGCATCCTGCCATTTTCCTGAGCTCAGAGCAGAGTTTTATTTTAAGCCAACAGCAAGCACTCTCTGGGGGGGGACAGATGCCTCCAGATGCAGCCATTCCTTGGCACAGAAGAAGAGGCATCAACCATTTCCCCTTGGCAAGCTAATACTGACAGCAAAATTGGTTGAATCCATAATTTGGAAATTAAGTTTGTATTATTTACCAAGCCAGTCAGACTGAAGCTCTAAACATCATCTTCTCCTGGACAAATGTAGATATTAAAAACATACCCTGAGGAAGTGTTCTTGTGAGGCAGGATGTCTGTGGAGATGGCAACCTAATTCCAAGGATTTAAGGTGGTGCTTGGGCTCAGCAGACTCTCCACACTAGCTCCTAATTGTCCCACTCAGTACAGTTCCTTGTGTACCAACATTCCCACACTGGTGCTAGGTGGGCTCTGTGATATCAGACCTTCAGCTGACTCTTCTGCCTCTCTCCCTGCCTTCTCCAGTAAACAAATAATGGCAGACTCCTGTTCAGCCTTGTCTATTTTGGGATCTCTAGCAGTCCTACTGATAATAACTGTTATAAATGTTTACACTGATAGGAGACTGGCCCACACTGTACAGAGATAATAACAGTACAATTTGATATTCATGAGGTGCTGATGATCTCTAAATATAGAAACAGAATAATTATTGCTGGCATTGCAGGCTGGATTTCAAAAGGCAGATAAATGGAGAAATGGATATGCTATTTATTGCAGCTTCAACAGTAACAACAGGAAAGCTGTCTCCCTTGATTAGGCAAGGACCAGACTGCAGAAGGCAGAGCTCATGGCATAGGGTGAAGGGATATGATAACCTACCAATGAAAGGGAAAAGCACAGCTGAAGAAAAGAAATCCAAAAATGCACCTAAATGCCAGGCTCAAACCAATGCACGCGACTATGCAAAATAGCAGTGAAACAGGTTGACTGTACCAGGAAAATCTATTGTGACTAGAAAAAACATTGCAGATTTTTCTACCAAAATCCCTTAAGGAAAGGCAAAGCCCTTGACCACCAGAATCAATACATGTTTGCAGCTGGAGCAGGCTGCCAGGGTGCAATGAGATCATACTCAACCAGAATCCCAAACATTTGCATCTGTAGGCAGTGAGCTTTGGCCTCACTCGAACTGCAAGCACTGCAGAGTCACTCAAGTCTTGCACAGTGAGTGGCCTGTAGGATGAGCAGGGTCCTGCACCTGGGTCAGGGCAATCCCCAGTATCAATACAGGCTGGCGGATGAAGGGATTGAGAGCAGCCCTGTCAAGAAGGACTTGTGTGTTCTGATGGATGAAAAATTGGACATGAACCAGCAACGTGTGCTCCCAGACCTGAAAACCAGTTGCATCCTTGGGCTACATCAAAAGCAGCGTGGCCAGCGGGTCAGGGAGTGTGATTCTCTCCCTCTACTCCTCTCTGGTGAGATCCCACTTGGAGTGCTGCATCCAGCTCTGGGGCCCACAATATAAGAAGGACATGGACATGTTTGAATGAGTCCAGAGGAGGTCACAAAGGTGATCAGAGGATTAGAGCACCTCTGCTAAGAAGACAGGCTGAGAGAGTTGGGGTTGTTCGGCCTGGAGAAGAGAAGGCTCTGTGGAGACCTTATAGCAACTTCCAGTACCTAAAGAAGGCTCACAAGAAAGATGGGGACAGACTTTTTAGCAGGGCCTGCTTCAATAAAATGAGGGGTAATGGTTTTAAACTAAAAGAGGGTCAATTTAGATTAGATATAAGGAAGATTTTTACAATGAGAGTGGTGAACCACTTGAACAGATTGCCCAGAGAGGTGGGAGATGCCCCATCCCTGGTAACATTCAATGACAGGTTGGACAGAGCTCAGAGGAACCTGGTCTAGTTGAAGATAGTCCTGCTTTTTGCAGGAAAGTTGGAATTGATGACCTTTAAAGGTCTTTTCCAGCCCAACATCTTCTACTCTTCTATGGATGTGCGCATTACATCGTTCTCCTTTTCTGACTTCTTTTGCTTCATTTTAGGAACATTTATTATCTTACTGAAGACAACAAAAATTATGGACACTCAGCTTCTGATGAACAGGCTGCTGATTGACTACAGTCCTTCAATACAGGTGCAAGCACTTAGCTTCAGGCATGCAAGTTGGTACCACTGAGGAATTTCCTGGCAGAATCTCTGCTCTGTTGAATGCTGTGTATGTTGGGGTATGTGTTTGGGCCCTTGTCCTTCTCTCTGTCTCTACAAGATGCCAGCAGGGTTACTTACCTAATGACTGGGAAGATACCCATCTGTCTGGAAGCATGGCCTTTGTAGTTTCCACAAAGCACTGGTACCCATGGAGCTGAACACTGCACCAGTGGGACTGCCAGTCATTGTGGTTCAAACACTGTTTTGTGCAGCCATTTCCCTCCCACCCCTGTGAGGAAACTCACCCCTGGCTGGTGCTTCCACAGTGGACAAAGCCAGATTTGCTTCGACTATGACCTTTACCATCACTGTGCTGAACAAAGCGCTCACCAGTTTCTGTGGCTGCAGAGAAAAACATGTGGACTGTAGCCAGGCTGTTGCCCCAGAGAGATCAAAAGTGAAACCTTCCAGCAGAACAGGGCAGGAGCTGTAGATTCATCTGGGGTTTGGTTATTGGTATGACTCTTGACAACGATTTTCTGTAGTGAGATGAGGAAGAGACAGAAGTTACCCACCACTTGCAGACTTTGGTTTGAAAGGTAACTGCAAAAAGGATGTTTCTAAGAGCAATAATTCCTGAATCATTAGATGACTGTGCAGTCATAAGAGTCAAACAGAAACTTGAACTCTCAATTTCGCCAAGGTTTAGGGAGTTGGTGTTTGCATGTGAACTTCATGAGGATCATCCCAGTAGATGAAGAGCTAAAATTATTCACCTGCCCTGCTGCTACTCTTCTGCACTTCCTATACCTTCTCTATGCATACTACTGTGCAAAATGGGAGAGGAGAAAAGAAAAGAGAGGAGGGAAGAAAAAAAATCTAAAGAATTGCAAGTAAGGAAAAAATTGAGGTAAAACTTCATAGCGTGTACACAGTGTTTAGTATGTTCCTGTAGGTATACAAATATTGACTAAACCTTAAAATACAGTATAGGCAACTGAAGTGGGTTATTCTGTGTTATTGGAACAGAGGGAGCCAAAGTTCCCCAGACTTTTATAGCTCTTTGTCAGATAACTCCTTGAAGTTTTTACTTAAGTTTTACAACTGGGGAAACCAAATTGCTGAGAAGTTACATCACTTGGCCAAGAACCACAGCAAGTCACTGGCATGATTTCCATGGGAGCTCAGCCTAGTTCTTGGTCACCAGCACTCTCAGACAAGAAGGGTCTTGGTTAAACTGGCCATGCATGGGGTTTCAAACTAGTTGTCATGGCCAGCAGCATGAGCTACGTGGCTTTGGGGCAGCTCCCCTGTGCTGTTTGGCTCTGTGTCAGTATGGTGCAGAGAAATGAGTGGCTGTGACCAAGCCAGTGTCATTGCCTGGAGGTCACAGGGACTTGGCAAATGGACCCCGATCTCTCAGACAAGCTCCAGGCTTGTCTGCACCAAGTCAGCTCCCACACGGAGCATTTTGCTTAAATAACTGACAAGGGATGTTCTCGTTGTTGAACATGTGTTTCAGCTGGATGGAAACTGCTCAGCCTGTAGGGAATCTGTGCTGTGGCAAAGGCAGATCAGAACAGTATTTTTTAATTAAAAAAAAACAAACAAAACCAAACATTTCAAGTGTAGTTTGTACTCACTTGGGGAGGAGCTCTCTGCCCTTGGGGAGTTTTAAGGATGCTGAGCTGTGACAGCAGCTGTTGCTTCCCTACTTGCTGCTCTTAAGCAATATATTGCTTTCCTAGGCAGATAATGATGGAGGCAAAGCACCACCTTCTCCAGTATAATCCAAAGTTCCATGCAGTCTATGCAGGTTACAAAAGAAACTTCAAACTGGGATGCTGCTTCAGAGCTGCAGGACAGAGCTGCTCACTCCTGTTGCTTGCAGGTCTCCGAGGGTCTTGGTGGAACTTCAGGGGTCCAGCACAAGACAGACGTGGGTATGCTGGCAGGAGGCTTGGATTCACTGTGGGAGCAGTTCTGCTGGGAAATTTGTAGGCTCCACAAATCAAAATGTTCAAGAATGCAGTGCTGAGGTCTGCTGCTGTAAGCTTTGTGAAGTAAAGACAAATCACCAGTCTCTAGGGACAACACTAAATTTTGTATAAGGGAAAACTGTGACATTCATTTATAACTTGCAGGTTTTTTCAATTCCCATTTGGTCACAGTTCAAGGTTGTGCTTCCCAATTGCAGCTCTTTATTCCTGGGCACTTTTTTCCCCCACAAAATATGAATTTTGTCCTGATGAGGTCAATGATTGGAATTTTCTGTTCAAGAAGCTTTTCTTCTCAGTCTCAGATGGCCATAGGCCGAGCAGATACGCAAGTCTGAAAGTCACCAGCATCCTGTGGCGACAGCCAGGGTTTCTCACAACATCACTTCTTTATGCCTGAGACCTGTTCCACCGCTGCATTACTCTGGTTGTGTGAAACCAAGGGATAAAATGGGAATTCAATAGGAATTACACTACTATAACAGGTCCTAGGACCTACTCTGCCAGCACTTTATTTGGTGCATGTTCTCTACCACAGTTGGTCTCTCTTTTATAGTTGTGGCTAAAAGGTGGTAACTTCTGAGGCTTGGAATAACTCATCATTTTTTTAAACAGCTCCTTTGAAGCACAAGGAGGAGAAGGGAGCTAAGAGAAGAGGAGAGGATTTGAGTGAAAGAAAAGGTGGGAACCCCAGGTCTTCCCTTCCCGTGTGACTTGTCTTATGCTCATTACAGAGAAATATCAAAAGCACGTCTTCGCCTGCCAGCACAGGTCAGTCTTCTGAGGGTGGGAAAAATGAGAGTGGGACAATGAGGGTGGGGAGTGGAAATAATCATTGTTTTTAGCTCAGATCAACATGTCCAAATCAAACCTTCACACCTATCTTTCCTCATAACTTTTTCCACTTCCACTACCTGCAACTCTCCTTTTGGAATGAGTGGTGGAAACAGTCCTTGTGGGTCATGAGAAAGGATCAGACCTCTAAACATGTTGTTATTCCTGTTTTCCAGCTCTCGGCACTCACAAAAACAGATGATTAAATAGAGTAGGTAGCAGTTGACTGATCCAGCCATCCCAGCAGGTACAAGGAGTTCTCTGTGAGGAGCAAAACTGCTGGAGTAGACATTTTGCCTGTTGCAAAGTCACTTGTTATTCTTTACAATCAAAGCAGTGCAGATGCTACAAAGAGGCATCACCTTACTAAAACACCCTTTCCTGTGTTTTCAGACTTATTACTGGATACCTTGTCTGCATTGCCCTGTAATAAACTTATGAGCAAATTAGCATCTCTCATACTTTAATAAGGCAGTTTTGGGTTTGGTTCACCCATGTAATTATACAAGAGATAAGAGAATGGGCTTTAACTTTGATCCAGGTTGCTTGTCATGAATAATAAAAAACAAATACCGGTAACCACATAACACACATACACCCCTTATCTAGTATGGACAATTGTGAATTTATGATAGCCTTACCCTTAAAGAAAAAAAAAAAAAGGTTTCTGTCTTTGTGCAGCCCACAGAGCTATGGGATTTAGACATCGAAGTTCATTTGCTGCTTATGCACCATTACTCAGCGAGCTGACTGGTATTTTACTTCTCCTCAAGCATTTAGAGCTATCATGGCAGTATTAGTTCCAAAGCACAGAGGTATTTTCTGGAAAAGCATGTGAAACACATGATGTACTCATTGGAAGCTATGGGAAGTTTAACTCGCTGCAGCATTTCCGTTCCCTGTGTGTGCTCCAGCGAGAGCTCCGTGCACACATCTGTCCAGAATGGGAGAAGGTGAATGGCAGAAAGGACCCCACATGGCCTGCCCTGGAGCTGGGACATGAAGGGAAATTAGGTGAGAAGGGAAAATACAGCAAGGAATTGTTACAGAAGGGGCATTTTGCTGTCCCTGAATGGACGGGGCTTTTGGCTTGTGGGAGGAATGGGGCTCTTTGTTAGCTTTCCCCACTGCTCCTCATGACTTTGTCGGTTGAGCAAGCTCCTTGGTTTCTGCTGGGAGAAGAGCTGCAGGAACTTATGAGGCCGGGATGGGGAGAGGACACAGAGGTCTTGCTTGGAGGAACATTCTATGGAGGAGTCTATCAGACACAGAGGTGAGAAAGTTTCAAAGTAGATCAATATGCAACCTAAGATATGCAGAAGACCTCCTAAACTTAGACTCTACCACAGCCTCAGTCAGTGAGTCTGGAATAAGATGGGGGTCAGCAGGGGTTCCACTGCTGCCAAACAGGAGCAGAAATCCAGGACAAGCATATAGAACACCAATCTCCCATTCTGGCAACAGCCCACAGATGACAACAACAGGGAGAAACAAGTTACACCAGCCCCCAAGAGACGAAGGAGGAACAACAGGCTTCCAAGCAGAAGTAGTCTGTACCATGTCTTCAATTCCACATCACTGTGGGGACACTTCTGTGCCTCAACTCCACTACCCACTGAGACACAGAACACCTCCCAGCCTGGCAGCTTTGAGTCTTGCCCAGCAGGACTGGTGGTGAAAATCAGCTTTTAGGAAATGCACAGCCATCCTGAGGTATGCCATTTTGCTTTGGAATGCTTCCACTACTCTCAGAGAGGCCAAAGCCATGACAGTCTTTGCTGTACGCGTGGGGTCACTGGTTTACAGTGGTCCCTACTGCATCAGCATCAAGGCTACTAGACCAACAGGTCCATGTGAGGTGACCCTGCTCAGACCCCCACAGCACAGGTGCTTTAATGCAGTCACTGCTTTGCAATACCTGAATAGAAAATCAAGGTCTGGCAGCCTTAGGAGGTGAACAGTCAGGAGTCCTTAGACAACACTACAGATACAACAGCTGGGTTAGGTGCTTCTGGCACCCCAGGGGCAGTGAGGAGAACATAAAAGCTGCCTGCAGAACTAGCGGCAGTGCTGCTTGCATCGTGCGCAATTGGGAAAGGTCACGCTGTAAAAAGGGGGAGTTTAAAAACAGCCAGACATTTTTCCTTTGTTCTTGATTTTTTTTCCTACCATGACATGATGCAAAGAGCAATGTTACACAGATGGTCAGCAATTAAACTGTGTAACAAAAGAGACATCTGACAGGGATCCATCATGATTAATCAAGGGCCAGAAATAAAGGTGACCCCCACAGCAGTGATAGGGGGAGCTGGGAGCCTATTCCTGAGCATGTCTAATATACCGTATCAAAAGGCTACCTGAAAATCCCTCACTGGAGTCAGCCGAATTATTCAGGAACCTCAGCCAACTCAAGTATCTTCTACTTTATGAGCCTTGAGGACCCTAAGGCATGTGCACTGTTGCTATTCGCTGCAGTGGATTCAGACTGGCTCTCTGCTATCTATATTTATCACAATCCCCTCAGGAAGTGTTTTGGCAGGATTTTGTAATGAAAACCCTGCCCAGAGCACTCTGGCATGCAGCAAGCAGCCTTAAAATAGTGCAGTGACATACTGCAATAATTACTCATATTAACACTCTTCATTGTGCTGTGTGACGCTTTGTCCGCGTCGCCTGGCTCATCCCACCACTTGGCACGTGGTGGGACGGCAGGAAAGAGCTGACCTTTCCTAAAAGGCAAAGTTCAGCGCCAGGCTTGGCCCCAAGCCCCTGAAAACCAGGCAGACCCGGCTGTGGTCTCATCCATCACACCAACAGAGAGCTGGCACCAAGATCCCCGCTTGCTTCCAGATCCAAGGTTCACAGGTGTTCAGGCAGGATCTTTTGGCTCCTCTCTAGCTCATCGGTGTTGTTTGAGGAGAACATTAAAAAAAGTAAGCATAAAAGCCCAACCACACAGGATAACTTTTAGCCCACACTATAGGAGCAGGCTGCTTGCCTGCCAGTTATATCCTGGTTTCCAGTCTAGCCCATGTTTTCAGGTTTTTATCCCCTTTGGAGTAAATCTTCCTTCACTGTGCTAGCAGTATATCTCATTTTACCTTAAATAGTAACAAAAAAGTAGTTTTCAGTCAGAAGAAAGATGGGGAAGTGGGGAGAGCTTTGCTTGAAGTTGATAGAACCCTCAAAGTTTCAGTCTTCTTGAGAAAAAGGTTTTCTCTGTTCAAAAACACCCAACAAACAACAACTGCTTTGCTTGAATTGTGCATCTTGAGCATCTGCAGTGCGTTTTTCCTGTTGATGACAAAATGAGTTTTTGAGAAACATCTTGTTACTCACGGCTATTTACCTAAATTTGCTGGATTTCAAGAGCTCAATTTAAAACTTGTCCAAGTCAGTACAAAGAGTCCCAAATACTTCAATGGGCTTTGATTAAAACCTCAACTCCTCTAGGACTGCTCAGTGTTCCCCACAGTCGTGGTCCACATGTTTCAAGATGACACAGTCCTGTAATTACAGAGGCCAGGATCTCTGAACAAATATTGATGCAACTGCTTAATTATGGCTTCACAAGGAAAGATAATACTGCAGTCCTTTCAATATATTCTGATTCGGAGAAAGTTAGAGCACAAAGGCTCCTTTCAGTCTTTATTTTTCAGTGAGCATACTGTCACTTTAGGGGAAATCAGTGCTTGATAACACACATCACTTCATTTTCTGGGACATGATGTGATCGCTGCATAAAGACAGCCCAAGTAAACTATTTGTGTGTGCTAGCCATTTGCACTTCCATAGTGTTATCTAAGGAGCTTCAAGCTCTTCCTCAAGTTTAGCCATGCCTGCTTAGGAAGTTACATCCATGCTAACATTTGTCCTCTGCCTGCTTACGTGGGCTCAATAAATTAAAAGACATGGAGAATTTTGGAGTGTTCACAAATAACAAACTGTGAGTGAAGAGACAACAGCAAATGGAATCAACACATAAGGCTATTTTTTTCTTTAAGAAAACTCATTTAGTCCACATGAGCTAGTGAATGTGCTCACGAGCACTTCTGTAACTATGATGCCATGGAAAAATGCTGTTCCAAGAAAGCATCTGGCTAAATACAACAGACTCCGATTAAGCAATCCTACACTTTGTCAAAGCGCAAAACATCTTTCAGAATGTAACAAAGAACATTTTACAAAGCTGTCTTTCTCTAGTATGTCATCAAATCTACCCTGAAAGCACAGTGAGGCAATGAACACAGTATCTGAATTTGTAACGGGATAGGTATCTGCCAAATGTATCGTCACCAGCCAACAATGCACTAGTCATATAAATTTTTTTTTCCATAGACCAGCCTTTATTAAAACTTTCTCAATTAATTCTGTGGTCTTCAGGACCTTCTGCCAAGGTCACCATTCATAGCTGAAAGGGCTGCTCACTGAGTAATGAACACTAACTTCTCTGGAGACTTTCTTGTAAGCCATAATCAAACACAATCTTCTGTTAATTGCCTACACATACTTGGTACATTAACAAGAGGAGCTTTAAATACATACATATATATATATATATATTTAACCAAACACAACTGCAGAAGGAAAAGCTAAGATATTAGCACCGTACGAGGATCCTGTTGATGACTTTTCTATCAAAGCCAGATCTGATTACTGACAAGGGGGAAATGTTTTATTTGAAATAAAGCCTTTGCTTCAGAAGACTGTGTCCCAAATGCAGTTCTGGATGGCCACTCCCGTACTAGTATAAATTCTTGCCTGTGAGAAAAGGTCAACAATAGGCCCTTACCCTAATTACTCCACTAGATCTAGCTGTGTGCTGAAAGTTCACTCCTAGACATCTGATTTTGAACCAGACTGGGTTGGTTGCTCACAAAGGCTTCTCCTTTGACATACAGCTCTCTAGGGCACAGTCTGTTTTACCACACTCAAAAGGGTAAGAGGTCTAAGGAAGTGCTGCCAGGAGCAAGCAAGACCTCCCCAGATCAAAGCAACCCACTCACATAACATCCCACTCACCCATAACGCCAGGTTATTCCAACTTGTGGAAATGGGGATACTTAAAATTGATCAGTTGGCTTGGCAATTATCAGAATGGCTCTCAGCCCTATCTCACTATGGCTGAACACAAGTTTATTGGTACTGCTGACCAGTCTGTCACTGAGCTAAGCCACAAGTAAGCTCCCCTGCTCAAAAACTTCCTCAGCCTGCCCTGTGATCCCAAGGGACTGATACTCTCTGCAGAAACACAGCTATCACTGAGAGTTCCAGGCATTAGCAGAGCTCAGCAGGAACCCAGAAGGGATAAGGGGACCATCTGTCCTGGTCTCTTAAATGCCAGAGTTACACGAGGAAGTCTGCACAACTCTGAGCCCTCCTCTGCTGCTATCAGTCCTCTGCTGTTAAGGCCACTCACAAAAGAAAAGCATCTGTAGACAGCATATTTAGGTATTCACATGCCTCAGGTCCTCACCTACAGGACACTCTTCTTATACCAAGTAGACAAGACCAGGCATCTTTACACGTCTTAGAACATTGCTTCTTGTCAATTGTGTAGCGGGGCAACCTCTGATCTCCAGGAGGAAAACCAGAGGGTACAGTGATGGAGAACAGAGCCTACCAAAGACTTGCACATTTCTCCCTTTTTCACTTTTTTGCTTTTGAGAACTTTCCCCCATGAGTCCTTTAGACTCTTGGACCGCCCAGAGAGTAATTTCAAGGGATACTAGAGTTTGGAAAGAAGATTGGATAGAGGTCCTGGAAAAGAATAAAAGAGGTCCCTAGGTCTCTTCTCCTTGCTTGTGTTTTATGGTCCTTCTGTAGGGTAAGTTAACAGGTTTTTCTAGGTATGCCACAATCCATATTACATTATTTTTCCATTGCTGGTTTCAAATTATACTGCTTCTCCCTCTAAGCTCATAAAGTTCTTTTTAAAAGCTCATAAAATTTCACCTGTGTACATTTATGGTTCTCAGGATATGAACTAAACTCAATTGATTTAGCTATATTTACCACTGCTGAACTTCACACTATATTTCACTGCATTGCTTTTTCAGGAGGAATAAGTCACTTCCTTCTCCTTTCCTCTTGCTGAATTCTTCTCGTGTAGCCACTGAATCCAGAAGACTAATCCAATTTTTCCCCCTTTTGTTTGTAGTCCACCAATATAATTCTGGCTTAAAATGTAAATAAGTGTGTCTACACTGACAGATAAATAGCTAATTTTCCTACCTCTCTCCAAGGCCCTAAGTCTATGGTGATCCATACAACATATTCATAGAATCATAGAATAGTTTGGGTTGGAAGAGACCTTTTCAAGGTCCTCTAGCCCAATCCTCCTGCCATGAGCAGGGACATCTTCAACTAGATCAGGTTGCTCAGAGCCTTGTCCAACGGCCCTGGATGTTTTCAGTAATGGGGCATCTACCACCTTTCTGTGCAACCTTGCTTGCTCAAAGTACTTCCTTCCAGAAGGAAAAACAAGCACAGCAGATGGGACTGCTTCCCAACACTTCCAAGGAGGCAGGCAGTGCAGGTGTGGAAGGCCTCAATTTTGGTACCTCCTCCAAGACCCTTCCACACTAACCTCTTCTGAATACTCACACGTGACAACCCAGAGCGTGCAACACATACCATCAGCATCATGTATGAAAGCACTGGCCTGTCTGGTTACAACACCCCCACAGACATTTTTTTAAGAGGTTTGGTTTTTGTTGGTTTTTGTGTTTTTTGTTTGTGGGAGTTTTGTTTGTTTTTGTTTGTTTGTTTGGGATTTTTGGGGGGGGGGGGGGAAGGGGGGAAAAAAGAAAAAAAAAAGAAACATGCAGAAAATTATTAATGATGTGTCAAGGTCATAACTTGTGGCCCAGGAGAGACCTAAGCCAAGAGCTATGCCGTGGGGGTGCAGCCGAGTGCTCCAGAGGGACTCAGTTGCCAGCAGTACTGGCAACAGCCACTGCAGACCTAGGAAAGGTCTCTCGTGGTCTCGTCAAGGTTGGATAAAGAGGCCAGCAGAGGACCAACAGCAACCATGCATCTAATACTGACAGAAACTAAAATCTGTAAAGTAACACAGGTAGCCAGGCATAAACCCACGACTAGAGGCAAAGTTCATCTGAAAACATTCGGGTTGCCATGATTCCTTTTCCCATTTTAGACAAGACTGTGAAAACAGTTCTGATCTCTAGCCCTTTATTTCCTTTATGGCTGGAACATGAAATGAATCAACATTTCAGAAACTCCAAAATATTTATTTTTTTTTTATATTTGCATATAAAAATGATTAGAGTTTGTCAGAGGGAGTGGAAGAGCTGCATTATTTTCCACTGCTTGGGGAAGGAATAAATTTGGAAGGGGTACAACAAAAATTGGCTCCAGCATTTGCAACTTTGCAGTTCATTCTCTTTTCTTGTTTTCACGGTAAATTGCTGCACTGGACTGGAAGGATGCTTAATTCCTCAGAGACTTGTGACTCTGAAGCAAGGGTTCAGCCCTGGTGGCCTTTATGCCCTGGCAGTGGTCAGCTCTGCGCAGTCCTGACCTCCACAGAAGGAACACAAGCCCTCTCCCACAAGCACTTTGTAGGGTGCACAGCTGCTACAGGAGGAAGAGCAGTGGCAATGGCCATGCAGAGGCATCCTACCTGTTGGACAGAGACTACTAGGCACCTGCTCCTGAGTGGGAAGCAGCAGGTCCTGATTGCCACCGAAAGCTGGTTTATTTCAGTTGTGTTATTACAGAATAAAGTATGATGGAGGGGAAAAAAAATCACGCCACCGTGGAAGTTACTGCTTTTTTCTTCTCATAAGAGACAAAAAATTACACACTTGTCCTGTCCAGAGAGATTTTAAACAAGGACTGGCCTGAAATAAAGACCCCACCTATGAATACTCCTGAAGTTTAGGAGAAGACCTCCTCTCTTAAGATGAGCTATCTTATAAACCTCCCTATAACGGACAAACTAAAGTCCTGGATCCAAAGCAGAAAATAATATAAGAACATTCAGATGCAGATTTTTAATTTAGCAGGTTTTGGCTCTGGGAAATTACTGACATGACACACCAGATTTCAGAACTCACTGTTTTTCTTCAGTGTCGCATGCACTGAGACACCTCAATACAGAGACTCTCACCCAGGATATTTTAAAGTGAAAAGAAATAAAATAAAACATGGAGATGTCATTTTGTTTGGTTTTATACAGCAGACACAGTGTGCTCAAAAAGCAGCACACCTCTTCTATTAACAGTCTCACACTTCTGTTCATGCTCCCTGGAGGTAGGTGGTTCACTGCTGTCTGCTCTGTCATTTTGCACTGTTGTTTTAAAGATCCTATCGTTTTTCTTAGGGAAGAGATTGTTTAGCTGTGATAAATGAGCCAACAGCCCTTTCATAAGAGATCATACCGGCAGTTGTAGCTGGGAGCACAAGCCCAATCACACTCATCAGGTCATGGTGAGGTGCAGCCACAGGCAGTGTGGGCACAGGAAGGAAACATCCCCTACTGCTCTCCAGAGTCTTTCCCTGAGGTCCTGGGGATGAAGGTGCTGTCTGTACTGAAGCACCGAGATGGTGGGGGACAGTCTGGTCCAAGCTGGGGGCTGTGTACTTGCAGTTGAAATAGTGGCTACTGCAAGCCTGCCTGCTCTTCCCAACCTCCCCGCGGGAGTTTCTCACTGCCTCAGCTCTGCTCACTGAGCTACTCATGGAGCACTGCCTAGGCCACTTGTCTCACAACTCTTTCTGCTCACAAAAAACACAAGTTTGTCTATTTGCACTAATGTGGTTCAAATCACTTTGCAGACAGCAATGTGCAGACACCACAAGTAGATCTGAAGGAATCAAACTATTTAGAATGATGGGCAGCATCATCACTAGATGCAGTAATTTCTTCAGCAAGCAGAAGTGCAGCCTGAAAAATGTAGGTATGCACAGACCTAGCACCATCCCCTCAGCCACCCCTCTCCACCATGACCTTCTTCTACAAGCAACCTCCTCCTGATTTGGGCAAACATCAGTGTACTGAGTCACTGCTGCCACGGTGCTGTCACACGCACAGACCGTGCACAGCTGCATCGTCTGCTGCAGATGAGGACAACTTCAGCAGTGTGAGCAGCAACGTCTTACCTTACCAAAGCCACAAGATTAACTAGTGCTTATCTATCAGAGCTACTTCCAGAGCTAGATGTGTTTTCCTAGAAGAACTATAGGTCCCATATTATACCTCTGTGCCACGGCAACAAGGTTTTATCTGCAGTCCTTGCCGACAGACACATGTGCTCTTTTGGTACACCAAGCCAGCTGGAGGGGAACCAAGCTGACTGTGGCTAAGTGGCTTTCAGTCTGAGCTGGCTCATGTCCTCCCACTGTGAGGCACAGACACTGCAAATGCATCTGCCTGCAAGTAACTGTGTAGGCAGAGAAGGCAAGAGGCAGATGCCAAGTGGTGCAGTGGTGTTAGTCTGGTAGAAAGCCTCTAAGGATCCATGGGAAGAGAGTTTCTGTGAAAAGTTAGACTCTCTTCACCCTGTTCTCCCTGTGGTCACAACCTGTGTCACAACAACTGCTAGCTGTTTTCAAGCTGGAGGCAGGTGAACAAATAAGCATGTGCTCTCTGAAGCTTTGATAAGCAATGTTGCTTACATAAAAAAAACCCAAACACCGAAACCAAACAACAAATTTGTGTTTCTTTCTCCATTTTTAAAACATCCCAAATTAAAAATAAATAAATTTTCCTCTTTTCAGTGGAAACATCCCTGACACATTTAGGTTAATAAGTGTGTTTGATAGATGACTTATCACTCACACTCCCAATTCTTAATCACTTCCTTGTCTCACAGCCACCCTGACTGAAGACTGATGAGATGTTCTAACAGCACCGCAGCTGCCTTGCTCATGCCCATGGCAGGGACAGCACCGGGTGCTGCAGTCACTGGGGAGGGGGCCCTGTGTGCTCCCTCAGGGGGTCAGCCACGGCTCAAAACCCAGCTGAAAGCAGCACTTGCTCCCGGCAACTGGACGATGGACATTTTCACCCCGATAATAGCCTCAGGCTTTTAGAGTGGTGGAGGAAAGTCTACAGCAATGCTTTGCAAAGAGCAGTGGTTTTAGAGCAGCCCCTCCTGCAGAGCGTGTCTCCATGGGATGGGTGAAGAGCACCCCAGACCCATTGCTGGCCTTGGAGCTGGAAATCAATCAGCACCGTGGCTCTCTGACTGTGCAGGGTGCAGGGGCAGCTTGAGGTGAGAAAAAAGGTTGTCCTCAGTTGCTCTGCCTTGGGTGAGGAGTACCCATGGGTGAAGCATGTGTGGTCACAGAGCCTTCGTGGAGGGAGCACCAGAAAGCCATGACCCAACTTGCAGCCACTGGCTCAACGAGCAGCCAAAGCTGTGACTGGTAAACACTCACACATCGTGGCTGCTGTGATGGATGATCTCTGTGAAGGCAGAATGGGCTGTTGGTGCCTGGAAACTTCTTGCAAGCGCTCTGCTTGCTCCATCACTCTTCCTGTGGGTGCCTGTTAGGGCAACACAGCTCCTTGCCTGCCCTGCCTGGGGCCCTGGGCACAATTTCACACGTGGTTTCCATCGCATCATGCCCCCGTTACCAAAGGAAAGATGCTGATATCACATGGAAAAATCTGGGTTCTGTGGAAACTGAGCTCTGCTTTGTTAGAGGCCATCCAGCAGTGCAACACCTGAGTGAGAAAGTGCAGGGAGGTGCAGCTGATCCAGGGTAATGCCAGCTCTGAGCCATGCTTTTGTCACTCAAATATGCAGGCAAAGATGCAAAGCTGACCGAGCTGCTGGCTCTGATCATAACCTGAGATACCAGCATTTCCCAGGACAAAACAAGTATGATCTCCATGAGCTTTTTCTCAAGGTCTGTATGCAGAAACACCCTTTCACAGCAGCTTAAGAGTCAGAGCTGCTGGAGACCCATCTGCATCCTGCACGTGTCTGATCCTTGCAGAATGTTTTTTCTTGCAATGCTTATTACATCAGAGGCAAAGGCTTCTCATTTCAAGCAGCTCATTATTTAATCCCACCTTGTTAAATCTACTCTAGCCTGGGAATGGCAGTTAGGGGATGCCCACTCCCAGAAGCAACGATGGTGACTAAACTTTATGACTATATTTGATTGCTTTTATTACACTCCCCTGTCCACGCTTCCTTCTCAGTCCCAAGCAGCAAATTGGGACTGCCTAAGAGCACACTCGGAGAAAGAGGAGGTCCCTCCCTTAGAGGCAGGGCTGTCCTTCTGTAGACATTTGATAAGCAATGTTGTGAAATGTAAACATTTGTTTAACTTTCCCATAAAAGAGGTTGACAGAATAAAGTAGGGACTTTTCTTCAACCTTACTGCCAAAGAGGGCTGCCTAGAAGAAAATTCAGCATACCCAAACTCAAATGTATACATAAAATTTAAACCAAAATCTGAATTATATTTTTTCTGAATGGTTTCTGTCTTTTTACTCAACTGAACCAAGCTCACCAGGCTCAAAACTCAGTTTCCAACTAATGCCTTGGACCCAGCTCCATGGAGGAGAGCAGCTCTCTGCTTAGGAGGAGATGCAGTGCTGAGTACAAGCTCAGCAGAGACAGAGAGACTCTGTCTCTGGTGGAGACAGAGACCTTTGCAATAAGTGGCTATGCTTTAGTTCCTCTCCTGTACCAAAACATTTGAGCCTGTACTCCTTTCCATTTTAATTTTTCTACACCACTTCCCTTTCTCAAATGAGGACATCAAATACTCATGGGCACCTCACTAAAAGCCAATATACATAAGTCTGGTGCTTTGGGATGTCTCATTTTTGGCAGCCACAGCGAGGTTTCAAAGAGGCCTGAGTTACCCTGATGCTGGGCCCACTGATTCAAACCAGGCCATCTAATATATTTGGAGCTGAGATTATGAAAAAACCTCAAGCTCCTGAAAAAAAGGAAAAAAAAAAAATCATAAACACCCTCTGAAAATTGAGACAGGTTATGTCACACATAAAAAATAATGTCTGGGTTGTTCAACCCATTCTCGCAGGTGAGAACAGGGAGAAAAACAAAGATGTACCCAACAACTTTGTGCAAGCAAATGTTGATTTTTTTTTTTTTAGGGTCACTTGGAGTGAAGAACAATGTTAAACTCTTACACCTCTGTAGTAGTTTTGATTTTTAGACCTTCCTTAGTAACCAGGTTGTAACCGAAGTAGTCATCTTCCCAGTATTCCATACGATTTTTTACATAAACCAGGGTATAAATAAGAAGGGGGAGATGCCTCTTGCTCTTTTTCCTTTTCGGTGGATCCAGGAGCAGGTTCTCTGCTATCGGCTCTGCTCGTGTAGAAGAGTGAGGCCCAGTGAGGCCTTGTGGACTTTGGGAAGCGGAGAGTGCCGGCGGTCGCTTAGTACAATTCTGCTATCTCGAAGAGAGTAGTAAGATCTTCTCTTATTAATTTTTTATTGGTTACTCCTGAGTTTTTATTGTGTATATCTGTTTTGATTTTTTTTTTTCCTCTCCCTTTTCCCTTCGGGGCAGAGGGAAATATTTGGGGTCCCTTCTTCTGTATACATAATATTCTAATTGTATGTAAGTGTAAATACATGTGTATATTTTTGTATAACTCTAGTCTGGTCATTTCAGTGTTTCAGTAGCTTTTCCCTTCTCCCTTTCCCTTGTATTCATACAAGGAAGTGGGAGAAAGAGAGGCTGCAAACTGTAAGGTTTGAACATTCAGCAAGAAAATTGGATCCAAACCGTTACAACCTCAACCACTTGCAGGAAAATATTTGCAAAAGTACCCTAATTGTTTATCTCAGTTCAGTTCCCATCTCCTTTTCCCTCCCATTAAACACTCAAGTTTTACCTCTCACACTGCAGAGACCCGTGTGACAACATGACAAACAGCAGAGCTGCGATGTGCTAAGATACCTATCACCAAGGAGCTGCACATGGACCTTTGCCCTCTTTGGTTTGGACAGCATTTACAACACTTTCGGTGAGTTTCTCCTAGTGAAACTTCAGTCTACTTAAACTGTCCTCCAGCAAGAACCCAGAGCACCACACCTCACAGGAAACACAGTGCTAAGCTAGAAACAAGCAGAATAGAAAATGCTCATGAAAATGGTACAGGCACTTTCAACGATACAGCTACAAAACAGAAATATGGCTCACTCTCTACTGCATTTTTTCCCCGTATCACCTTACTGATAATTCCTAGGTTATCATTAACTTTGCCACCTAAATGCAAATGCAACAAGGCGCATTTTCCTTATTTTAGACCATCCTTCACAAGTCTCTTCTGCCAACCAGGAGCTGATGGCTGCAGGCTGGGGAAGGGACTCCTGCAAGCAGCTGGTAGGAACAATGCTCCACCTCGCTGCCATCTGCTTCTCCAAGGTCATCCTGCGCACCAGTGGAGCATCACCACACTGCTGCTGTCCTGCTGCTCACATTTGGAGATCTGTTGCTATGGCAGCAGGGGCCAAATCAGTTCTTAACTCTGCCCTGCAAATCTCTCCCAGAAGAGATAGGACTGGACCTGCAACCTTGTCTATTTTTAGCCACGTGCTGTATAGTGCAGAAGTTGATGGCCATCTGCACATCTTCATTAGTCAGCCATTTCCAGGTGCTCGGTGAAAGGAACAGATAGCCAGAGAGAGAAGGAAAGCTGGGATCAAATGCTGAGCAAGGGGAGCTGCTTGCCATACCTTTTGGTGGGGAACTCAGTCTCACTTTCACCTGAAATCCATCATAATGGAACTTGATGGAAAGCAACCTTTGTTCCCTGCAAGCTGGAAGGGCACAGACCCATCATCCTACTTCCCTGAGGTGCCCACACCACCTGAGACGCTCAGGCACCACATCAGGATGATGGCTTGCTTCTCCCCTACCTTCCCACGTCCCATGACCTGCTCCCCACGTCCACCTTGCGCATGCAGCCCTGGTAGGGGTGGACTAGGGCAGGAGGTCTTGAGGGTTGATTGAGGTCCTCAGACAGGGACCACGAGGCATGTTCCCAGCCCAGCAGCCCAGCCCCATCTGACATGCAGACTGCCAGCCTATTGAAGCAGCAAACCAGGTTATTAAAAGTATTTCAGAATAGCAGGTTCTTTTTTCACATAAAAAAAAAGAAAACAACTTTACAGACTCACAGCTATACTCTGCCAGGATACACTTGGGTTTTCTCTCGGCTTTTTGAGGTCTAAGGGCAAATCTCACAACTCCTGGGTGCTCCTGTCCAAAAACAATGGTGTATGTGGGCAGCACACCAGGCAGCCTGCATCCTAAATTCACTGGTTTAAATCAAACTCAGGAACAGATTCTTTAGTGGCAGAGCCAGGCTCTGGGCTGGCAAGTCCACAAGATTTGTGGGTGCTCTGATTGAGAGGGTGCAGTGCAACATATCAGGAAACCACTGACCAAACTCCAGCTCCAGGCTCAGATGTGCCCAGAGCAGAGAGTCTGAGGTCTCAGGTCTGGGGTTATTGCACAGATTTTTGTCCCCATCATCCTGAAAAAGTGATCACATTGACTTTATATTCCCATCTGGCAAACAACTATCAGAGAGAAAAAACTGAGACTGGAGCTGCTGAGGCAGCCTAATTCCTTCCAGTGCCTCCCAGCCATCGCTCAGCCAAAATACAGCGAAGTGGCACTTGGTCAGCCTGGAGACAGATGTGCTGTTCCTGCTCATCCTGTTCCTGCCCTGCTGGGGATGTCCACCTTGCACAAAAAGCAAAGCAGCAGCTGGGCATAGTGTTTCCAAAATTAAATACTGCTGTCTAGGTCCTTTTGCAATGTCTGACACTGAGACAGGCTTGAGAGGAACATGTGAGGGGTCCCACCATCTCTGGTGTGTAAGGGTGTAGCTTCATAAAAACCCAAGGGGCTGGGTTGATTCACACCAGCTGCAGATCTGATTACTGAGAAGCATTGCTGCCTCACTCCACATTTTTTCTGCTCCTGCATAATGTCAGGGGGCAAATCAAGGCCATGGGAGGCTCTGCACTGAATCGCTCACTGTGATTTAGGAAACGTGTACAAACACAGGCATTTGCAACTAAATGAGGTACCAGCATCCCCTTCGAATGGAACCAAAGAGGGTACAAAAAACAAATGCACCACCAAGACTGAAATGAGCTGTTACAGGTCAACCTTCTGCTAAAAAGAGCAAGGATTTGTATCCTGGTGCCCAGACATTCATGCCACCTGCAATATGCTTGGGTTTGAGTTGGGTTTTTTGCAGCTTAACGAGTGCTGTGCTTCCTCCCTGCGCTCGGAAAGACCAAACTAGAAGTGACAGAGTTAAACTGCTGAGCAGGGTGACAGCCACAGTGGGTGGTGGGAAAGAGGTGGCCCAGTTTGAGCCAGGGAGGAATATCCCTGTTAGCACAGAAAGTGGGAGCTGTAGGCCCGGGCCAGGGTCAGCAAGAAAATTTCACATGAACAACCCATCGGACCTTGCTAACAGCACTACTGGACTTCCAGATGCTGCAGAAGGATTACATCTAGAACAATGACACCCACCAGTGGACTGCCCATCCCCAGCAGCTTCCCAACATGCAACACATGCCAGGGTCACAATGCATTATTTCCCCAGCCCTGACAATGCACAGCTGAATCAGTGACATGTGAGGAGAAGCATCAAGGCCCAAGTACACTGGTGTCTCCCTACATGCAGTATCCCAGCCCAGCATTCAACAGGAACATCCTCAGCAATCTTTCCTGTTCCTCCTGCTCAGAAAGGGAGCTGGAGAGGGGAAGCCTGATATCAAAGGAAGATCTAGGAATCAGATCCGGACAGCTGAAAAAAATTGGACCACAGCCTTCACCCTCACATGCTGGAATTGTTTGTTTATCTTCTTGCTTCCTCTGTAAAACAACTCATCCCAGCTGGGTCATAAGGAAAGGAACAATAGCCATATATTTTTAGGATCTATCTGTGAATCACTGATGACCAGTTTTTCCATTGTCACACAGACCATTTTGTTTCAGAAAAAGACCCTGCAAAGCAGTACAAACCATGAGTGTGCACAGAAGGGGTAGTCCTGACAACGAGGGATCCCCTCCTGAGCACCTGACAGCTCCTGGTGGCATGACATTTGTACCGCCTTCAAGAAGTGAGGCACCAGAGGGACCTCCAAGTGACTTATAGCCATAGAAGTTACCTATAACCTGTCAAAGGGTTTGGACATAGGGGTGTCCAAGACCTGCCTCTGACAAAAAAGATTGGTTTTTTGGTCCTTTTTTTTTTTTTTTTTTTTGCAAACATAGGATGACTCTCTAATATTTACAGGTCAAGAATCCTTCAGCCAGAATGTTTATTTTCTCTCCCTTATTGCAGCATTCTTGACCACACAACACAGAGACAGTCCCACACGAAAGTGCCACAGCCCAGGAGAGGCGAGTGCTTGGTGCCACGAGCAAGCGCCTGCTCGTTAAGACACATGAGTTAACAATGCAAATCCACAGCATAAATATAGCATGTGGCAGAAAGTCCCAGTCCAAATACAGCAATACTGTACCTTGGGGGACTGTCAGGGGCAGGAACAGCCCAGCCACAATATACAGGCACATGCTCGAAGGTACGGTGAGAGGAAACATAGCAGCTCTTGGCCCTGTTGGTCCCCTGGGACCCAGGGCTTGCATGCACCACCAGGTAACCTCAGTGCTACCAAGAAGTCTCTGGCAAGGCAGAAAGAAAGCAAAGATGTCCCAAAAGCCAAACCTCCTTCTTGTCCATCCCCTCAGCCAGTGGCAACATCAGGGATGAAATTAGGGGTGTGTTTCAAAACTCCTTTGTAAGTCAGGAGTTCAAGTTCTGCTGCCTGTGGAATTTTAAATAGTGTACGGGAATAATTTCTCCTTAAGAAAGATATGAAAAAGATTAATAGGTCACATATTCTTTTCTCCCCAGTCTGTTCCACTAAGCCTCCTCTGAAGCAGTAGCTCCCAGTAAGCTGCAGATATAGCCCACAAAGCTCCTCTTTGGCAGCAGTTTCTTTTCTCATGTTCCTGGATGAGGTAGCATAGGTGCAGAGAGGTGAAGAGATTTGTTTTCACTTGCATGGAGTATCATAGGAAATTCTGCCTGCTGGTCCTTAATCATAACTCTATCAGCAATCACGCAGGCTTCTAATATGGTTTTCTCGTTAGCTCTAGGGATTCTCCATCCTGTGGTTTTCCCAAGTCTACCTCACCCTCCATACTACTTCCTGACAAGGTCTTTATTAAAGGTGTTTTATCTTTTCCATGCTTCAGGGAAGGTCTCGGGTGCTCATCTTGCCCCAGCCCTCTCCTGCTTTTCAAAGCACTGATTCATATGAAATACAGGCACATCCTATATTTCACATGAATCATTCCCTTTTCAGCTCACGTTCCCAACGATAATATTTTTGTGGAGCAGTTTTATTCTATTAGCCCACAAAAAAGCTCCATTACTCAAGCCTTTCTCAGATTATCTAACGTGTTTCTCTAAGGAAGAACTTTTTTCCACAGCGCTGCCTTATAATAAATCCCCTTCCTCTCTAAAATGCAGGGGTGGAAGGATGCCGGGGAAATGAGTCTACCAGCAAACAGATTGACTCGTGCAGCCATTTCCCAAAAGTTTACACTCAATAATTAATATTTCTGAGGCCATGCATGGATGAGAGAAAGGATAAAGCCTACAAAAGCATGTTTCTTTCTTCCCAGACACATGGGTGTGGTGCAGGGGAGAGCACTCATGCTCACGGTTCTGTATACATACAGATGGTATCTGCCGTGGCCCTGCCCAACCTCCACACTGCTCCCAAACTCATCTATTCCTGTGTGTGCACAGCCAGAATTACATAGACTATCATCCCCTGCAGGTTTCTGTCATAGCCCACAAGTCCGTAGCGAGGGAAACCAAGGAGAGTCACATCAGCTTGTACGTCCCAAAATAGCGGCATCCCATGGCAGCAGCATAAGGAGTCAGAGGGAAAGGGCTGTCATCCTCCACAACTTAGGAAAAAAACCCAACCGAACAAATAAAAACCCACAAAGGAAATACCCCCAAACCCCCCAGAATCAAAACCAACCCCTCCCCTCACACCATGTTCAGAAATGTTTACTACTCTTAAATACTACTCTTAATTTTTCCATTCTGGACCTTGACCAGGAGGTAAATTTCTTGTCTTGGAAAAACTGAACAAATTTTTGCAAGTGTGGGGGAAGTATTACACTTTCCCCCATTTCCAAAGCGCAGATTGTGAAAGAGCCACTCTTACACATTTTTAAACTTCTTATGAGTTTAAAAGAAAATAAAGAAAGAAATAGCAAAAGGAAGACAAACTGTTATGTCAGGAGTGAGTCCTTAATGGCCATTTAGAGAGAACATCCTTTCATGGATCTAAAAGAGCAGCTCTGGAGATCGATGGGCATTGCTGCCATGGCTTGCACGTCACCTCTCCCTGCTGCTGGCTACAGAGGGACAGTTGCCTGTTTACCCAGAAGTCCCAGACACACATTAAACCTGTCCTTAGCCAATAAGATCAGAGAAGCAAATCCAAGATCACATTACAACCCTATAGTAAAAGGGGTAAATGAGCTCCTAATGTGTTGGTGATCAGGTAAGGACGGACAGCAGGGCTTGGTTTTACCCAGCCCCTACTGCTTGCACTGGGTGCTGAGGTTTGGGATTTGAAAAGGACACTGAAAAAGTGGGAATAGCCCAGAGAAAGGAAGGAAGAACCCTGAAGGGTGCAGGTGATCCCAGGAGGTGGTTTGATTATAGCTCATCTGCTTTCTCAGACACACCAACAGAACTCTAATCCAGCACAGAACTGCGGTAGACTGAACACAGGAATAACAGCCACACTAGGCTAGAGGGCAGAGGATGGGACTGATGTTCTTTGCTGGCTTTAACACATCTAGAAGGACCTCTGAATTTATCTACACAGTTGAAACCTACAGATTTGGTGTTCAAGTTCCCTGTAAGTAGTCCAGCTATGTGGCCAAGGTGCACTCAGGAGATCAGATCCACCGAGAGTCTTTTGCTGAGTGAAGTCTGCTTCTCTCTAGGAACACTGAAGGGGAAGGTGCTCAGAGGCTGCTGAACTGGAACATGTGAAAAACACCTCTCTCTAAATACAGCATAGTCTTTGCAGAAGATAAAAGGAAAAAGAACGAAAAAAACCCCAAACCCTAAAAAATAACCTCCCTCCCTCACATGGAAATGAGAGTGCTGGCTACCACGTTTTAAGCATTTCCATGTTTTTTAGTATGTACTGCCTTGCCGTTTGTAGCCTTCAGTGTCTCTAAGGAGAGACATCTCTGCCACGTGCAGGTGGGCAGAGAGCCTGTGCCCGCCTGGGAGAGGGCCTTTTGCTGGGCACCACTCAGCCTTTGACCTGCTGGAGCTGGAAAGGGTTCACAAGCTAAACACATTTTCTGAATCCCTGCAGAAATGCGGATCTCCATGCTCTTTGCATGTGCCTTCTCTCACCACTATAGCATCTCCAGACCCACACCTCTGAGCAAGTCAGTCCCTCTCCTAACTGGGCAATCCCTAGGATAAGGATTTTGCCAGTGTCTCCCTCCTGCCTCCACTTTGCAGGATGTCCCTGCACTGAGAGCACTTCACCACCACTGCCAAGCCTCCTGACCCACCAGTACTGAAAAGAGCCCAAGTAAAAGGTATTCCATTAAAACATCCTCTCCTGCTGAGATAGGCCAGCTTCTTCTATGGAAACTCTTGCCTTAGGAAACCTACTTCCATGTTTTCAGTTGAGACTTGCCAGTGCCTCTTTTATACCTTCCCCCCGCCCCACTTTTCCTCCCTCTCCACAAACATTTGTTTTTATGAGCTTCTTGTTAAGATCATAAAATACTGGGTTGGAGGACTATAAATTCACAAGGAAGTATTCTTTGAAGGGAGCTTTTTCCTTGAAATTAAAATAAGAATAAAAAAAAAAAGAGAGAGGGGAAAAAAACATCCCCATTCCTCTTGCAAACACCCTCCTATTTTGCAGCAAAACATTTAAGTAATGATTTGGACCCTTACATATCATCTTGCCTCTTAGATTTAACCAGAGAAGAGTTTTGCACCCTGAGAACCACAGGTAGAGGTGACCTGCAGCCAGCACTGGTGTCAGGTCTTGGGCCCAAGAAAAGCAATTTGGTTTGGAGTTTTGCAGAGATGATAGTTGCCTGTTGATGTTGGGTCAAACTTCTTCCACAGTCGCATTAGAAAGCACAGAGCAGTCAGCCAGAACTGTGAATGCCTTCCTTCACCTTTTCATCAGGAAGCTTAAAACACTTCATGGAGAGATCACCACCAGGCTGCTGGAGGATGCTAGAAAGCCCAGCTCTTTGCCCCCCCATATGCAGTGATAACACATCATATGTCCTCCCCACAGACACACATGAGATTTAACCCAGTGCTACAACTACCCCATGCTCATTGCAGGACCCCTGGGGTGCCCTACACCTTTCAGGAGCATCCCTGTTTTTGCAGGTGGAGAAACTGAGGCACGGGAGCTGTATCATGACTTACCTAATGGCCAAGAGGCCTGCACTGCTCTCCTCACTTCTGTGCTCCACTCAAACCAGCTCCCAGGCAACTCATGGCTGCCACTTCCTCCCTGGTGGGTTTGTGTGAATTGAATCCTGTCTTGCCCCTGGCAAAGGAAGAGCTGAGAGGGCACAACTGACTCTCTAAGTAAAAAAAAAAAAACAGTCTGCTGGAATTTGGGGCACTATTAGCTAAATCTTGCAGCCTTTATTCAATCAAGCCTCCAGCTGAGAGGCATTCCCGTCGTGCAGCCTTAATTGGCTTATTTAAGATTAACTAGGCCAGCTGCCCAGGCCAGCTGAGTCAGTGAGGGAGTGCAGGGGGCTTTCCCCCATCACTGTTAAGGGAGTGAGTCCCATCCACTCCTAGGGCCCTGTAAACCTTGATTTGGCTCCAGATTAACTCCAAACTCCACTGATTGCACGGGAGCCATGGCTGCTTCAATAAAATGCCTGGTAGCTGCTGTAGGCTTTGGCTCACGCAGGAGAGCAGGGCAAGAGGTGTTGACTGCCAGCCCCCTACCCTTGGACATTTCCCCTGGCCTCTCCCTGTCCACAGATTAAAGACGGGATTTGCAAGCAGCAGGACTGAGAGCAAGATTTCTGCAAGGCAGATCCCCCGGTCCCCCATTATCGCTGCTTCTTTTAAAAGCAACAATTGTGCACAAGGAGGAGGAGGAGGTCACATGAAGGATGCCTGAAATTCTTTCCAAACCACAGCCTTTTCTGACCCATCAGAAATTTCCCCGCTTACTCTGGCCTGTGAACTCTGGAAAATGCAATTAAAAGAGAAAAAACAGAGTCCTGAAACCTCCGATTTGGGCAGGCTCTGTGACATTCATTAATGAGGCCAGCCTTACACGATGCTGATTCAATAGAAGCGACTGTCTGCTTCCAGCACTGGTTCATCAAAAGTTCATCAGCTCTCCCTTCCAACAGAAACCTTCCTTTTGCCTTCCCAGAAGTTAAGGCAGCCTTTTTAATGGTTCAATGTGACTGAAATTGCCATTTGCTGGATTGACAATGGGGATGAGCAGCCCCTTACAAGCATACATACATACATGTATATGTACGTATATATACACAATAACTTCTCCCTTATATCATCTTCTTTCTATATCTGGGTGCAACATGCACCACCCAAAGCCTGGCAGCCCTGGCGAAGTGACAGCAGGCAACTGCTGCTTCCACCCCAGCGGGAGCCAGCCTTTCAGGAAGGGCACAGGACAAGCTGCCAGTGTCACCAGAGCCAAGCCAGCAATTTCTGGGCACATTTTCTGTCTCCCCTCCACCCACGTGTCAGCAAGCAGATCCTGACACCACCTCACTGATTTGTTACTTGATATTTGGTTCCTCCCGCCCCTGCCCTGGACACACACAGCTGCAGACACATGGACACCTCTGAACTGGTTGTTTTTAACTGTGGATCTCATTTCCAGCAGTAGCAGTGGTGGAAGGCAGTGGCAAAAGGAGATGGAGGGGGATGAATGGCTCTTGCATGTTCAGAGATGGCCCCGGACTGATCATGGGTCTGGACAAGGAGATAGAGGAGGATAAACAGTTTTAGCATGTTTGGAGGTAGTCTCAAAATAATAGTTAAAATATTTCAAAATTAAATTAAGCCCTTGGGCTCAAACAGAGGGGCCACACACCTGGGGATAAGGGAGTTTTATTGTGAGCAGTCCATGCGTTCCAGGTGGACTTAACCAGCCCCCTTCCCCAGCAAATCTGCTCCTTACCTGCTAGGTCACTGTGACATCCCAGGCCTCTCCGCAGCATGAGAGGCTCCCACTGCTGCCACAGGTCATGCTGTACAAAGCTCACCACTCGATCCCTGAGGTAACATTATCGCTCTCTGTTTAATATCATTAAGCAAAACTACCTGTGTGGGGCCACCTGCGTAACCAGAGAACTTCCCTTGGCCACATCTCCCAGCGTGTCTCCTTCCAGCCTGGACCCACCACCAGGGCAAGAGGGGGACAGTCTCAGGAATGAATGCCCTGCTGCTCCAGGCTGTGGGTTGCTCCAGCTACTGGCAAAGTGAGATGGAGTCCCATCTGCTTAGGGTGCAAAGGGCACTGATGCCTGCCTCTGTGAAGATGGGTGGGATGACTTTTCCAGAGCAGTCAGCTGGGCTTGATTTTTGGGGACAGAGTCGACATGGAAGAGCCAGTTGATTCCTCTCCACGTGTCAACATGCAGGAGCGTGCCTGGCTGGCTGCGCCGGTGTGCTCCTGTGCAGAGGGAGCTGCCTCTCACCACAGTGTTGGCATTTCCTCCTTGAGGAGCCTGAAATGTGTTCCTTCAGATGAAAGGCATTTTATTGCTTTCAGTTGGGAATAATAAAGATGACAAAGTACAGTATGGCTGGGATGAGACCCTGTGTCAAACCCTGATACTTGGTTTCCAAAACGGAGAAATGCTGAAGCCTGACAATTATAATCAACAACAGTGTTGCTTCCTTCAAGATTTGGTCCAGTGCAAGGCTAAAATCTTGTGGGAAGAATTTATTTTTAACTCTTCCACAATACAAAAATTACAGAGCTTTTAAAAACCACTGTCCCCCCCCCGAAAAAAGAAAAAAAATCCCAAACTTGGACATTTCCATTTCCGTACTTCCCTGTATTTCAAAGCACAGAATTAAAACTGTTATGGATTTGAAAAATGGAAACTCACTCAACTTGGAGCCTGATTGCTGATTTCTACTCCAATTTCTTGGAGCAGTTTTTAAAGGGGATTAAGCAACAACCTCTGTTTTACAGATGGAGAATGAAATCATATTTTGGATAAGCATCTAAAAACTATTCAAGCAAAGTCAGTAGCAACATTGGAAAAGCCATCCATGTCTCCTGATTTCTCCACCGGTTTGCCACCCAGGAACTAAACAAGCAAAATAGATCTCAAACCAGTCACGGGGAAATGCAAAAAACTCAGGTGAGATGCTAATTAAAAAGATACTGAATTGTGCCTGCCACAATGTGCAGTTAAAGTAATTAATTCCTTCCATGGACAGAAAAAAATGTTTTTGAAATCTGTGGCTTTGCAGGCAAATTCTTCCCCATGAGAAAAGGTGGCATGAAGGGCTTTTCCCCTGCCTGGTAAGGTGGCCTGTGGAGCACAATGTGCCAGCAGTGCTATCCAGGGCTGTGTGGAGGAGGCTGAGTGGGCTAAAACACTGTGCCAAGGGTAGGGCTGAAGTTGGGGGAACTTTTGTTCCTCATTTGCCTGGTGTTTTTTTGAGAGGAGTTGTGTTCAGTTTGCAGTTGCAGCTTTTTAGCTGCAAGAAATTATTTTCACCCCCAGCTCAACAGAAAGCACGGCACCTGTGGGGATGGGGAGTTCTAAAAACACCAGGAGAAAGATCACGGTGGCTGTTTGGGACAGACATCCATCTGTAACCAGGGTTTTCAAACTCAGCTTATGGCTTCCCTACCTCAAGGCATTTCTCTGCATAGCTCAAGTGTCTTTAAAAAAAGAGTCCCCTGAATTGCAGTGAACCTTAATGTGTATTTAAAAGTGACTTCTCATTAGCCACTGGAGGGCTGTTGTGGCAGGACTGGCTGGAAGGAAGGCTAAAGGCTCCTGGGTGTCATCTCCAGGAGCTCAGGGGTTTTTTTATTCAGGTCCATTAGTTGGAAAGTGACTTTCTAAAAATATTTCACTCTTTAAGTGTTTGGTATTGGCTAACTGTCCAGCCCCCTTATGTGGGGCAGGGGTAGTGTACCATGGCTTCAGAGGGCAGCAACAGGAAACATCACTCAACACTCATCCCACAAGGGGTACAGTTTGTAGTTGGTAAGTAGTTGGGACTGTAAAAAACAATGAAAGACCCCTCCAACAATTCTGCAGCACACCATTATATTTTCATTTACGCCAGTTTGGCTTTCTTTTTTTTCTTAAACACATCTCTGACTACAGCCATAATTGGATTTACTGGGCCTAACAGCTGAGTGCCAATCATGTTTCCATGGAGAAAACAGTAGGTGCAGCTCATTCTCCTGTGTACTCTTATCTCCAGCTCCCTTGGAGGCACTGCCTTTGTCACTGCTCAAGAAGCACTCTTGCACTGAGGACAGGAGTCCCAGGGAAATAATCAGGAACACAGAGAAATAGTCAGGAACATAGAGACACGGTGTGCTCACAGCATCCCAATGGCCTTGTATGTGCACCTCCTTTGCCATGCCCCACCAGGAGCAGGCAGCACAGAGCTCCAGTAAGGAGAGCATCCTACAGACACCAAGCCTCCCCAGCTCTGCTTGAACCCTTCTTCAACTCCAAAAGGTACCCTATGCAATAGAAAATGCAAACGAGGTGTTCAAGGGCTTACAGGAGCTGATGTCAGGGAGTTTACACTCCTTTCTCCTTGGTCTGGGCACCTTGCCTCTCCCTGCTGTAGGAATTGGTGGAAAATGCTTGCTGCAGCCTCCACACAAGTAACCACTTCAGATCCCTCTTGGTGTGCAGCATGTGCAGCATTGTAAAAGTGAAGCTGCCCTTCATCTTTGAGGTGGGGCTCCCAGAAAGCCGTGGGCCAGGCCCACTCCCATCTTTCACACCTCATTGCTGATGAACCTGGGCTTTGAGAATCATGATGGGTCCAGCTGGCATCTGCAGCCTGGTTCTGCTCTGCATCACCTCAGAAAGCTGCCCTTCTCTGACCTGTGCCACCCCATGCTTCCGAGACCACCATGAGGTACTCACAGGGGCTCGGATGCGTGTCCACACGGAGTGGGGCTGGCAAAAGCAGCACAGTCTGCTTAGGGCTGCAGGTGGCTCCCAGCTGGGCAGCGGCCGTAGCCAGTTACCTCCCTCCATGTTAGACATCCCTCACCACCCAGCTTCCTTAGGCTACCTTGGCAAAATTTCTTCAAGTGCATCAATCTTTAACCCATGGGCAGCTTGGCTTCCTATCGAGAGCTGCTCATAACGCCACCACTCCCCGTGTTCAACAGAATCCAAAAAGCTCTTACAGCAAGCTTTAGTGACTGCAGTACAGTGGGAGGAAAAGGCACCTTCTTGCCCATGTGGCAGGGAGGGGATGGCACAGCAGTGGTCCCGCAGTCTTGGGCATCCTGCACCCTCACAGCCTCTCCTTTTGCTTGCACTCACTGCCTCGCAAGCCACCTTTGCAGCCTGGCTGTGCAGCCGCTGCCACCAGCACCAGGCAAAGGGTGTAATCAATGGTAAGCAGGCTGCATTTTAATTACCCTTTATATAATGCAAACGTGACTGCATTAATAATCCTTGCAAGCCATGCGACCGTCTTACACAACCTTTAATTACTCAGGAAGCTCAGCATTTTCCATTGTCATACAATTTGCTTTATCTTTTATTATCTCACCAGGCTGCCAGGCCCTGCAATACAAAGAGAAACACTTTCTGCAACTTCATCCAAGCCAGGCATCTCAAAGCTTTGTACCTGCTCCAAGACAATCATGTTTCCTTCCCTTTATTTTCTCAGAGCAGAAAGCCAGAACATCACCCAAACATATGTCATTATTAGCAAGTGCATATGCACAGGGTGGCTTCCCCTCCAAAAATCCCCACCTTTGTGTTGAGAGGGTTATTCTCATGGAGCTATCTGTATTAAAATAACAACAGATAAGGATAATGGGTGCTTGACACATTGCACGAGGCCGGACCCAGCAGAGTACTTAAGAAAGTGAATAAAGCTCTTAAGCACATTTTCCCATTGACTGGAGCTTACCTTTTATTAAGCACTGAACATGAGCACATGGGTATTCGCAGAAACGGGAATTAGGTTTTGACGTGACATCCTGGATCAACCAGATTTTTCCAGTGGCTTCAGCAGCAGTAGGAAAAATAATGACTCATCAGCCTGTACCAGAAGTTGTCCTCATTCATGGGAATTGGCATCCTAAAAAGCCTCTGTGGGACAAGAACCAGGGCTCCTATGTCCTCTTGCACTTCATATCATCAATAGCCCTCAGGTGCTCCACAAGTTTCTTTGTCCTCCAAAGGACAAAGGCCCTCAAGCATAAGACTTGCTCCATTTCATTTCCCTGTCCCAAAGACAAAGTCATGATGGGTGACTTCATGTGATCCTTTGTGAGTTGAGCCAACACACCAAAGTTCCCTGGGGTCTGCTGTAAGCTTACAGATCTGCTGAGATATTGGATGTAATAAAATAATAGCGAATATAAAGAATTATATAATAATAAAATAAGGAATAACACTTTTGCAAAGCATTCAAGTGGTCTTCTAAACTCAATAGATCATATTTATTTTGCAAAGTTTGTGTCAAGGAAAAAAGAACAGGAAAAAATAATAAATAGATGTTCCTTTCTCACAAGGGGGTTGCCTCAGTGCTGCCCAGCCCATGGCTCAGCCTCCCACTGCTGTGCATGTGGACTGAGATCCATAGGCAAACCTCAAGCAGGGCTGCCTGGAAGAGTATCTAAACTCTCACACCCACCAATAAAAGGGACTTCCTTGAACTTCTTCCCCCTTAGAAGTCTCCTGCGACTGGTTTTTCATACATCTACCACTGCAATTAACAAAAGGTCCCAGTTGCCAGAATTGTTATAGAACAATTAAAATGCTACTTCTCTGGGCCTGATTCTGATACTGATTGCAGTGGTACCAGAGTTCACAGAGTATCACTGCTGATGTGTATCTGCAGAATTGCAACCAGAATCAAGACTAAAAATAAATAAATAATTATAAAGAGAAGCAAAATTCAGTATGTAAAGCATTTGTGGATGTTTCCTACCATCCCATTCCCAAACCTTTTATGTACAATTAGCTCTCCTAAGGTCCCTATTGGGGATCATTTCATTAAATAATAGCTCAGTGTTGAGTTACAGAATTGTGTCTATAAAATATTATAAGGCATGTTAAATTATGCATGAAACTAAACTAGGCTGGATGGGGAATAGGGATTTCTGTTCTCTGAAAGGTCACACATCTCTCTTCAAGGGACCTGACAGCAAGCACAGATATGTAGGAGCTACTCCACTGGCTCAGGCTGTCAGTCCTTTTCCTGCGCTGCCTTGGTCTGGCAAACAGCAGAGGCAGGTGTTTTAGTGCACAACCCTTCGTGACCAACCCTCTCAAGGAAGAACCTCTCTGAAGCCCCCACAAGTTAAGACTGCCAGAGGGTTTAAGAACTTACAACTCTCTGAAAGGTCTCAAAAAAATAAGTGAAATATGCTTATTCCCGCAGATACCTTTTGTTATTTGTGGACATTTTTCCCTGATTGACTTCACTTTTGCTTTATGGCAGTGACTTCCATATAGATTGGGTAGAGAAAAAAATTTTTTCCTTAAATGAGTTTTGAAATTATGCCTTTTCTGCTCCTCTTAGTGTTCAAGAGTTCAGTGTGATACAGGCACGTGAGGAAAGCAGAGAAGGAGATACAGGGAAATTGCAGATGAACAGCAAGTGATGCTGTAGCACAAAGTATTAACCAGGTCCTGAAATATACATTCAGAAGAGTTTTTAATGTGGAGCTAAAACACAGTATTTGTGTTCTGGTACCCATCGCTGCAAAAAGACATGGTAAAAATTGAGAAGGGGGCAGAACCAGGCCACAAAAGCAGCTTCACAGTGGGAGAGGACACCAATAGGAAGGCATCCGGGGAGCCATCCATCTTACTGAGACAGGGAATTCAATTACAGTGGATGAGCACATAACTCCAGGCACTAAAAGGCTCTGTCAGAAAAAGGGAGAACAAGAAGTAAAAGCTGTAGATGGAAGCTGGACAAATTAAGTAAAAAAATACATCAACAGTGCAAGCTTGAGAGTCAGAAACAAGGTCCAAAGGAAACAGCAGAGTCTCCATCTTTGAAGGTGGTCAAAGCTAGCATGGATTTCTGCATGGAAGGTACGTTTTAACCAAAAAATAAGCTAACAAACTCAGAATATGAGGGGTGAGTGTGGTTGCATGGCCTCAAACACAGGGAAGGTGGGATTGACCTTGCCCTCTCACCTTGTTCTCTGTGGCAGTGGATGTCAGGCTGCAAGGGAGTTGGTTCATTAAAAATCACTTCCCAAAAATGCTTCTTTTCCTAAAGACTGTTGCATTGTAGAAGCCACCAAACTGCAGCTATTAGAAGAGGACTCATTTCATGGATAATGGTGTCATGGGAGAAGGAAGTCATCCCCGCCACTCACAAGGACACAAGGGCTGGGGACAGCCAAGGTAGATGGCTACACTTCATCTCTTCATGCAGGAGAGGGAAGCAGGTGGTTTTCAAAAAGGGATTCTTTGCTACAAAGTTTCAGCAGAGGTGGTGGTTAGTAGGAGGTATGAAGGGCTGGGCTGGAAGGACTGCCCTGGTCAGTCACCCAACCTGTGCCCTGGCACACTCACCTGCTCCCAAGGTTCTGGGAAACTTCATTAACTTCATCACAATCCCCTGCTTTAGGAAAGGGTTGGTTAGACTGGTGCTCCACAAACAACAGCATTAATTAACACCATTAATCACAAATTGTATTTAATACTTCCCTGTTGTTAGAGCCTCCCTCATAGCTACACTTGCTGAAAAAAACAGAGGGAGCCCTGTCCACCCCCCTGACACAGGCTCACTCAGAATAAGTCTCCAGCATGGATGCCTCAGGAGCTCCCTTTGGTCCCAAGCCACTACGGTGGTCAGGGTTAGCTCTGTGGCACTGCTAGGATGGCATGAGCACAGCCCTAAGCTGCTGAGCTCAAACTCTGGGGGAGCAGCACCACACAGTCCTCACCCATAGCCCTTAGAAATCATGCAGATGCATTTTCATTCAAGGTTGCAGAGAAGGAAACTCATCAAACAGCCCTCACCCCTTGCATGAGCAAGGAAGTCCAGATCTAGTGAGCTTTGCCTTCTCCTTGAATTAGTTTTTAGCATGAAAATGGTTTCCTGCTACCATCAGCTTTTCCTGATACAGTAATTAATGTGCTTTCCTGCAGAAGGAATACCAATTGAGGGGTAAAGCCATTGCCTGGAGAGAGCTGCGCTTCCAAGGAAGTGCTAATTAGTCCTTATTTGAGAAACTTGGTTAAAGCAAGTGAGCAGGTGTTGCTAGAAATTGGAAATAATCTGTACAAACATGTCCTTTCCGATGTGACAGCAGAGCTAATTACACCTGCTTGGGTCACCGTGCCGTTTTACCTGATATCTCTTTGTCAAAGCTGTATTACTGCCTGGACTGGCTCCCAGAATAAACACCTTAGCACTTGGTGCCATGGGTGAGTTAACCCCTGCTCCCATCACAGCTTGAGAGGAAGGATGTTGCTACCAACCCACTTGCCTCCAAGGACAGGGAAAACCTCTTAGATCTCCTTTTGGGCATGCAAGGCACTGTGCAGTGTACCTGCCTTGTGCCACGCTGTGCCATCACCAGCAAGTCTCAGTGTCAGCGTAGGAAGGATTTAGGGAGGGTTATGTGCTACGTCCCACTTCCATGGCGTGAGATCAAAGCTTTACAACTTCTTGGGAAACCAAAATGTTCCCTGGGGGAAGGTGATGATTGACATGCCGAGAAGGGACGATGCCATGGCAGCAACATAAGTAATCACGAAGCCCATTATTGTTTATATAAGATGTTATGAGTGCAGGCTGTCTCAGACACAATGGTCTCATTGCATCAGCTTAATCTTATGGTGGGGGGAGGTGTCCATGCACATCTGCAATGCTGGAATTGAGAAAAATGGGAAGCGATCACTCAGCACAAGCCAGCATAGGAGGAAAGCAGCCAGCTGTGAGTTGATTTCAACAAGAATTTCCTAAGCACCCTACCAAAACAGAGGTGTCTCTGTATTATTTAACAAGTATCACACAATCTTAACTCCTTGTTTCCACCATACCCTTAGGAAGAGACAGGGGCCCAACACAGACTGCATGGACACAGAGACATCTATGAGACCGTATGTAACCTGGGAGACCTTCATGGCCCCCTGGGCCTTGGTTTGCTGTTGCAAAGGAACGCATGGATTTGTTGGTAATGCCTGGGAAGTGAGAACTGTTGGAGGAAGGGAACACAAACACCATGACTACCTTTGTGAGGGAAAGCCTGTTTCTAGGGTGCCCGCTGAGGCAGTGAGGTGTGCTCTTCCTGCAGGCAGAGGATGCTGGTAACCCCCGGCGGAGGCTTTGCTCTGGCCATGTGCGTCCAGCCTTTTGTACTGGGACAAGGATGCACCTGCAGCCCAGGATTTGCCCCTGCCATGGAGGTACCTTGGCCCTTCCACCTGGTATATGTAGGATACTAAATGAGGACAGATGCATTATTGAGATCGTGATAAATGAGATGAGTGCAGGCAGAATACGCTCCTGACAGCTGGCCGTGGGACATTGGAGCCCGAAGGTGAGACACAAGCCCAGGTAGCCCTGGTACCCAACAGGTCCAAGGAAAGGAGACAAATTGTCAGTGTGTTGCAGCATAATGTGAGTTTTGCTTCTTCTTTGCAGCTTCATCTGCAGTGCAGGGCAGAGCTCTCAGTAAAACACTGTACATGTTAGCCAGCCCAGGGAGCTTCCACAGAAAGTCCTTTCTCTATGGGCAGAACCTGTTCAGCATCCACTGCTGAGCCACCCTTTCAGAAGCAGCACTTTCCAAGCCATGGGCATGTCTGGCCAGGTCTGCAGCTGCTCTGAACGAACGGGGAGCTGAGCCCAGAGCCTGGCAGATGGCAGCACAGCCATCCTGGGGGATGGCAGCACGGCTGTGGGACTGGCGGTGGGGTAGCCCAGCCAAAGCCAAGCAGAAGGGGTGTGCTCCTCAGCAGCGCAGCAGCTGCCCCTGCAGTTGCTCCCAGCACTCTTTGTCTCAGCAGCTGAGCATGGCCGGGCTGGATACGGGGCGGGAGGCAGGGACAGACCCCCTTTGTAAAGTTGATTCCAGACATACTGCCCTACACGCACACCCTGCAAAGAGCACCCGTCAGGGCTCGGCTCATCAGAGCTGGGATCACACTGGAGATGAAGCAGCAAAAATGTGATGGGAGCTGGTATTTAAGACACAGGAGCTAATTGTATTCCTATGGAAATGTTTGTTTGGGTCCTATTTTCCTCCCTTGCCCTCCATTAACTGCCTCAGAGGTTGAGGGGGAATGTGCATTATTGCCTGCAGAAGAAAACAGCCACAACCAATCAGGGTGGTGTCCTTCTCCACCCATGGGAGAGCCCACGTTCATGCTCAGTTTTTCCTAAAGCCACTGCTGACTCTTGACTCTACATCCACTTGGAGCTATGAACTTGCTTCTTGGAGGGACTGACACGACCCTGAAATAATAACCTCTGATTACTTGGCCTGTTAACATGCATAAGGCAGAACAATGGTTATGTTCCTATTCCTGAGATGAGGAAAAGAGATACAGAAGAAGTAAAATATTTCCCCAGTGAAGCCTTCGTCAGAGGAGGATCAGCTCCACTGCTCATGCATCATCTCCCTTTTTAATCAGGGATGTCCCCATATTTGATTCCGCAGAGGTGGGTTGCAAGTGTCTTAGTATGACAGCAGAAACATGCCTCCCTCTCTCAGACGGCTTGTTGTCCCCTGGATATATGTCCTTCCCCAAGCTTTCTCTTCTTTCATTCTCACTGGGTCCGGTTAGTTTGATCTTTTCCTGTGCAACACATTTCCTAGTCCGATGTTTGCCTTTCTCATAACACCACAACAATGCTGACTCATGTCAAAATAAAGTTCAAATATTATGCAGGAGGCTTAGACATGTCCTCCTTGAGACGTGGGAACTGGCTCCAGTCTGAAGACAGCTGCAATTCAGGCCTCTTCCAGCCATGACGCTGCCTTTAAAATTAAATCCCGATGGTTAAAATAAGAGCGTACCTGGGATACGCCTTCGGGCTTCTGAGCCACCCAGGTCAAAGCTGCTAAGGCTGGATACGGGATCATTTTGTTTAAGTGAAAGCTGAGATTCATCATTCAGCTGACATCTGACAATGAGTTTTTAAGCAAGTACACACATTTCGTTGGGCTTCTAATAAGCTGCCTCCACTGGCAGGTACTTTAAAGTCCAGAACAAGGAGTGGTCAGCACATATGACTCACTCCATCCCCAAAGCCCTACTTTATCCATAGGTGACGTACCAGCTCTTGCAGTGATGGAGAGATGCTGCTGCCCAGCATGATTCTCCAGGCATCCTGCCTTTGTAACGTGGGACAGGGATGGTGAATATAAAACCGAATTAGCTCAGCTTAAGAGATGACAGGCACAGTATGGACTCAGCAAAGCTTATGTGAAGAGTAGTTTTGTGCAAATCTGTGGCTCTAACTGCTCTTGGTGTAGGTGTGCATGACACTGAGTGAATCTTTCTGCTTACCAGCTCCTCCTGCCCCTTAATCCTGCAGCATATCCTGTTTGCTGTATGTGGGATTAGCTAGCCCCCAGAGAAGAGCTGGGGTACAGACTGGACTGGATCTGGGATCAACAAAGGAGAAGATCAAGGAGCAAGTTCATTACCTGTTAAGGCTTCAGAGGCTGACAAAATAAAAGCACACCCTCCCTTGTTCCAACAGCCACCATCCGGCTAAGAAGTTTGTTCTTCTCCTGCAAACAAAACCTCTTTCCTCTGTCATCTCCGATGCTGCTTCAGTTTGCAAAGAAAGGCGGCTAATGTGCTCACCTGTTGACAGAGCAGACTAGAAGAATAGTTTATGGCACCTACTGTACTCTCAGCTCAGAGATGTAAAACAATATTCACTGTAGCTACTGTGCAGGGCTTGGCTAGTACAGCCACATCCAGAAATATCCAGCAGGAAAAAAAATAAAGCTATTAAAACACTCACACACAAGCCAGGAAACATCTTATTATAGATCTTGGTTTGAAGAAGGGAAATTAAAAACCCATACCCACACTCAGCATATGCCCGGCTATATTTGTCTGATCCATTTATTATCTTAGCCAATGCAATTTCAGTGGTGCGCTACTCCAGTCTTTCACGCTAAAAAAACAACAGCCCAACGCACAAGATGCCATTGCTGGTTTACAGCTGTGGCCTATCCCGTTTCTCTGAACATTTGCTGATTTGGCATCAGAACAGTACAGAGGGAAGCGGAGGGTGGGGGTTGAGATCTGACTGGAAGATGTGGATCACAGTAGAACAGGCCCTTCCTATATTTATAGAAGCGCTCTGTCAGAAGCACAGCAATTTGTTTGTGTGCTGATCTTTAAAATTGTGGTGGAGAAGGCATCACTTTGAATGGGATCCTTCACTGAAGATGTACCTTGTGCATGCAGTTCTCAGGCCACAGAACAGAAAATACAAGCTCTGGCAATGACATGACATGCATATAGCGTTAAATATGCAATGGAAAACATTACAGCTCTGTTAGTTATTGCTCCCACAGTGCAAAGACTGAAAGTCGATGCTGCAAGTACTTTATGAAGGAGTAGGAAGCTTGGCACTGGATTAAAGCAGTGTGCATGTTCATGGGTAAGCATGGAAGAAACCCAGCCATGTTGTAGGCTGAGGTTCTCCAAAGCCACCTGCAAGTGTAGCCATGCCAAAATCACTGTTGAGCCTTCTGCCTCCACTGGAGAGGTGCCACGGGGTGCTCACAGTGTTTCAGTGGAAGGGTGCTGTAGGCCATGCCCCTAAGGCAGGTTTTCACCAGCTCCTCTTGCACAGAATGGACACCAAAATATGGCAACTTCAATGTGAGCTGGAAGTGCTCTGTTGGCTGAAAGAGCCAAGATAGTCTGGGTCATTACTTCTGTGTCCTTGGTGCAGCAAACTTATATGGGCCTGTGCAACACTTGCTTTTATTAATAGCCTGGATGTCCTAAGCATTTTTCTTTTTTGGTTCTCATGAGTTATTTTCACTATACAGCTTCCTATGATCCCTCAATTTCGGGACCTGATTGGACCAACTCATGGGACAAATCCCCACAGATGAAAAAAACCCAAACCAACCCACACCCAGAGAATCAAGACTTTCTATAAAAAGTTAGGAACATGTGCGTGGCGTTGTGGGTACAAACAAGACTCGGCACGTATCTGCCTTTCCTCTCAGGAAAAGCTCATTCGGTTATGTGAAGCTTTATATAAAGAAGATGCTGGTTGTGCATCACGTGCCACTTCTGATGGTACAAGTCCCTTGACTAGCCCGCCTTGTGCAAGCACTAAAGACATTGCTCAACACGGGTAAGGCAATTATATTTCCATGCTAGTTCTCCTGTTTGTAATGAAGTACTGGGGATCAGATCTGCCTGTGTCGTGCTTTTGCATGAAAACCTAATCTTTCAGTACTGTGAACATCCTAGGAAAGACCATTGTGCAGGGACAGAAAGTCCTCTCAGACACAGTGAGTGCCAGATGGGTGAGGAAAAGCCTTTGGGGCAAATGCTTCACTTAATTCCCACAGCCTGTCTAGGCAGACATGTCAGGTTGCACAGCTACAGCAGTGATGTGGAACACCTCCAGCAACATCTTGGTCCTGTAAAAATCAATAGCAAAACCTTATTGAATCCTGGACTGTAGCCAGGCCATGGATACAGTGAATTTTGCAGAAAACCCAACATTAGAGAAAAGCTACAGAATGTGGTGCTCTGTAGGAGTTTCCAAAGGCCTTTGGGGTTTGTTTCCTCCAGCAGCAAGATGTCAAGGGAGCTTGCAGGACGGATTTAAGCAACTGCAGTGGGACTTGGACAAATCAGGATCTCCATGAAGATCCAACACAGACTACCAGGGAGTAGTGGATCGAGCTCTTTGGAGGTATCAGCTCCTCAGCTCACTGTGTAGGTAGTACCACACAATTATGAACTACGTGACTGCAGACTATTTCCCGTTCCCACATTCAGTTCCTCTTCTGGATTGCGATCACTCGCTAAATGAGAATTCTGGATTTCATATTACACTCCTCCATTTGCCTTTTTATTGAACCATACTCAGATTCTGCTCTGAAGACAGGTCTATTAATATTCTCAGGGATTTTTGTTTGATCTTTGTCTGTGTATTAACAGAGTGACCACTAACAACACAGAAGAAATTCTTCTTGCCTCCAACTCAGGTGTTTGGACACAGATCTGCCAGCTGCCAAAATCTTACTCAGTCCCTGGCTTAGACTTGCTTAAAGCATATGAAATCTTCTGGGAATTTCTCTGCAAAATCCATATAAGCATATGTAAATTACTCCTTTCCCCTCCAAGGTTTAAGGTGTAGGCATAACCTAGAGGTACTAGGCTGGCAAACAGACCAGGTCCCGACATATTTCATAATTCCTAGCAGTACGAGTAGTAGAGCTACTCTACAAGAAGCTTGCCAGAATTTTAACTGGGTATAAACACTAAATTTTAACTCCCTGTATTTTAGGAAATGTCTGAACATCTCTAAATAAAAAAATAAAAAAATTAGCTGGAGGTAGAAACTGCCAAGGTGAGACATGTCAGGCTGGCTGAGGCCAAAGCAAATGGGAAGCACGTGATTGTACCTGCATGTATCATAGCTCAGCCTTGCTGTACCGCCTTGGTAAGGACCCCCTGACAGCACCTCCAAAGCAGCTATGGATCCTGTTATCGCAGCACACCTGGGACACAGGGAAGGGCTCCCCTTGTTTTGCCGTCAGAGCATGGAGTCTAAGTATACCTTAACAGTCCTCAGTCTAACAGTACACCTGGTCTGATGTATTGAGTAAAAGTAGAGTAGAAAGCAAATCTGTCTAGTGCCCAATCCGCTACACTGTGCTTTCTCCCCAACATGTGTGCCCATAGACCACATATGCACCCTTACATGTGACGTGTGTACGTGCCTCTGTGAGAAAGACAGGAGCGACCTGACCTACAACAGCATCCAAAGCTGATGCTGTTGAAAAGACAGGGGACTGGAAGATACTCTCTTCACAGTCACTTACAATGTGGATGTTTCAGCACCACCCTCCACATAGCTAAGATAAAAATAGCATTTCTATAAATGCACCACTGTATTCTGACGTCGAATAAAGCTCCCAATAAAATCACTCCAAGGCATTCAGAAAACAATTTACTATTTGTCTCACTAAAGAAAGCTAGTCCCTAGTTTTTCCTTGTCTCTTCTTGCTAAGGCCCTAAAGCCACTGGAAGATAACTATTTAGATAAATTGCATAACAAATTATATTTCAGGGTTGTGCATCTCCATTGCAGAGTCTGGAAACAGTGTTAGCCTGCCTGTTTACATGAGCTATTTCGAGACACGATGGACAGCCCTGGCTTTCTCAGAATCCATCAGCAGTCAGTGTTTGTTCCTCAGCGTGCACACATACACCCACCACTACATGTCTCTCACTGACCCGATGGTTCCCACATATTCCCCCCAAACGGACATTTCCCTTCACACCAGAGGATAACCAAGAAGATGTTCCACTTGAGAAGGTCCGATAGCGAACGGGAAGAATTCAATTCATCCCCCTGGTGGGCTTCAAGCTTTGATCTCCTGGATAACCACTGCAACTGGTGACCATCTGTGGTTAAAAACGGCTTCCCAGGAAAAAATACTTCGGCTCAGCACGAGGAGGTCAGTTATTTTTAACTGAAACCCATTCCACTTTGGTGTCTCAGGAAAACAAGCACATTCAGCAGAACTGGTCCTTCAGAGTCAACGCGTGCTATCACAACGTAATGTTGCTTTTGGCAAACAAACCAGTATCACCTACTTGCCCAGACTCATCCACTTACAGCATGGCTGCCAAGGGAAAACAGGATGAAGAAAGGATGACACATTACTAATCTCTAACCATGCACGTTCAAAGTGCAAATGGAAAGAATGAGCACCCTTGACACTACGCTCCCCTGTTTATCACCGGAATAACTGAAGCCCTGGCTGTGACTGGGCAACTTTCCCTGTGGTAGGAATATGCCTCTGTCCTAAGCAGAGGGTCAAGGAGTAAACTGTGACTCCAAACCTCTTGAGCTGCAGATTTTCTAAGCTGGAAGCTCACTTCTGAGAAGTTAGTCACAGCAGTGGCAGAGACACAGGGACACTGAAACTAGGTTGTGCCAGGCCAACAACTCCCACTGCAAGGCAACAGAGAGCAAGGGCTCAGTGTCTGGACTGCCTACTGTTCAAGAAGATCTAACAAAGTAAAACCAGGAACCCTTAGAATGAAAACCCTTCCCTCCTTTCTTTATCCTGGCCAGTCATGGGCAAATGGGAAAAAACTGCCCCATCTACATCTTTCTGCCCTGGTCAACACCCTGCCTCATCCTTGAGACTCTGGAGCCAGAATGCTACTTCACATTTGCTGTCACATGCTTTGTGCAGAGCATCCTGTGTAAACACTCAGATCTTGACTTTGCATTGCTGAGATGTGCGTACGCGCTGAGTCACGGCTCCGATGTGATTGACAGCCCTCTGCTCCAGAAGCCTCCCGAGAGCTTAAGTGGGGGGAGTTTTGTAAGCAAGGGTGTTATGTAAGTGGATAGTTATTTTTGTTCAAAGTTTGGTTCTGTACCCTACAAGACTAAAAATACACGTACACAAAGCTGAAGAACATATTTCTAATACTCATTAAACAGCCGTGCCCCTTCTCCCATGATCCTCTTCCTGGTGGTGGCATCTGCCAAAGGTTTTATGTGCACTGTAAGAAGCAAGGCTTCTCCCTTTGTAACCTGCCTCCTCCTGTGTCTCCATCATCCTCTGAGCCCACAGTCCAGCACTCAGGACTCCACAAGCACTTCCACCATAAACACATGTGGCAGCAATGCTGTAGCAGAAAATAAACATTACCTTAAGGCAGCCACAGGTGACTGCTGCAGCTCTGAAACCAGCTGTGTTTGGCATCTGGGACAGCCCTGGACTTTGCCAGCTGCAAAACAGTCCTTTTAACAAAGCAATTGCATTGTGACCCCAGATTATGAGGAAGAAGGGTGTCCTGCCAGGCAGGTGAGGGCAGCACAAGAGGTTGTGAGCTACTGGGAAGGGAAAGGCAGCTACATGGCTCCCAGCTGCTTTAGTTTAGCAGAAGTCAGCTTTAGAAGCAAGCAAGTCCCCCACAGGTCCATCCTCCAGCCTCAGAGCAGCACACAGCGATGATCTGGTAATGCAGCATCGTCACTCCTCTGCTCTGCCCAAAACTTTCTGAGTGACCTTCGGTCTGTGTGTTAGGCATAGATCCAGAGAGGTCTACAGAAAGGCCTTTGGGAGATGGCCAAACGGCAAAAGTCAGCTTGCCTTGGTTGCTCCCTCTGTAAGATTCATATGGCAGCATAGCCCAGTATCAGAATTATATTTATCTTGTTGGCTGGGAGGTGATCAAGGAGCTGGGAGCAGAAGCCAAAATGAATAAGGTCTAGCTCAGACACAAGCTAAGTCTTTTATTCTGTCCCATGAAACTTTTTAAACTGAATAAATCAGACCTGTCATCATTTAGATGCTTTGAAAAAATCCCACTGAACTTCTAGGAGATTGTCTACTGTTAGTAGAAGACCTCAGACAGTTAAATAATACTTGCTAATTCTGGTGCTGTCCCTGGGCCCAGACATCTATCCCTGCTGGCAGGTCTAATGAGGACTTTGGTCTGCTCAAGAAACAGTTATCCATCATCAGATCTCCTTGCCCCTTATGTAAATGCTCTGCTTCATCTCAGAAGAACAGGGGGAAAAAAAAGGCTATAAATAAAAAGTCAGCAGCTATTTTTGGAAAAGAATTTTCTTCCTGGTGTATGTGTCTGTGTGCGTGTATAAACAATTATCTTCTGCATTTCTGTCAGCTTATCTTATCTCTTAAACAAATACCAAAGGGCTTTTTTTTTTTTGTTTGTTTGGAGTTTTTTTATTTTTATCTCCCTTTTTATGGCCTGGTTGTCTTCATCAGTCTTCACAGTGGACTCTTTCAGGGGTCAGGTTCTCCAAGCACCACCACATGTCCCAGTGGTGACCATTGGGGTAATTGAGTTGCAACTGATGCACAAGGCAAAGTCTGGCCCTTGAAGTGCCCTTGGCAAGGCTGGGTCCTGAATCTGTGAAGACGTAATTGCCTACAGCTATCTACCTACATATTTATATCTGCTTATTGCAGGTATAATCTCATTCACCATCGTGCTAAAGGGGTACACATGGGATTATTTTTGGCTCCAGGGAAGCGCTCCCCACACCAGTCCCCCTGCTCATCAGCATCCTCTGAAGCACGCACCTACCACTGCCACTGCATCTGAGAAGGCTCTTTCCAAAACGAATAGGTGGGGAAGGACATTGCTTATGTGCCCCCAGAGTAAGCTGGAATAACCTGCCCAGGACTTGCAGGAGCAGGCAGTGCTAAAGGGATTTCAAAGAAAATGAAGTGGCTGCAGTTACAGATTGAAGGGGAACAGGCAGGATATATATAAAATGAAAAGCAACTTCAGGAGCAGAAACAAGCTGCTAATGGCAATGGAAAAGCTCTTCACAAGATACAGCAGCCTTGAGTGTGCTCATAAGAGATAGGGTTAAATGACTGGAACATCACATGCCTGGACCATTCATAGCTCTCCTTTCCACTAAAGCAACAAGCTCTGGAGGTTGATAACACAGGAATGTCAATGCAGAGCTAAAAAAAAGAAAACCCTCCTGTGTGCTTCTTAAAATATTCCCAAGCACTTGAGGCTTGTTCTGAAAGCATCTGATTCAAAGCCTAGGGAGGGCTCTTCACTCGAGCTTGTGATAACGCTGCTCAGCACACTGGAAGGAAGGCAGGCAGAGGCAAGGAGGCTTGAAACACTGTGCTGGCCTTTCTGCATATCAAATCATTTCACTAGAAACAAAGAGATAACCAAGACAGGACAGAAAGAGCAGAATTACCCAAATGCTGGATTTGTCAAGACAATTGCAAGTGTGTTCGGGGAAAGAAAAAAAAAAAAGTGATTGTCCTTGTCCCCAACCTCTCACTTCTGCCTGGCGTCAGAGACACAAGCTTGTATAGACCACAGGGTCAACAACAGATGTCACTTCCTATGAGGAGTCATTGTAATTTTTAAACTATTTAGCTGAATTCCTGTCCCGTTGAAGTCAGAGTTCTGTCTCTGCATTAAGAAGTGCCAGAAATTCAGTGATATATCTGTGGTTATATGTGGCAGAGGGGACAATTCAGTGCAACCCAACCTCCCAATCAAACCTAGTATTCCATCAAAACCTGTCAGCTCATCATTTTGCAGTGCAAGAACTCTGTATTTCCTTGATCCAATCACCCAAAGATCAACGACTTATGCCAGCATGAAGAATATGTTCAACACTAGTCACCCAGAGATCCGGACTCCCTTGTTCTCAGAGTTTCACAGAATCCTTCAAAGGCCCAGAAAACAACAGAGAGCAGGAGTGAAAACAGTTTTCTTTCCTCCCTCCTTTAGTTTTATGCTTTGAGCTATCATAGGAAGGTTTTCGGGAGGGGTTCCTGGATCTAGGAGCTGTGTGCCCTGACCTTGACAGTGGCAAATGCCCATGCTACAAGTTAGACAGGGGCCACGTGCACTCTGCATCTCTGAAAAAAAATCAGGCCAACAAAATCTCAGCTTTATCAGTTATGAACTGTGATACCAAAAAACCTCTTTCCCAGGAGCCTGAATACAGTTCTTTGTCTGAATTCAGCTTTCCTTGATCAACACCGCCTATTAACACTGGGATGTGGAAAAAGGACCACAGCTTTTTGAACTGTACGGTGGCAGAAAATGTTCCAGAGAGGACACAGCCACTTGGCTCCTCTGGTTAATTCTCTATTGCCTATGGCACAGGATGAAGAGGATGCTCTGGGGCAGGCAGGCAGGACAAGAGCTGGTGTCAAAGTACTATATGGCTCCTCTCACTCAGACACCCTCTGGCAGAGCTTGGAGGCTGTCTTTGCCCTGCAGCTTCCAGCACACTGCTTTTGACTGGGCTCCTTCACCACACCACATAGAAAATTCAGGGCTGCTTCCAGTCAGAGCTGGCTTTGGAAATGAATGTCTATGCTCACTCTGCACTAGTGCACACTGCAGGCACCAAGCTCCCTGCGCACCAGCTTAGTGGGAAAGTAGGTATTAGAAATCAAACAAAAAACTTCTCCTCCCCCAGTTTCCAGGGCTGCATTGTGAGTGTACATTCACGTGGTCTGGCCAGACCCAGAACTGAGGTGCCTCAGCTTCTGTAGGTTTTAGGGCCAAAGGCTAGATTCAGCTCACACGCTGAAGGCGGTGTGATTTTATGTGTGCAAGCTAGACTGGAACTTCAGTCTGGTGGTTTGAGGAGGAAAGAATAACTTCACTTTGATTTAAAAAAGAAAGAGAAACAAAAAAAAATTGTTCCATTCCCTTGCAAATCTCAAACGCTCTATAATCCTGCTGCAACGGGTTTCTTTCCCCAGCTGACAGTGCACTGGAGATTGTTCCTACCATTTAGCTGGCCTCAGTGGGACATGAGCACTTTCCTTCCTGATGGATGTTTTGGTTCATCCTCCTTTCCTAGGGTTCCCTCTCCCTGCAAACCCTACAAGAGTATGCCAGAAGGCTGAAGTCAAAGCTTTAAACTTTGTGTGGTATCACAATGGCTTTCCTGTACTCACTCATCTTACAACCATAGTTTGGATCTCTGCTCTTAGTTTTGTTTGGATAGAGACTTTCTATCCCTGTTTACTTTCCTGAAGAATCTCCAGGCAGTCCCCGAGCATCTCACAGCCACCCACTCACCCTTACAGAACAAGCATATTGCATCCCAGTTTCAACAGTGTTTGTTAGATTTCCTCTGCTGTTAAAAGCAAAACAAGTTCCATCTCACCCAAGCAGAATTACTACAACATGGAGAGGAAAACCAAGGGAGACAGAGAGAACCTTCAAGTAGGAGGGTTTCCAGCAAAGAAACGTAGCAATGATCATGTAGTGCAGCATCCAGCCAAACACTGCCTATTGCCCTAGGCTGCCCCAGGACCCCCTCTCTAGCTTCAGCCAGAGCCAACCCAAACTACCATGATGGTTTTACCCCACCATCATTTATCCACACCCTGCCACCAGCTAAGATGACAGGTATCTCAACACCTTTATTTTCTCTGGTTCATTACCTCCATCATTTCTTTTCAGTCACTGCCCACAGTCCTAGCTGGTTTTCAGGGGAGTCCTGGGGAGGTAGAAGGGTCTGGCGGGTTGGGCAGACTCTACCCAATGCCTGGCTATGCATATCACTGCCACCAGTGGCAGAAAATGTGAAACCTACTTTTGTCCTGTTGCTTTCTCAGGCATTGCAATCCCTTCTAGTATTGGTTTTGTTGTTCTTGGTTCATACCCCTGTAGGGATCTGGCAACAGTGCCAGCATATCCATATGGAAGTGTCACATTTTAGCCTGCCAATGACAACCACTTCATGCTGCTGAGTGCTCTTTGACAAAAGGCATTCTTACCGCCTGTGGCCAGCAGCCAGTGTCACTCAGGAGCTGCCCCACCATCAGCTGGGAGCATCCAGGTGTTGAGGCCATGAATCCATCAGCACCACCAATGAGACTGGGAAGGCCAAGCCAAGGAGCGACTGAACAACCACGTCCCGCACACAATGTGGAAATGATGCCACTAGTAGTCCTGGAAGGGAACAACCCCTTCCAGTTCTTTACCTGCCTGATGCTGCAGAGAGGGAGGAGGCTCTAATTCTCCTTGATATCTTTTCAGGCAGCAACATCCTTACTAAAGCTGAATTTAAGGAGGCCAGTTAGACCATGGAGTCGGATGAGACCAAGTCTCCACCACACAGTTTCATACAGCAAAGTAGCCTTCCAATACTGTCATCAGATGTTTTGTACCCAGGCCAGAAGGAAACCAGATGCCAATATCTTCAGATTCCATGATAAATTCCTTTCCTATCTGGCCTCCTCTTTTGAAGGCTTCAGAGAACAACTGAAATAACTTGATGGTTTTCTGAGGTTTCTTGGCTACAGTTCACCTGACAATGGTAACAGCTCAGTGGCCTCACTCACACTGTCCAGGTGTATAAATACACTTTGAACAATTCTCTAGAGCAATTTCTTTGAGTAATGTATGTTGGTCTTTGCGTTTTCCTTCTGTTGCAGCTTCAGATGACATCTGAATTAGCAACTAAAAATTAGGAAGAATTAAAGAGAATTTCTAGTAACTGGGGTGCCACTTACACTAGGGACAAAACTGATCTGGCTGACTGGCAGGTGAATTATTGCTGAAGTAATTTCGGTGTTCTATCTCTGTTCTGTGTTGTGATAGCAACCTTTCAGAAGGTGGAGTCAAGCTTCAATACACAAAGTATCTCTCCAGTCAGACAACCCTTCAAGGACAATGAAAGGCTTAATCTAAAAACATTCTTCATAAACTTTAAGAACAAGAGGAAAATCAGTTTTCCAAAGTTATTCTTTTTTGTAGCAAGGTGCAAAACAGAAAAACAAAGGCATATTCCAGTGTCTCATTGGAGCCTCATTTCCTGTTGCTCATCTACTGTAAACTGTCTTAAGCACAAAGGGCTGAATATCCCCAAAAAGCTAGATGAAGAAAATAATTCTTCCATGATTCCATGTTTATTTTATGTATTTTATATCCAGATCTACTCTCTTCTCAGAGAGACCTGCACACAACAGCTTACCTTTGCACATCCAACTTGCAGCCCATCTAGTTACCGTTTAGACCAACATGTTTTACTTCCACCACGGCAGAAAAACAGGCTGCAGAGACGTATGATTTTCTGCAGATGTGCTGACCTGAGCAGGGTAGGGTTTGCAGGAAAACGTTACTGTCAAACTTGCTGTAGGCACCTCTGCAGTGCCAAGCCTGAGCATAACCCCAGCTTACCATCAGGGATCCCTAATCAGCCTGGTTCACGGACAAAGGTGTCCCTTTCACACTCCTCTTTGCAGATATTTCTGGGCAATGATTGTTGCCTATTCAGGGAAAGGTTTCCAAATAATTCCTTTAAGGCCACTCCCTTTCCTTACTTCCTCCCTGATCTTCCTTCTTTCTTATTTCAGATCCCATCCCTGCTGCTGGGCCACAGTAAAAACCCTCAGGGGGCATAAAAGCGTTAGGACATTTCCCCTTTCCAGACACTCATGAGCACTCAGAGGCAGAAAACACGTGCTAGGCAGCCTGCGACTCAGTACAACCCAATCCCTCTTCACTCAGCATCCCCAACCCCACAGCCATCCCATGCCCGGAGAAAGGAGCCGGGTGAGGTGCCACTTCCCTCTCTCACAGCCCCGGTGACCCTAGTGTGAAGAAATGTTTTCCTGGTATTCAACCTACGTTTCCCTTTGCCCAGTTTATCCCATTGTTTCTACTTAACCCTTTCCCAACAACCCGGTCACCCTGAGAGGCTCTAACAGTATTTAGCTGCCATACACAATTCTGATATGCTTTAGAAGCAGGTAATTCAGGTTAGCAACCTACACAGCACCCCAACAGACAGGTGTGTGTTCCTATGCTTTCCAGGTGTCCTTAATTTCACGTCTTGATTTACCCACTGACTTTGTTTTGGAAATCATCAACAAGAAATGTAACACCAGTGAAGCAAACCTATGAAGCAATCCACTTGTGCACAAGGAATGAACTCCACTTTCACTCTGAGCCTTCTGCAGGAGCTGCTTTTTTTGTTTGCCCCATGCCTGCTCCTTCTCACGTACAATATTGCCCATCAGAGCACTGCTGGTGTAGATGTAAGCGGTCAAAACACCAGCACAGCTTCTGCTTCAGATACAGCAAGGCTGTAAGAATTGGGAAGGGGCCAGTGAGGAATAAGACTTGTGTTTGGAGCTTGCAGTTCCAAGGTGGATCTCTGCAAATCCTTCTCCTAGGAACAGAGGTGTTACTCCTTCTCCTAGGAACAGAGGTGGCACCGCTGAAGCCAGTTGGGACATTTAAGGCACAAAAAGCATGGCTGTAGCCCTTTAAGATCTGATGTTAAGACATAATTTTTCTGAAGGGTATTGACAGGGAAGGTACTGGGATGTTAGAAAGCACCTGCATGCTGTGACTGCGGGTGACTGACTACTGCTACCTGCAAAATCAAAACCTGTTATTAGGAAAGTTCCTGGAAATCGGTTTGAGCTTTTTCATGTTTCCTATGAATTTCCATTACTTCCTCCAAATATAAAACATTTCTTCAAAAACGCCTGAGATGTGGATTAACAGAGGAATATTGCAGAATATCGACTTCTGTGGGAACCCCTGAAGTACACTGAGCATCATTTTGTAAAGGCTGGAACTCCTTCTGTCTTGTGATCTTTTTAAACCCTTTAATGCTTGTCATACTCTCTGGAGAGCACTTCATATCCATGCCCTTAACATGGGTATGTGAGACTTATTAGCTTTATACTGCCAAATCTCCCACAGCCTTTCTTCCCCATGATTTACCACCTTACCACCACAGCATTTCTTCAGCAAAACATAGTCCAAATTGGGCCCTGTGCAAAATTTTCAACCTTATAGAAGCTAGTGGATTAATTAGCAGATTTTCAGAGCTTGAGGATGCTCAAAGCACGTTAAAGGGTTAATGTCAAGGCTGTTTTCAGAGGGTGAAAGGAGGTCTGGCTATAACTTCCCTTTGTTTCCCTGCTCCTCCTCCCTTCCCCACCTTTCCTCCTGCTGATTCTTTTGTAAATATGTCTTTACTGTGCCTCAAAAAAAAAAAATTGCCTCTCTAATGGCCTTGCTTTCCCCTGACTGCTCCGGGCTATCAGAGATCCAGTCTGAGGGTGGCTTTTGTAGCAAGGAAAGCTTCTTCCAGGCAGAGGAAGACACTGCCTGGGGCTTCTATATTCACAGCCTTTCTATTTCTGGCTCTCTCTTTTCACAGGGCTTTGTTTGCAAATCCCTGCTCTCCCCCCATGGGACATTAGTGAGCATACTTACCTCAGAAACAGAACAAACTGAAAAAAAACAAACCCAAAGACTGGCACAGCCCACTCCAGAGATGAGGGGCTTTGCATCTTACCTCTCCACCTTTCCTACTTTCAGGAGACTAATTAATAGGAATGCCTTAACGGCTTAAATTCTGCTCTACGGATTTCAATTTGCCTCTTGAGGTAGAAAGTAAAAAGTAATCCTATTTTCAATATAGACAGGGGTAGACTATGCAGATGCTGAGCTCAAATCAATTGGAGAAAGATCACTGCAGTAATGCGGTGCATAGGCTCAGAAAGCCCCAAGGAGCTGTGGGGAGCTGGCATCAGATGGTCAGGTAAATGAAAGGGCCCCAACCCTTCCCCTGATCCCTGACAGAAGGATTTCAGCCCATGACATCAGCTCAGCAGCCCTTCCCAACCCCAGCATCAGAGATGTGACTGCCAACTGCACCCACACAGTGGGTTGGGTGTCCCATCCCATCCCATCCCTTCCCTCCTGCCTTATGCTGTGCAGCACAGCTGGGTATTGGCACTGCTAGCAGCAAACACACTCATAGAAGCCAGTGGTCAGCCATCTCCTTCCATCCTTCACCACTGCTGTGTGTTCAAGGTCCCCCAGCCAGGTCTCACAGCATTGTCAGGGTGCCCTGCTCAGCCTGGCTGCAATCCTTTATCCCTTAACCCACACACCCCGATGTCCATCACCACTGATGGTGCTGTGAGCCCGGGCTGCAGCCGTGCTTTTCATGGGTTTAATGCTTTGCCATCTTTTGTCTTCCCAGTTCAGCAAGTTTCTGAATGCTGTGTTTTCTCCATGCCTGTCTCACACCCAGTGCTGCAAGCATTCTGAAGGCACTGCCAGTTTAATTTTACAGTATATTGTAGCACAGTAATCTATACTACAAGCAGGGGAGTTTAGTTAGAACAGGATCACAACGCCCAGCTTGACACCAGATTTTGAGGCAATATTAAAAGTTCCATGTCACCGCTTTGCCACGGTGCCTAAAACACATAGGAAGGGAAAAGCATTGCAGGATCTGCACAGGAAAATGCAGATCTCGATCTAACATGCCTTCTTCCTGAACCTCTTTCCTAAAAGTTTTCATCAGTCTTCCTGCAAAAGGTTTATTTAGTCCAGTCCCATCAGTGAAGCACACAGTTAACTGCTCTCCCGTCTTCTGAGGGCTACAAAGCTCCCTGCTGTAGATTTTCCATCAGTGGCTGTTTTGAACCTTTTTTTTTTTTTTCTGATGTCTCTTGAAACAAGCCAGTGTTCAAGCATGGCCTGTCTGACACCTATCCCGAGGTCAAGACTATTATTTCACTCCTTGCCCAGAGCCGCTGAGGCAATCACAGTTTGCACCAACCTTTTAGCATTTCTGCCACCTGCGGCCGACTGCAGCCTTACCCGGGAAGGTTTGCGCCTTGTCACTGCTGATGCCTGCAGTCACCAAAAGCATATGCCACCTTCCCAGCCCTCCCCAGTGCTCTCCCAAATTTGCACTTGCTTTTTATAGCAAGTGCTTTTTATACTACTCCCTTCCTGAACTTGAAGCCAAATGGTCCTTCAGTTAAAAAGTTCTCCACCTTGGGTGCAAATTTCTCTGGGGTCTGGCACAGCAACATTTTGATAAGGTGTTGATAACAAGTGTGTAGTGCTTTCCATCAACATGTGAAACTGTCCTTTTCCCAGGCAGTGACTGTCAGGGGGTTGGTTGCAATCTTGGATGATTCTCCAGGCTCCCAACTACTGCTGACAACTTTTGGTCTTCCCATGTGAATGCACACTCTCATTCACCTACCAGCCCAGCCAGTTGCTGCCTTTTGATATCCAGCCCATCTCTTCAGTTCTTTTGACTTGAGCACACGCATTTTCTCAGCTGGCACCAAGCAGATAGGAAGACATTTGTGTGCCAAAGTCACAAGTGTGCACCAGTATCAGCTGTTTTTAATTGGAGCTATGTGCCCTGGTAATCTCCAGTGAGGGAACAACACTCTTGCCAAAACCAGCTCTTGGTTCCCTAAACACTGGCTGCAGCAGGAATAGGGCTTGTCAGAGCGGAATCAAGTCCTTCTAATTTGACAGAAAACACTGAACAGCTCTGTCAGAGCAACAATATTCCCCCATCACTGGCCAGTGCCTGGATGAACACTGTGAACCCAGAGGTGAAGGACTTGCATAGCCCATTACCCAGCCTCCTGAGCCATGAAGTTCCCAGCTGCCACACAGAACCTCAGTCACTGCTCTTTTTCTCCTTCAATCTCAGCTTGCAAACAGAGTGTGAAAACACATTTCCCTGTATTCAAGTGCTTTTTTTTATTTCCTTCTCAGCATATCTGCTTCTAGCCCATCACCTTGAGGTGCAGGGAAGAAGATACTTAGCATTTCAGGAGATGTCACGTTTAACATCGTGCATGATAGAAGCTGGAAATACACATTATCGGTAGCACTGGGGCATGAAGCTGAGAATAAGTAGTGTTGTAACTTGGAAACTTCAGACACAGTCATGGGAAGATGCAGTGGTGTGTTCTTTCATCTCAGCCTAACTCCCAGAGATTTGCTGTCAGACAAACTGCTTGCTGAAAACCAGACACACCTTCAGTCTCACACAAATAACGACTTCAGCCCCTTCTCTTTCAGTTAAAATAATGATCAGAGATGGTTACTGGAAATGTCAGGAAGCCTTGTTCCCATCTTAAAACTTTGCAAGCTTGTTGACCCTCCTGACTACCTACAAATGCAAGGGAAGCCTGACAGACCCTGAGTGCCAAGGCAGAAAATCATAGAATTGTGTGGGTTAGAAAAGACCTTTAAGATCATCCAGTCCAACCAGTAATCCAGCACTGCCAAGCTACCACTAAACCATGTCCCCATTTGCCACATCTATATGTCTTATAAATACCTCCAGGGATGGTGACTCCAACACTTCCCTGGGCAGCCTGTTCCAGTGCTTGGCAACCCTTTGGGTGGAGAGATTTTTCCTAATAGCCAAACTAGACCTCTCCTGCTGCAATTTGAGGCCATTTCCCCTTGTCCTGGGAGAAAGGACTGACCCACATCTCACTATAACCTTCTTTCAGGTAGCTGTAGAGAGCAATAAAGTCTCCCCTGAGCCTCCTTTTCTCCAGGCTGAACACCCCCAGCTCCCTCAGCTGCTCCTCATAAGACTTGTGCTCCAGACCCTTCCCCAGCTCTGTTGCCCATCTCTGGATACACTCCAGCACCTCAATGCCTTTCCGGAGGTGAGGGGCCCAAAACTGAACACAGAATTTGAGGTGTGGCCTTACACCCTTTCCCTACCAGCAGTATAGTGGTATCTTACGGGTGTTTTCATCAATAGGCACCAGCAAGCTTTGCAGGTGAAAGCAGCATGTTATCATCACAACTGCACTTTTTGGAGAGCATCCAGGAGGTGGCAAGGCCGAGGTTAAAGAATAGCAATGGAAATGAGACAGAAGCACGGAGGACGGTCAGGGAAGTGAAGCAAAGTTATGTCCGCTGTAACCAACTCAGGTCAGGAAGTCCTCATTGCCAGCAAAAGCCCCTAGAAATGAATCTTTAAAGGGCTGCCTGGAAGCATCCAAGAAGTTAGGCAGGGGATTACCTAACCTAATTTTCTTCCTCCATGTAGATTTCCCCATTTTCACTTATATTTAGCTGGTCAGGGCTAACTCTAAGAAAGACCAGATAAAATAATGTTAAACATGTCAATGGCACAAGGAGAGGAACATGTTTGCCTGTTCCCAGCTCTCTGAACTCTTCTCCTAACCTGGTAAAGCCTGAGGCAATATAGGCACTGATGGAGAGACTCTAGTTTGGTAGAGGCAAGACCTGCCTTGCTGTCAGGTAGCCAGATTGGCAGGTAAGGACATGGCTACAACTTCATAGTCCATCCACACACCCAGAGCCCACTTGTGCATCAGTCTTCAGGGAAACTTTCTGGTTTGATGGGTCCCTGAGCTAGGAAGTCAGCTTATGTCCTCCAGGAAAGCGTCACTGCATCCCTCTTCACCCAGAGGGGAAACTCATCCTCACACACTGGGACACTTTTCTTGCAACTGTCTTTTGTGAGCATCTCTTTTGAGCTCTTTCTCAGCCTGCTTGGCTTTCTAATAAAATCCCACCAAGGATTTAGCTCTGGCCACAATATGGTACCTGCCTTTATACTAGAGGCCAGTGCTGCAAGTCACACCTCACTTCTGGGATAAGGATACCTGTTAAAGCACAAAGACTGGGAGATGGTACCAATGGTTCCCTCTGTCTAATAGGTAGAGACCCATTATTCTCATTCATACAGAAAGCCACTCTAAGTCTGGAGGGCAACAGGATTTTCCTGAAAAGGCTCTAGCTCTCCTCAATACCACGTGTCATACATACCATGCTGCACCACCACACTTCTGCCCTGGCTCAGCACCACTGACCCACACAGTGTTGTCTCTGCACCACTGACCAGCATGTGCTCAGCACCAATCAATCTTCTGACATCCAAAATCCAGCACTGTCACATTACTCCTGGACTGCAAGATAGTGAGCAGCAGGTTGCAGTGACTGAAGCCTCATTTAAATGCTGCATGCCCACTTGCAGGAACTGAAAACACACCAAGGATGAAGGACAAGCAAAGAGAGCAAGGGAGCACTCATGGCAGTTTCAAGGGAGCAGGCACAAAAGTTTTGCTTTGGTAGAGGTCCTGCAATCTGGATGACACATCTCCACCTGGTGTGCATCCTCACTTGGATCAACACCCTTACAGGGTACTTCCTAATGGTCTATTGATTTCAACAGATGTCCCTGTAAATGTGTTACAAAGGGAACAACACCCCAACAGCAATTGCAAGCTCATGTGCTAACACCTCACTGTTTGGTGCAAAAGAGAAAATGAGTTTTGAGAGGGTAAGTTATTGGCAGGTCAATGGGATGTTTGTAATTCTGGCAACAAGCAGCCTACCTCAGGGCAGGGGTAACAGCAGCAGGGGCAGCACAGCCTCCCCTCTGTGATCTGTCCTTAAAACCGGGGTCACCTCCTGGTTCAGCTTCCCAAGGGGCCTGCTAGCCTTAAAGGAAATATCACTTGTCAGCCCCAACTCTCCCAGGGTAAGGCATGTCCCAAAATCCATCTGCTTGCCAGTCCCAGGTAGAAGACGACCATGGTCCAGTCAAAGCACCGGGCTTGGGGAACACAGTGAGGGGCAGAACAGCTCGGCTGGCCGTGTGAGGGGGGTCTGGCAAGCAGCATTCCTTGGGAGCACCTCTGCTGAGGAGCAGAGTCCTCACTCAATAACTATTCTGGGGCTGTTTGTGCTTCCTGTTTGGTGTGACAAAGCCTTAAAGGGGAGTTAGCATACAGGACTCCAGACACGTCATCCCATTGTTCCCAAGCAGTCAGGAGGCTGCTGGGGAGAGAGGAAGAGAGAGCGAAGCATCCCAGCAGGATGCCCCAGCCACAGCTCCCTGCCAGGGGTGGCACTTTGAAGGGAGGCAAAGCAAACAGCGTGGTGACGTCGGTGATTTCCCACCTCCTGCCACGGGAGCAGCACAGCGAGGGGCAGTCAGATGCTGGGAGCACAGCTTCTCCCTCCCCGGGGGGTCTTCTGACACTGGAAAAGGGAAAAGGGACAGGGGGAGATTATTCTCCTCTGGCAATCTAGAAGATGCAAAATGACTCCAGAGTCCTTGAAGACCCAATGACAGGAGCTTTAAAGGCTTTTGAGGGACATCAGCTTCTCAGCTGGTCCAAAGCCATCTCTTCTGCAGAGACATCATGTTTTCTGATACACACAGATTAATGTCTTACGACCCACAGCCTTCTTCATGAACAAGGAGAGGAGCATCCTACAAAGGGAGGGGATGCCAGCAGGGCCCCGAGGTGCCAGCAAACCCCTTCAGCCTACCTTACGCAGGCCACACACATCAGCAGGGACAGACAGCAAAGCAGAATCGAGAGAGAGAAGAAAATGAGAGTCTCACAGAGGGAATTTGTGGAAGAGAGGGGAAACAAGATGGGAAGGTAAAGGAGACATGGCAAGCAGAAGCTAGGAACAACTCCTGCGCAGAAACCCTCAGTAAGAAGCAGCACAGCATGAATAAGAGCCATTTTGGGGATTACTTCAGGGTATTGCTCTTCAGTGTTGCAAAGCATCCCTACCAAATACAGAGGAAGCCATTTTGAACTTGATGGGAGGAAGGGGCAGAGACAAAAGAGAGGTGCACCTGAGAAAAGTCTTGCATCAGTGCTAAGCCACAGCTGAAGACAAAGGGCTTTTATAGGCAAGAGCAGCCAGATTAAAAAACATCAGTAAATCTCTCTGTGCTAGGAGAGACTTGCATCTCCTGGGGGTGCACAAGAATGAATGTGATAAAGATGATGAAGCACCAGATGATAAAGTAATTGGGGTTGTCCGAGTTCTCACACAGGGAGAACTCTCAACTCAATCAACAGTGGAAACTGTCTTGATGACCACGTTTTCCTGAAATCTCTCTCAGTTTGTGCTTGCAGGACTGTGTTGACTTGATTCTAGTTTCATCTCAGTCACTGTTTTCTCATGGATTGGGACTCAGAATTTCCCATGAACAGCATGAAACAAACTCTAAGTATTTTAGACAAAATGCACACATGCACAGCCCAGTCTGTGAGAAAAATCCAGCCTCCACATTTTGACAGTCAGCTTCAGAGGACTCAGAATTTCACCTGCAGGATTTGCTGACCTATTGAGCAGTCATGGACTGCTTCATTGAATGAGAACTTCTGCTGCTCTATACCTTTGGCATGGTTTTATATATGATGTTTTAATAATTTTTTTTGTTGTTTCCTTTCCCCATTTCATTTCCTCTTTAAATTCCAAGACAACTGCCTGTGTGCAAGGATAGCAACTGTTTTATTCCTGGAATTAGCTCTCAGTTACCGGACAGACAAACACTGGGCTTTCTGCAGGAAACTTGGCTTTCCTGATTTGTTGCTGTTTTCCTTAGGTTGAAGTTAGTATCTATTAGAGCCAAAACAGACGTTTGGGGTTTTGTCTATGGAAAGAAAGAGTTCACTCCTTGTCAGCAGCAATGTGGGACCTTTCAGAAACAGAAATATTTTCACTTCTTGGTTTCAGCAAGACATTTTGGCAACATTATGAATCCAAACCTTTGGCAGAATCATGCAGGCAGTGAGATAGAGACTTTATGGAAATTTGAAGAGCAAAGGAAATCAGAGCTTAGTGCTGCACTGAAGGTGCAGGAGTCCTTTCTGCACAGCCAAGCTGTTGGCAGAGCCGCTGGCACAAAGGCACTGCAGGAAAGGGCTCAGACTGCAGTACCCGGTTTTCATGTTGAACAGTTTCTCACATCACAATGGCTACAGCTTCATAAGTGTCCTACAGAACTACAACACTTCACACTTGCACACACAAAAGCCCCAAAATCCATTCTGGAAGTTTGGCATTTGTATTTTGATCCAATGGCAAAGCTATGGAGAGAGCACTGTACATGTACCTCCTCTGTGGTAGCTGACAGCTTGCCAGGAAAAGATTAAAGCCACCAGGTTCCATGCATGGGGAAGCATCTTGGTTAGCCAGAGGGCTATTCCAGACTGCTGGAGGAAATTGGCACTGTGCTTGCATTGCTATGGGCCTGTTGAAACCAGAACAAATGATGTGACAGAGCTCATTTTTTGCCTCTGGGAGCCCAGCTAAGTCTAAACACACTCAAAACAAGTGCTGAAACCTTTGGGTGCTGATCCAGTAGTGCGTGAAGCATCTAAAAACATCAAGTTTTCCCATCTCTGACTCTATTTACCTCCAGCCTTGCTCAAGTGACCACTCTGAGGAATGAGGGGACAGACTCATGGTACTTTTCAGTTATGGTGAAAAGTGCTGTAAAGGCTTATGGCCTCTAATAAAAAACCCCAGTGTCATTTTCTGGAGGGAAAGGTGCATCACTTGAAAAAGAAAAGATAGATAGTCTTTTCCCTTTCAGTTTTGGCATCCATCCCACCTCAGGTCTTTTATAACCTTCCCCAGAAAGGTAGGTGATGTCCAGGTCAAGACAAACTCCTCTCCTGCCCTGCTGCTCACCTGCCTTTCTCCTTCCCTTGCCTCTCCACCATGCCAACGAACAGAATTTGGCTGGCCCTGGAGCCTACGCTCCTCATGACTCGTACCTGTCCTGCAGACACTTCTAGGGTTGACAAGGGCCCCAAGAGCTGGGAAACTGCAAGTCACAAGTGAAAATAAAGAGAGGAGAAAGAAAAAGAGCAAGGGTGGAGCCTCAGTGTCTCCTCCTGTCCCATCCTGGAGCCACCAAAGGCTTTTCCAAGCTAAGGATGAGACAAGTACAAGTGTCTGCAAATCAGATGTCCAGATAAAAAGGGAGATAGGTTTAGTTTTGGCATTGATTTTTTCCAAAATCACAAAAAACCCCATTGCATAAGTTGGCTTTCATTATGCATCTTTGTGTTAGTTTTTCTGCTTGTTTTTGCTATGACCTGGGCTCTCTTTTCCTTCCATTTCTGAACCTTCAACATACTTTACTTTCTAAAGATTTTCTCAGGCGGTCAGGGGAGGGAAAGGACTGGAAATGCTCTTTTTCATTTAAAAGGAAGCTGAGAGTCCCTGACAATGAGATGACTCCAGCAGCTGGGCTTTTAAGGACAGTCTGGAAATTACTAGACTCCTGATAAAATCATAGGAGTTGGCAAGGCTGTATTTCCCCTGCACAATTACAATTTCTTTGCCTGTGGGTATTGCTGTGTTGAAATGCCTCTAAAGTTCCTGCTATGTCATTGAATTTGCATGTATTTCTTTTCGGTTCTTTCCTCCTACAGGCCCTGCTAGAGAGTAGACATTCCTGAAAATCAACTAACCACACTCCCATAACTTTACAGCCTGAAGACCTTGAAGCAAATGAGCCTTGAAGAGTAATTGTAGCATTACAGGCACCAAATGATGCTGAATTATGCAGCGCTTAGCGGTCGCTCCTTAGTGGTTTGATTTGGGGAAAAACGTTGGATAATGTGAGAAAAAACCCCCACTTCTCCAAATGATACACCAGTGCTAGTAAAACTCTCAACTGTTTTGAACTCTATTAGCAAAATAACATGGGATTAAAGAGTTAAACAGTTTAAACAATTAAACTTCCACTGGGAAGGATCTCTCCTTTACCCTATCATCAAATTTAGACATCCCACACAGCACATCTGCATTGCTGTAAGAGGTGCTGAGAGTGACTACACACCAAATCCGAGTACTTCAGGTAACAAGCATCAGCCAGGATGTACCAGGTCTTGGAGGCAGATGTGAGCCAATGTTCCGTTCTGGTGGCTCAGATGCTGTGGGATGCATGGACTTTAACCAAGATGAATCTTCCTAACAGGATAAATTAAATCCTATTGACTGCGAGAGATAATTTTTTTCTATTTAGAAAACATCTCAATAGTATTATCACTAAATAAGCCAAGAGAAAAGGAGCAGCAATAGAAATAATGAAGGAAACATGCTGGATATGTGTACAGGGATGTCTGGTGATGTATGTTCATTGCAGGGGGTTGGATGAGATGATCTTTAAAAGTCCCTCCCAACCCAAACCATTCTATGATTTTATGTTCTCTAGTCATTGATCATTTTGGTGTGTTCACATGAAGGATATTTCTGTATGTTCTATGAATAACCTTGATTACTCCATTACTATTATTACTACTACTACTACTACTATGATTATTATTATTATTATTATTTCAGCTCTTCACAGGTAGGAATCAAGCTGAAATTAGGCGTTAATTAAGAAATTAATGTAGAAAATAAGCAGCTTGCTCAAGATCACAGGAAATGGGTGAGAACTGAGGGACGGGAAGCAGACTGTCAGGTGCTCACGGCTTACTCCAAACAGCTTAGCATGGCATAGGACCTGAAAAACACAAGGCTGCTCCAATGTTTGGAGGTCCTCTTCACCAACACTTTGGTGTTTTTCATGAACAAGAACTTGGTAATGAAGGTGGGAAGGGAATGGGGGAAAGTCTGTTTAGGCCCTCCCCTCTGCTTCATGGGTGCTTGTTAGCAGTGAGGGTGACAGATGGGGCAGTAGGAAGAGCAGGAGCATTGATGGGTTGACCAAGAAATCCCCAACAGTAGCAGTACATGAAGGGCCTGGCATTCCCGGCAGGTGAAGATGGGAGGCATTGTGCCACAGGTGTGCCAGCATGAGAAGCCATGAGAACAAATAACCCTGTCAATCACAGAGCATCAGTTCACCCAGGAGTATAGACTCCATGATTCCCCAAACTGGGAAGTGCATGCTAGGTTTCCCAGTGCTCACCTAGCACATTGTTCCATGTCCACCAACTCCCTTCCTGTGCTTCCCACACAGGCTGGCTGGATGGGAAAACAGTGAGTGCCACAGCTTACCACTGCGCGATGAAGCAAGAGCTTGAGGGAGGATGGGGAGGAGGGAGGGATAAGTAGGTGACAGTCTAATTAAGGAACGCATGATAATGCCTCACTCCAGCAGCCTGGCTGCAGGCATTTCCTGACCGCGGGATGCTGCCAGATATGCTACCTCTGAGCTTGCCTTCACACGGTTTTAGACCCTGGCCACAGCCCCACTGGGTTGATGGAGAGGTGTCCAAGTCCATTGTCCTGCATGTGTACACATGAGGAGGTAGAAGCAGAGGCTTTAGGTTACCTTTTTGCTTGCCATTCGTTGTTGTGTGTTTAAGCACAGGTGTCTGCTGCTGTTGACACTGAGTGATAAGTGGAGACATTTTTTCCATTGGAAAGAATCTCAAGAATTTCCCTGTTCTCTTTTTATTCCTTTTTTTCCCTTCTGCATCGTGGTAAAGAGACTGTTACTGGAGGCAGTGGGAGCCAGGGGTCGGCTGGCACGAGGCAGAGGTGGGACGGCACTTATTTAAAAATTAGATCCCCCCCCACTCCCTTCTCCAAGTGCAGCCAGTCTGGCCCCAAGCTTAAAATTCTTGTTCGAATTAAGTATTCCTCCCTTTCTGCCTCTAATAGCTAGTCCTTAATGCTCTAGTTGCTGACTTGTAAACTGGTTCCCCAAAACAGCAGCCAGCAGACACCTCTGGGGACTAATTATCCCTCCAGTAGCAGGAGGAGCTGTGGCTCCTTCAGTGCGATCTGTGATGCTGGGGCTGAATTTGCACCTTTCCATCCAGACTCTCAGTTCAGCCCCCTCCTTGATCCCTTCAAAAAGAAGAGTGAACACTCAGAGCTTGGGGGAGCAGCTGGGAGAAAAGTGTTTGGATGTAAAATATAAAAACAACTCCTTTCCAAAAGGGAAAAAGTAGGCATGAAGTGGGAGAGGACTCCCCTTGTCCCCTCCCTTTGTCCATCTCATGACACTGACCTGCAACCATGAAACACTTCAGGCTGCCATTACCATAAAGCTCCTATTATATTTGTCATGCTTAACTGTATCTCAGCTCTATGTTTCGGGTCATTTCTTGTGTCATTCGGCCTGGTTAGGGTTTTTCCCTGAAAGAAACCGAGCCTGGTGCACCCTGGGGAGCAGGAGGAACACTCAGTGACCATACACACAAGTGTGCTCACACATGCTCCCTGGCAGCGCTGTGTACCACATGGAAAACCTTGTCTCACAGGGAGCTGGCTGAACATCCACACGCACACGTGTGCAGACACGTGTGCAAACACAAGAGACTGAGATGCTCCAACACTCACAGGGCATGTCCCAGCACGTGCAATTGCTGTCCGACGATGCTGCCCTGCCCTTGCCTTTTGCTCTCCTAGGGCTTTGTTGGAAAGCAGACAAGTCACCTCCAGCCTTTCTGCTGGTACACACGCCAGAGGGTATCTCTGCCTCTTGGGATAACGGTGACACTAATAAGCAGGCACCATCCCCAGCGTAGGATGGAAAATATGATAAATGTGCTAAAAAAATCCCTGGTGCAGTGGGACTAAACCAAGCACCTCGGGACACCAGCTTTTCTAACTTGTTCAATGGGGCTTGGCCACAGCACAAGTAACTAATTGCCTATATCTTCAGCTTCCTGCAGCAATTAGCTGGCTCTGGTTGTCAGCTGGCCCCCTGTCCTAGGACTGGGGAGGCACAGGGTCCCCACTGCTGAGTTTCCTGGGAACTCAGGCCAGCACAAAGCCAGTCCATGCAACCGTTGTTAATTTCATGGCAGGTTACGCTATAAAAAAGAGAAGCCCTCATTGCACTGGTGGTGTCTCTTGACACGCCTGCTCACAGGCTGGGGAAACGTTGGTGGCAGTGAAGCCGGATGGGTTGAGGTCCACGCTGCAGATGCTGTCGCCTCCTCTGGAGATGATAAAAAGCTGGGGTCCAAAACTCATAAGTTGCCCTTTTTTTCCCACATGGATATGACCCCTGACCCCCAGTTTGCTGCATGGTGCTGCACATCTATACCCTCAGGGAGCCCAGGGGCTGCCCCACACATCCCTCCCATCTCAAGGTAGGGGAGCAATGGAGGATGAGAAGGAAAAGGCAAACAGACTTGTTTTGAACAAAAGGATAAAGAGGCCAAACCACATATGAAACATTACCACTTCAAAGGGGAAAAAAATAGATAACTACATTAGTCACCACGAGTTAATGACCTACAGCCTCCTCAGCCTGCGGGGGCTATGAGGAGCCTTCCATCCTCCTCATCATCCTCCTCCTCCTTCCCGTCCTCCTGCCCCCGCTCCTGACTGTTTATGATATGGCTCATGACAAAACAACTTATTAAAGGAATTACGCAATTGAGCTCCTAACCCTTTCCATGCTGGATTTTTCCAAAGTTATTGGGAAATTGTGCTGGAGACACCAACTACCTGTCACAAGCCCTGTTGTGTGGTTGGTTTTTTAATGAGGCCTTAGCTCCTTAATTGCTTGCATTCTTTGTTGGGAAATCACGGTCACATGGGTGCAAAGGTAATCCAGGAAAAGTGATATCCGTGTGCCCAATTACGGGGGCTGGCACTGCCTCTGGTGCTGAACTCTGCCCACAGCCTTGGGACCATCATCCCAGGAGGTCACTCGGTGAAGGGGTATCTTTACACCTCACAGTGTATACTGGTGTTGGCTCTCCAGCTCACGGTTCACGTGCCTGTAGGAAACTTGTCTCACAGCAGGGCCCACATCCTTGTTGCCCTGTGATTACCGAGGAAGCCCACGTGATGGTCAAGGAAGGATGCCGTGCATAGATACCTTCTGCCTTCTGCAATGCCTTTGGGCACCTGAGGCACCTACCCAAGGCTGGTAGGTAGAGTCCAGGACCTACCAGAGCAACATCCTATTGCCAGTGTGGATGTACTCCTAGCCTGCTCCACCCACGACACCAGACAGACCTCCCCAGCTCCACTGCCCCTCACTGAAGGCTCACTGTCAGCAAGGACCAGCCGCGCCCTGACCTGTGCGATCACCTCAGTTTGCACTGTGAAGTTCAGACCAGTGGTTGGCTTCCATGTGCTACTTTGGCTGCCATCAAGGGGCTGGCACACACACACACACAAAGCCAACCTGTTACCTGTGTTAAAGCAACTCCCACGGGACCAAGCACCATGGCAGGATTTGAGCCAGGCACTGTGCAGACACAGGGTGAAAAGCACACTGTGCGTGAGCGTGTGCTTGCACAAAGCAGCTGGGTGGGTAAGCCGTGCTCCTGCATGTGCAAGAGAATCATTACCAACTATTTCAGTATGCTGGTTTCAGACTTTGCTCCAAATTTCTGTAAAACAAATAAAATCACCTACAAAAGAACCAAAAAACAACACACCCCCAAAAAAAGAAACTAGTCCAAAACCCCCCAAACAAACAAAAAAAATCCAAAACAAACACAAACCAAAGGAAAAAAACACACCAAAAAAACCGCCAACAAAAAGACCCTCTAACTGCAGCCCATTGGGTCATCTCACCCAGCCTCAAATCTTCTGGTAAACAACATGCATAATGACAGACACGAGGCTGCTCCAAGCGTCTCCAAACATTTGTAATATGTAACACAGTGCATGAAAACTATATCTCTGTATAATTAAGAGTGCTCAGAGCAGTGACTCAGACATTCCAGTGCACTTTCTTCTTGTCGTTAGTATGTGAAATATAACTTTACTCATTTTTTCCAATGACTTTGGACTTTAAAAACAGTAATTAGCAAAGTCAGCTTGTTATCAGCTCCTGTCAGTTACTCCATCTCCTGCCAGTCCTCCACTGTGCTTTGGTCACATGCAAAGCTTTGGCAGTCATTTCCTAAGACTTGCTTTTGTCCAGAGGACCAAGGCAGCCAGGTGAGGAAAACCAGTGCTAAACCTGCAAGCCCTTCCACACATCTTTGTGTTAAGCATTTGATCATTGATGTAGCTCTAGACTGAGTCTTTACCTTGTGAATATCAGATAAGACTCGAAATAAAACTTTAGAGGCATCATTTTCTCACCTCTCCTTCTAGTTACCTCTAGGCAGACACTGACAGACGGAAAGTGAAAATACTCTCCCTGCTAACGATGCTTCTCCTACCATGTTTTTACAGTGGCTTTCATCTGTGCTGCTCATGGAGTGTTTTACTTGTACATCACCATATACTGCTGCATCTGCAGCCAGATGAAGGGTGAATGGCAGTCTGCTACCTACCACTGCTGATGGGTGTTCAGCCCACGAAACTTCTCAAAGGGTACTAGAGAACCTGGGATTTGTGAGGGACAGGGGAAGCTCCTATTTCCTATAGCATCCTAGTGGTCCCAGTATTTTCTTCCCTGGTGGGACAGACCAGTTGTGAGACCCCAGCAGAGGAGGCTGAAAGACCAGCATCCCCTTCAAATCTGTGGAAAGACTCTAGTCCAGCCAACCTGCACAGGTGAGCCACCGCTGATAGACATGATACACATGGGAACAGAAAAATGTTCAAGAAATAAGTCCACAACATTTTAGTATGAAAAATTAGAGTGGAAATAACGACTTTTCCTGAATAACTGAGGTGATTCCTGGTGAGTAGATTGTGCTTGTCTGCCATGTGTTACAGTGACTCTCTGATGCACGCAGAAATATAGGGGTACTGTACAAGACCCACCTATAACCACAGGTTTTTGCTGTGGAAGCAAGGGAGAAAACAGGATCAGGCCCTACAAGGGGCTGGAGACAAAAAACAGGGAGCCTATTTAATCTTCTTGATCTAACTGTTTTTCTCAGCTCAGGCAGGATGAACCTCATCAAGTTCAAGTGTTTGTTGCCCCTGCCACCTCTCCTTCCACCTCCATGGTCTTCATTGCAGTCTTGCTGTGTTTTCCTCATTCTTTCCATTCCCTATTGGGGTTTTTTTTTCACCCAATTGTGTCCCTTCATGTGACTGATGCCCTGCTGGTTTGGGGTTATTTTTGTGGTGATTAAGAAATGTGAATTTTCCAGCTGATTCAGTCCACTGGGTGGGCACAGAATGGCTGACCATGGATGCATAGATCTCATCACACTACAGAAACGGGACATTGACATGTGAAGAGGTAAACACAACAAGGTGAAGGCACAAAAGGAACTAGGGGTGAGGTTCAGCTCATCTGTCTTCAACTACTTAAAAGTTGGGCATGCCAACTCATAGAAACATAGAATGGTTTCAGTTGAAAAGGACCTTAAAGATCATCTAGTTCCAACCCCCCTGCCATGGGCAAAGACACCTTCCACTAGACCAGGTTGCTCAGAGCTCTACCCAAACTGGCTTTAAACACTTCTAGGGATAGGGCATTCACAACTTCTCTGGGCAACTTGTGGCAGTGCCTCACCACTTTCACAGTAAATATTTCTTCCTAATATATGATCTAAACCTACCCTCTTCCAGTTTGAATCCATTCTTCCTTGTCCTGTCACTACATGCTCTTTCTTGTAAATGGTCTCTCTCCATCTTTCTTGTAACCTCCCTTCAATTACTGGAAGGCTGCAATTAAGTTACTCCAAAGCCTTCTCTTTTCCAGGCTGAACAGTCTCAATTCTCTTAGCCTTTCCTTATAGCAGAGGTGTTCCACCCCTCTAATCAACTACATGGTTATCTCTGTCTTCTTGCTAGCAGGAGGACCTCCAAGAAGTCATTCTTTCCTGATAGGCTATTAAAATGATTCACCTTCTGGAGCTGTTTATTTCCTTCCATGGCATACAGGAGGAGACCTTACCACTATCTCAGACTAACCACCCAGGTCTTAATTACGACAGAGGCAGCTCAGCATGACTAGCCCAATGCCAGAGTGGGAAGTGGCATCACAGGGTCTGCAAATGGGAACTTTTTGCTGTCTTCCTGGGTGAAACTCAGCCAAATAAACCATCTCTTCTGACAGCAGTGGCTCTAGACATTTCTTCTGATCAGGTTTGCTCAAAACTGACTGCTGTTGCATCACACCAGGAACCTTCCTTGTAGACAAATGGCTAAGGTTTGTTGGAAGCGATAGATACAGAAAGTCACTGATGGCAGGTCTCTGTAAAGAACCAAATACTCACTTAAGTCAAATATTATACTTCATGCATTCTGTGGCCAATCATATTTTACAGAGCTCAGGAATAATTACAGAGGTTTAGCTGCTCAGATCAAGCGAGGCAGAGGTAGGAGGAGGCCCTGAAGAAATCGCTTGGGCTGCTACCAAGAAAAAGTAGAAAGGCCGCTGGAGAGGAGCACAAGGACAGGATGTGGTCTGTGAAACACACTGCAGCAAGCACCTCTGGGCAGCTGAGAAAGACTCTGGAATGGGCCAGGACAGCTCAGGTGTCCACGTGGGAGCACCAATGGGGTGCACAATAGCATGCAGCATGGCTCTCACCGGCCCCGTACAAACACCCCCAGGCTCTTCCCTCTACCACACATGGGCACCCACCGCAGACCCAGACAGGAATCTACATCCAAGCACTGCAGGTTTTGCCAAATCCCATTTCAACTCAGCTGAGTGACCCATGGATAGAAACGGGTCATGAGACTGCACACTACAAAGTCCCTTTGTCCTTGGGTGCAGGGGGTAATATGCCAGCACAGATCAGCTGAGCCTGGCGGGGACTGAGGAGGCCCTGCAAAGCCGCCTCTCGGTCCCTTTGTCAGAGCAAGTTTATGCACGAGACCCTGTTCTAAAGCCACCTCCACCTTCCCCTCTTGTGAAGGTATCCCAAGTCCCATCAGCTGGAGCATTACTGGATTAAACCCACCAAATCAATGTCATAATGTGCCAATTACTCAGTAGGTAAAGCAAGCTGTGGGCGCCAGAGCAGGGGAGGGTAGGGGGCTGAGAGGCAAATCCCATGTGCACACACACACACACACAGAGATACGCAGGCCACACAGAGCCCTCTCGGCACACTGGAAAAGGTTTCCCCACCAGAGGGATCATGGTAGGGAGCTCCACCTCTGCAGCTTGCCAGACCACCCAACTTCAGCCAGCTCACCCGGCCACCAAAGAGGCGCTGCTTTCACCAGGGGAAATGTGTCCGCAGATCTCCTTGCAGCAGGGGCCGGTCCTCACGCAGCAGGCAGCATCCACAGCGGACCTGACAGCCACAGCGCTGGCAACAACTGCAGCGGAAAAGAGTTGTCAAACACCGCTCAGGAAGGTTGTGCTTGACAAATATTTGTTGAGGTGATTGTCACCTGCCTGGCTCTTACTTCTGAATGCAGAGAACCCGTGGGGAAGAGTTCAAACCCCTTTTAATACAGCCACCTTTTTTCCAACCCTGGCACAGCTGGAGAAAGCTGCAAACCTGAGCCATCTCCTCACCACAGCTGAGCTGTTCCCAGCATGGAGAACTGCAGGAGCAGGCGGTTATGTAGCAGCGACCGCTCTGGGATTGTTTTCCTGTGTTTTCCCTTATATTGATCCTCACCTTTGGAGGCCAGAGTCACAGGCACCAGCCAGTGCAACCCTGGGGGAGGTGAGGAGCTGCCTGGCTGTAGCTGGATGAGGCGTTGGCTGCTGCTCCATCCCTGCAGCTTGCAGCAGAGCTGTAGGCTGCGTGCATGTGTCTCCCCACATGTGTGGCAGGGCACTGTGCACACCAGCGCACGGCCACGAACACATCTGGGCCGGGGATTGTTTGGGAGAGAGGTGCTTAGTGGCAGGACACACTCTGGAACAGATGGGGCAGGAAATACCTGGGCTCCTGAACTGGCTGAGGGCTGAATAAAGAAGGAAGCATTGAAAATGAAAGCAAAGCTGCTGTGACATTTTCATGCTTGGCTTCTGACATCCTCTCCCTCTTGTACACTTGACTTCCTTGCTTATTTTTATCAGATGAAGCTGATGGTCGCTGCTACGGTAACCCGGTGTGGTTACAGCCCTGGCAGGGAACAAGTGCTCGGTGCATGCTTCCTTTGTGGCTTTCCTCCCTGCTCAGTCTTTCCACCCCTCAGGGCTCTCAAAATAGTGTGTTTCACTGTTATGCCTCAGCTGCCTGTTGTGATGGGCAGGGGTTCACCCCTCCAGGCTGTGTTTCCTTGTCCCCCCAGCCACTGCTGCCTTCCACCTCTTCTTGTCCTATCTTTGCTGCCTTTGGTGGGCAATATACAGGTCTCTGACCCCAAGCACGGAGCTTGAATTTTTTGTTTTAATGTAGAAAAGGCACAAGACAGCTCTCATGGAGTTGATAACATGGTTTGGGGGAAAATGTTCTTCACTGACAGGAAGAAGTCTGATTTGAAACAACAAAAACAACAAAAATTACTTTTCTTGCCTTGAGCCCACTCCTTCCCCTTTTAGTTGTTGCAGGGAAAGTGAGACCAGAGGATAAAGGCTGGCGCTCTCTCCCACAATGTGGAGACCAATTTATCTCCCAGAGCTTCCCACTAGCCCCAGGAAGTGATGACCCACATCTTCTGTGATGTACCAGAGCCTCATCAGTGTATTATCCATGCTCCAGCCCCACCAAAGTAGTTTCTGTTGATGTTGTTTCACTAGTAAGGGTTATGACTCGTTGTGCTTGAAGACATTTTCAGGCTCTGAAACTCTTCCCCAGCTGGTCTGTTTCCAGTTCTGGCACCCAAACTGCACCAGCCTGCTACCACAGGCTTTCAGCTCATGCTGGGGCCATCAGCACAGCATGACAAAGCCGAGCCCTGCTCATCCCTTCCTCTAAGTGAACTTTCACTGACCAAATGTTGGGAGCTGATGAGGGCAATGGGCACCCCAGTGTACGTCCTGGCTGCACATCCACCCCTTCAGGCGTGAAACCATGGAACCACAAAGGACCTTGGGCAGAGCAGCTCCCCGCTGTCACACCTTACAACCCCATCCCATCCTCCTCCCTTTCCTGCCCGAGGCCAGCAGCCACACACAGTGTCCTTCCACGCCTGGCAGCAGCTCCTGTTCTCTCCAGCCCTGCTCCTCACCACACCCACACACCACTACCACCAGTCCCAGGCATTTCCTGGGTGAAGCAGGCTTCTACACTCAGTTCTTACGTAGGTGTTGGGCATGAAGCCTCTTCTCTCCCCCTCCTAAAAAAAACTGTTCATAAGCTTCCATTTTTGTTAGGACAGGTTTGAACTTAGTTCAGCAAAGCTGGTCTCCATCCAGGCTTGCACAACCCCTTCTGATCACTGTAGATGTAGAAAAGTGACACCTTTTTAACCCAAGTGGCTGAAAATCCGATGTCACTGTGCAACTGGCACTGCCCACCTCTGGGAGAGCCCGTGATGAGCCAAGGCTCAAGGGATGCCCCACACTTTTGCATCCCTCTGCTGGAGGGAGCCCCAGCATGTTCCACCCCTGCCTGAGCATAACCCAGGCAAAGAAAACTTACACAGGCCACAGTGCCACCCACTTACCCCCACCTACCCTTTAATCCAGCTTTTCGCCAGGGGACCCTGAAACACGCAGCAACAGCCTTGCAGCAGGATGCGTGGACGTGCACTCGCAAGATGCTACTGGAGGCAGAGAGGACTCGACACAGACCCACCAACCTTGCGGGCATTGGGCAGGTGTATAATTAAACTCTGCTGTGCTTCTCCCAGGTCCAGACCCAGATCTTTGCCTCCCTGTCCAAACATAAGTGAAAAAGCATCACTTGAACCATGAAACACCCAAAGCTTTTCTCCTCAAGCAAGGATTTAGGGATAGTAATTCCTCTTGTTTACATGGAGATGCTTGGTGCCCAGGATTGCTTTTGAGAGCTCAGAGCATGTGCATTACAGGCTGTTGCTCCTTGCATCCCTTAGTTTGTTCCAGGTGAATAGATTTAAGAGATTTTGTTTTAGTTTTGATTGTGCTTCAACGTATCTCAAAGCACATCAACATCACAGGGATGAAACTCCATGTCATCAGCTGCTGGGAACTTCCTACAGGGACTAAAATTGGAAGAAGACAGCTCACCTGAAAGACAATTCAGCTTTTCCCGTTGCTTGCAATGATAAAGAGTGTGCTTACACCAGAGCAGGACTTCGACCTGCACCAAGGGGAGCTGTATCCTAGGGGTGGCTGCTCCCCACATGAAGTGCTGATGGTGAATTATCTTTGCACTCCCATAGAGCAAAAATTTTTCATCTGCACCCAAACACAGGCAAAATCAGATGCCAACAGTTCATCTGTACAGTGTGTTTCAAGTGACTGTGTGCTTTGATGAAGCCAAACAGAAGCGGGTACACGGTGAACACTACAAATGAAGTATTTGGGAGAGTGAATATAGGCTGAAATAAGCAGGACAGCAATGCACAGCTTGCTGTGTCACAAGTTTCAACTACAGGGCAAAGCTTTGGGGAGGACAAATGCCTCAAGCTTAAACGAGAGCCAGAAGAAACACTGCTCTATGTGCAAAGAGAGGTCCTTATGACACCCACCAAAGTTTTGGGATGATTCAGGCTCACCCATTCAGCAGCTTGGCCATTTTCATTTGATGATGCAAGTTGACCACAACAGCTGGAGCCAATGAGTAGGAAAGAGCCCCCTTCCCACCAGCACTGCTCCAGGCTGATACAAAGCAGACCCCCTGGCAGAGCAAGCCCAACTGAGAGGCCAGACCTTCTGGTCTGGCCCCAAAATAGCATGATGCATCAGGAAACAAAGTGAGTGGCTCCTTTGTGACACTAGCCTGAAAAACCTGTTCGTGTGAAGCACGTGGAAGTAGCAGACAAGTTCAACACATTTGCAGTTTCCCTAACCAGTGCTGTATTTTAAACTGAAATGTTCTGGGGCAAGAGTCAACATCTTCACTGATTTCAGATCAGGATTTCATCTTAGAAATGCTCTAGCAACTTCTACAAGGCAAGTAACTCCATGCCCAAAGAAAAGAAGAAATCAAGGCACCTTAGCTAGAGGTTGACTGAAGAAAAGGAAAGGCAAGCCTCTATACTGCATTTGTTTCCATGGCATAAATCATCCATGAGGGTTGAACCCAATACAATTCGTCTTTGAACTGTGGGGCTCACATTGACCATGCCCTCAGTTCAAGCATTAAATCTAATAGTCATTAGTGTATTTAAACCAGTCTCATGTAAACATAACACACTAGCCTCCAGCTGAGCTTGTTTGCATAGGTAAGATTAGAGTGTTACCCGCCAAATCACAGGAACTTCTATCCATGTGTCTTAAATATATGGGTATTCCAGGGTGTTTGCTTCTTATCACCTGATTTTAGTGGAAAATTTAATCCCATTAAGTACACAATTTTAATTACTGAGTCCTGGTGTGGTCAGATTTCTATACCCTGAGCACTACCTCGGTACCAAACAAGCTCAGAATCACGCTCAAATGCCATTTCCTCCAGCAGCACTGCAAACCATAGCACACAGCCATTAGTGTGTGACAAGATACAACCAAGTACTCAAGGAGGGTTGACCTCTGGACCTGCAATGGCCAAAGTAGACAGCCCTGGGCAGCTCAGCTGAGACCCCAACATCCCACAGCAAGGCAAGACTTATCTTCGTGCTTGTTGCTCAGGGCAGGGTAAGAGCATGCACAGGGAACATGACTAACAGCAGCTGTGAATAGTTTCCATTCCCCATTACTTCATGCCCTGTAAGGTTAGGTAACGGGGTAGATGTAAATACAGATTTTTTTTTTTTTCCAGGATCAAATAAGCTGGAGCAGCAGTTTGCTGCAGCCTTTCACACAGCAATAAGCAGCCACAGGAAGATGGAAGGCAAACATGCTGCCCCTCACTGTAAGTCATTGAGGTTTACAATGCCATAAGCCATGATCTGAGGGCAGCCATTTGCATGAAACCAGCATCTCCAGGCTCACAGATGAGCCTCAGCTGATAGACACGAGCCTCTTCAGATACTGGCATTAGCCTCACAAGTCAGCACACCTAAGATGTGAAACACAAGGACTGGCTGTGATCTAGGAGGTCAACCATCCCAACCCACTTTGGCAATAAAAACAAAGCCAGTATGTTTGGAAAGCATTTTCAAACTTTATTTACAACTGTCACAGTGACAAAAATGTAGTTTGAAAAAAATGCTAGCTTCTCCCTGAGGCTCAAAAAAGAATTACAGAAATATAGAATGTATATCATACAACAGGAGGAGTTTTACTGGAGTGCTTTGTTCTTTAGATACGTTCAACAACAAATAGAAATATACACAATACTTCCAAAAAAAGGATGCAGACAGAAATATGCAAGTCTTTAGGGCAGACAGCAGGTCTGAAGTCCAAGGATTGCCATCTCACTGCTGCCCACATAGTAATATCTTTGATATACAGCTTTGACTTGGTGGTACAGATGGTAGAGACCTATAGAGAGTAACACTTAGAAATAAGACAACTGGCTGGTATGCAGGTGTACAAGCTCATTCCAGTAAGACAGCAAGACTAGAACAAGTGTTACAGATACAACAGCTGAATCCATCACTAGAGAAAATGGTATCACCACATCACAACCATTCAGTGATCAGCCATCCATCAAGATGGGCAGGGAGCGTGTATAACTGGGTCTGCGTGGCTGGACCAGAGGCCAGCCACAGTGTAGGAACACTGAATTTCTCCTGCTTTGTGCTAACTCTTCTCCAAACTCCGATCTGTCCAAAACAGTTACACAGAACTGATAAGTTATTGCCATTATGTTTAAACACAAGCAAGACAAGACTAAAACAATCCTGCCAATATGTTAAAAGCAGTTCCCAACCCCCACCAGCGTCTAACTACTCATGAGGTATTAAAAATACAAATACACACATGTCCAAGTAGATTTTAAAAATGGAACGAGTTATAAGCAAAGGGGGGGTGGCATTGGGATTATTATGGAAGTTTGGTTAAGGCCTTGACATTATTTTCTCTTCCATGACCCCAGATTTGGTTTAGGTGGTAACTGTTCTCATCCTATCCCCCAAGACCACTGGCTCCAGAGCTGGTCCCCAAAGATGCAAGATCATCCCTTTCCAGGAAAGCAGCAGGTTACCCTGTCTGGCAGCAGACTGGCCTTCTCCTCAAATGGAGACAATGACTTCTTCTTGAGGCAGGATATGGTGAAGAGGACACAACTACAGACTTCACAAGCCAGTCTGCACTTCATTAAAAAAACATGAATGTTTCACCCTTGTTAAGAAGCAGAAACACATTTTTGTCTCAGGACACCCAGACCAATCCTCTCCCAAAAGACCCCTCCTACAATCCCCCACTGCTGATCCACACTAGATCTGGCGTTTCGTCTTTGGATGATCTCCGGGTCTGGCAGCCTCACAACAACACCCCGCTACCAGCCTGTCCTGCACTGAGAGGCCCTACAGTGCAAAGCCAGAGGAGACCTTCCCAACCCCACCTCAACCCTCGCAAGCGCATTGACCAGCAAGTTAAGAGACATGAAACCCTACAAGCTCAAGGACATCGAGGTAAGGAGGCATAAGTCTCCACCCTTGGCCTTTGGGTGCCATATGACATGAGACCAACCACAGCAGCCTCAGCAAATAGGAGAGAAAAATCTGAGGTGTTCAAACCTACATGAGCTCTTGCTGCAGACAGAAGCACCTTTAGCATCACCTCACGCTACCCACCTGCAAGATAAACTAGGGCATCGCAGTAGAGATGACAAGCAGCAGCCTAACATTATCCTGCAAATACAGCTGTTCAGCATGTAAGAGTCTAAAGGCAAACAGGGGGAGAAAATAGCTTTGGGAAAAGTGGCTGGAAAACAGGCTCAACAGCGAGAGCAAGAAACCAAACTACTCCTATGGACGCTCACCTTACCCTAGGAGGTGCCGAACCAGGGAGAGCTACAGGCCCCTTGTCACTAGAGCATTTAGCCATGCTTCGCTATGGACACCCTTCCACCCCCCAACACACAAAATGGAAGCAGTAAGAAAGGCAAATCTGAGATATTACGGCTCTGTTCTCATGCTTTTAGCCAGAGGCAGCTCCCAGCCAAACGCTGCCATCGCCAACTTTCCTCCCCCTCCCCGAGCTCCCCCCTCCAGCGGTCCTCGCGTGGTCACCCTCTGCCATGTGCTTGGAATTTCACTGCTGCCTCCGCCTCGGAAAATTACAGATAATGATCTTGAGAACAGCAAACATTTCTCTGCGTTACTTCCTTCCTTCCTCAGGAGGTCTGGTGACACCGAGGGCTTCAGTTCTCAATACAGAGAATACAAAAAAACTAAGATCTTGCAGGTGCAAAATTGAACTTGTCTTTTTAAAAAGACTTTCAAAAAAAGTGTGGCTCTTCCTTCAGAAGGGTGCAGTCCCTTGCCTTTCCTCAGATGCCATTTATTGCTCCTTGTTGTCCTTCTTTGCATCTTCACAGTTTTCTTCCTCCTCTTCCTCATCCTCCTCCTGCACAAGGAACTCTTCAGGCGGCCATCTCAGCTCACCGCTCTCCACATCACCCTCCGTCGGCTCCACCACGATTGAAGGCAGACGGTCCTTCAGCTTACAGTAACGATCGAAGTCTGAGGGATCAGGGAAGATCTGAAAGAGACAAGGAACAGTCTGTGAGAGGGGCTGCATTTCAAACAGTCTTAACCAAAACCCAACTCAAGACACTCAGGTCCTCAGGGCAGACTAATCTGGACACAGAGTCAACCACCGAGTGATGGGAATACTCTTAGCACTTGTAAATAACCTTTTTGAGTCTCCAAGTAATGGAAATGAGCACTGCCCAAGAGGCTTCCAAAGCACATGCTTGCTTGGATAGTGCTCAGCAAATAGGTGTCTGCCCTTTTGGATGTTTATCCAAACACCCCACTCCCCTAGCCCTGCTTTTGCATTAATGCTCTCGAGTTTGCACACTGAGCTATCTTGATCAGAGAATCTGAGATCTCATTTCCTGCTGCTGGTCAAGCTGCACATGAGAACAGGCTTGTTCTCCAGGCTCCGCTCTTGGAAAGGAGGAGGCACGTGACAACCCAGGGCTAAAGCGGTCCAGACACTTGCAGCAAGGGTCTGTGTCTTGTATCGCTCCAGAGCCACAGTTCCAGCCTGAAACAGAAGCTCAGCTGCATTTTAGAGATAATTTTGGCAGTATTCTGCACACAACAGCTACCATACATCAGCAGTGAAACTGATCAGGAAGACACACATTGTATGGAAGGGCTGGCCACTGGACCATATTTCTTCAGGAAAGAGGTACCTTTCCTACTGCAACATAGCCAGCAGTCATGTACCATATTGCTGATGCAAGGAATAGGGGGACTTCCTTACCTCCAGCCTCTCAAGGTGCACAGATCACTACCTTATCCATCCCCTACCATCCATAGCTTGCCATATGGATGCACAAGCTCATGCACTGCAGCAGCACCAAGGCCCATATTTGCTGGTAGTGCCACTGGGATGCACACTTTAATCCTACTAGGAACTGAGGTAAAACATGGGTACAGGAAAGACTGCTGGTGAAGTGTTAGCAGAAGTTTTGCATGACTAGATTGCAATGTGAACAGAAAAAGGTTGTGATACTTGTAGGTAACTTACTAGGGGAACAGCTACAAACCCCAGCTCTTCCAGCAGGAAACTGCTGGGTGACAAAAGCCATTTGCCACATCAGATCTCCTCACAGGTAACCAGAGGATTAAACAATTACCACCTGTTATTTCAAACAATTTTATCAGAGTGCCCATTTCACATTACAGTTGCATTTAAACACCCCAAAGAAGATAATGACAAAATGCATTTTCCCCTCGAGGTTGCAGACAGGGTGAGAAGTCAGGTGGCTGTACTTTTCTTTGAACGCTATCTGCATTCAAGAGTCACAAGAGCATCTTTGCAGGGAGCAGCATTGCCAGCCTCAGCCTCAGCTTGAGAGCGAGATCTGCTTTGATCTTTGTGGTTGCAGTTACAAAAGCAGGCTCCCCGTCCAGCAGCCCTGAGCATTAACTATGAAGAGTCATTCTCCTTGCGCCGATCACCACCTTGGGATGCCCTGGCCACAAAAAGCTAAGTAACATCCTATTAACCCGTTCTTCAACTTAGCAACTACTACCTCCTTGTCAATATTCAGTCTTCTGCTATACAGCCTCATTTCTCCCTTGCATGCAAAGCTTTGTGGCAAACCAGACTGCCAACCTGAGGCAGCCATCAGGCTGCTACTTAATGCAAAGTCAGGTGAGGTAACAGAAGGTAATGAACAAACCTGGTCCCGGGGACAGTGGTGCAAGAGTCCAGCTCCCACCACAGCACCCACCACCTACATGCTCTTCAGGTGCACAACAGCAGCTGAGGTACTTGAACCTGGTCACATCAACCTGGGCACTGCAGTGTGAGCTACTGGCTATTAGTCACTCCTGGCATAAGTGAAACTGTAGCTGTTCCTTGGAACTCTGTGGCTTCTGCTTGGTCAAACAAAGGCAGTTTCGGGCACACGATGCATTACTGGAAGTACAGGCAGTGGCTCTTAAGCATCAACCCATTGTCTAAATTCAGGATAGGAAAAAAGTACCCTTGACATTACACAGTTTAGAAGGTTGCAATGGAAAAAAAAGTGTGGTTCAGGAGGTTATATAAGCTGATAATATCATGAAAATAGCCTCCTATGCAAGAAAAATAGCAGTATAATAATTAAACTAACCTTTGGCTGCTATTATTTTAAGCACATTAGGTCAAATTGGAACAATTTCTTTGAAAATAGTCTGCCAGATTTTTTTTCCAGAAATTAAGTAGTAGTCATTTCCTTACAAACAAATATCTGCAAAATGTGGTGTGCAGCTTTTTTAATAAAAAAAAAAAACCTCCTAGCACAATCTTATCTCAAACAGCTGCAGGACAGACCGAACCCAAGAAGGTCAGGATTTTTTCCACTAAGTCATGCTTTTTAATCGTTGAGGCAGCATGAAGAGAGATGTTGCAACTGCCCTTTGAAGGGGTGTGGACAGTCAATGGAAAAAGTACAGAAAGGCAGATTTCCTTCAATGTGACAGCCAGGGCCAACAGCAGGCCAAGCACAGGGACCTGAGGAAAAAGGGCTGCAGATTAAGACTAATTGTACATCTGGGAAAAATGGGTGGAAAAGTTACCCCAACAGGCCTCCTCACTCACTCTTCTTAAAAAAATGCAGGCAAGCATCAGCTCTCTCCTGTCCCACTCCAGTAGCTACATGCTACATTTGTTGGTGCCATATGCCTAATCTGGTCCCACTGCAGATTTAGACAATAGAAAGAAAAGACTCCCCAAATTTGCAGCAAGGTCCATGCTGGGAATACAGCAGCTCAGCTCTGACCTGGGAGCTCTGCACTCTCTGGCACAGGAGCCAGGACAGCAAAACCTGCCTTCAAGATTTTCTAGTCACATTACTCAGCTCAGCTGTGTGGGAGGAAGACTCTGCAGCTCTCCACCACCTGAAGAGCAAAACAGACATGGGTTAGCTTTTCCCTCTCATTCATCACCTTGTACACAGCTAAGGCAGATGCCTTCCCTTGGCTGACCTGGTCACTTGATGGGGGGGACAAGTGACAACCATCAACTGGTTGTGATGGCTGTCTAAAATCAAATTTAACAGCAACTCAAAGGTATCTTCCTCCCCTTCACTTGCATGATACTGCAACTGCTTCTGCAGAGCCTCCCCCTGTAGCTGAGGCCCAACTCCTGGCCCATGGAGAGACTCATCCAACACCTCTAGAGCCCACAGAGGACATGTATGTTGCTTCTTATACTAAGCTTCTCACTAACAGCAAGACTGGTTTTCACAGGCCCCTCCAGATCATGTTTGGGGAACTGCTCGCCTCATGAACCAATCCAAATCGCATATACAAATTGACCAAACTCTTGCCTTGCAGCTAGAAAGGGCAGGAAAAAGCAGAACTTGAAACAAAACTTAAAATGATTTTAGGAAGATCATGTTTGCCTCTGTTTCAGATGATCCAGCTCCACTCTTCTTGAATGAAGTCTTGGCAACAAGAATGGAAAGTTTTCATTGCCCTGGGGAGGCTCAAACCCTCTCTCGGCATTCACAGGGATGGAGAAACACCAAAAGCAGGAGAGATGTCAGACAATTAAGAGGATTAGCTCAGCACCACCATAATCCAAGTGACACTTGTAAATTCAAAACAACTTCCACATGTGTACTCCATACCAACACCCATAGTTAAGATGCTTGTCTCCCCTCCCACAGGGCTGAAAACTATTTAAATTGTATTACAGGGAGACTAAGACAATGAGATCTTTCCAAATTAAGTTACTGTTTTGGGGGAAAGCTTTGCTTCATTGCAGTAGAACTACACAAGACTGAAAAGTCTGTACTGGCAGACATATCGCTTCAGGTACAGCATACACCCTGATGTACACATCATTCATCCTCCTAGTACCAAAAAGCTGAATTTTGTGCCTCTTCAGCAGTATCAAGCCAATATTCCAAATCCCAAACCACCATTTAAGTTTCTAAAACAAAACTTTACTGCCATTGAGAAGCATGGCAAGCTCATTTCAGGAAATATTTAAGCCATCTCTCAGTGTCCTCTTTGGAGGACTTTTCCAGCTACAGTACACACATTTACTCACACAGTGGCCATGACTCGAAACCAAGCTTCATCAAGTGTTCACACAAAAGCCCGTGACTCAGGCTGATGAAACATAACTCCTCAGCCACAGACATATTGCCCTATCTTGGGGGACGGTGTCAAGGAAACTTCATACATCTAAGAGTTTTCCAACAAAGTGACAAGGTATCAAAGTAGGGAGGAAAAAACACACACTGAGATGTTCCGATTAGGTGCGGTCTTCAGGTCAGGTTTCAGTGGAACACTTCTGTGAATAGCATAGCTGCAAACATGATTAGTTTTGGATCTGTTTATCCCATATTCTGCTTCTGTCTTCATTCAAGGTCCCAGACCCCGGAATGAGCACTGACTCAGCCTACCAGTCTTGTCTAGTAACCATGATTGCTATCACCACCTTTTTGCAGCCCAGTCTCAAGACCTTCCCCCAGCAGCAAGCACTAGCTGTGATGCAGGACTTCCCCCACACAAATCAAGGCTGCGCAGACATGAAGCACCTCACAAGAAAACAAGACAATTACAGAGGAAGTTCAATTTCCACTGAGCTATCAGCCCTTGGGTCAGCAATGCATTGGTCCCCCAGCTTAATTGGAGGGATCCAGCAGACACAGCTCAAGCCTCTCAGCATTGACCACCACAGCTCCCTGGGGAAGTGCTTCCCCAGTGCTGGTGAAGAGGTGTTGCACTCACCAAAAATTACTTCCATGACACCAAGCTTTTGCCTTAGACCCTGGATGGAGTGTTAAGCCTATTTACCCAGATTCAGCCACTCTGACGTGATTCACAGCTAGCTGTGGCTGTGATTAACCCAGACAGATCCCGGCATGATGCGATCATGACTTAAAGAGCTCAAGCTCCCCATGACAACCAAACCCTAGCTGATGGCATGAGGCGAGCTCAGCCTCCACAGGCCAATTTCCTAAAAGGGAGCCTAAAGTCCCACAGGACCAGCAAGTCAGCCAGACAGCCAGTCTGCAGCAAAGTAGCGCACTCAACTCAGGACACAGAATTTGCTCAAAACACACACTTTGGGCATTAATGTGTTTTCAGTTGTGCTCAGACCCCGCTCCTCTTCCAAGAAGCGAGGCAGGATTCAGGTTAAGGCACTGTTTTGACAACAGCTCCACGAAATGATTAATTCAGCCTTGGTTTCAGTGGCATTGTTCGTGCTGCTGCAAGACAGCAGGAGAGGACGAGCTGGCAGAGTGCTGATGAGGCTCTTCAAAGAACGGGTATTTCTAGGGGCTGGAAAATAGCAAACGGTACATTAGCTCCGGCTGGCAGCAAAAAAGGCCTGGCTCGCTGGAGACAGCCAGGCAGGAAGCACATGAAGCCCTCCATAGGCACATCTGTTTGTAGCAGGGGCATCTTGAGCCATCAGCTGCATTTCAACGAGTTTTTTGTTTAGTAAGTCCCTTAGGAATTATGGGACATCTATTAAAGATCCAGAAATAGCTCCTCACTGCGGGCACAAGACCCAGCATGACATCATCTCTTCAGTCACATCTTCTGTTTTGTCTATGCTGCCCTGCTCTGAGACTCATGCCCCAAATTCACCATTCACTTCTGCTCAGTCCCTTGAAATCTTGGCTCAGCCATCTTCAGGGGGCTCAGAGAGCAGCTTTCTGTCACAAACACAGTAATAAGAGCTGTCTTACATAGAAAGATTTTGAAATTAGCACATAAGCTTACAAGCATTTTTGTGTATGAACTGGGAAAAAGTCATTCCTACACTGAGAAAGCCTGTTTTGCAAAATGAAACTGTACAAATTACTCAAGCCTGTGCAGGCAACTCACTTAACACTGGTATAGTTCTGCAGTCTGACTTTTCATACCATTGCTTAAAAAGCACTAATGGCCAGCCCAGCAAAGGCCAGGAAGCTTCACCAGTGAGGGAGTGCACACCTTCAGCTGATGTCTAGGCCTGACCGACAGTCCAGGGCATGAGCAGAGGCATCAGGGTGGAGGAAGCAGAAGGAAAAAGTCAACAACACAAGCTCCCTTCATAACCAGAAAGACAGACAGGAGCACTGAAGTTCAGTGAACTCCACAAGACAGAGGAATCAGATTGCTGAAGTTTATACTCAGGGTGTGAGTTTGTTTCCTCAGTTTACTTCCAAGTAAAGGCAAAAATACTATGAAACAGTACTCTTGGTAGGACAAGTCTGTCTGCAGCAGATACTGATGTGCTTTGCAGTTCTAGGGAAGCTGCTGTACCACTTCCTCTGGTCCAGACAGTTTCATGTCTGCCTATGGCAGAAGCAGTTCCCAGTCTCACAGCATCCTACAGACCAACTCCCAGGCAGTCCCTGCTCTACAGAGCCTGAAGGGGGGCATTTTGAACCTCAGTTTGAGGTCATCTCTGTAGTAAAATAAATACAAGTTCTACTAAAGGAACAAGAGAAATTTTTGAAGCTAAATCCTTGCCTCTCTCCCCTGGTTCTGGCTATTCTTTTCTATTTTTTGCCTCTTGTAGCCAGTCAAGGGCTGTTACACTGACACTGCAGATGAGTGGAAGAAGATGTTGCAGCTTAGAACAAGCCCCAGTGCAGGAGCAGTCATGCTCCATTAGCCCTGTCTGATTTTAAGTTATTGCACTACAGCCCTCAGACTAGCATACAATTTTCCGTGTACCAAACTCTCACCATCAGCAAGATGAGGCACAAAGTGCCAGAGTCTGAGGCAGAACAAAGAGTCCATGGTGCTATTTACATCAGATTTGCCCTTGCTGTTCTCACTTGAGTTTTCAACCCTTTAAGGATGCTTTCAACTTACCTTGACTTACACTGTGACATTCCCAGCCTAGCAGCCAGAGAAGGAAGGCTGGATCCTGCTCTCCAATCCTCTTTACATGAACCTGATTTAGAAGCAGACCTCATACACAGCCCACACACTCGTACTGCCCTAAGGATCTTCATTTCAACATCTCAAGTCCTGGTGCCATCAGTTTGTTCAACATCAAGGTGAAGTTCCCAGCTCTTGCAGGCATTTGATAAAAGTTATCTGTGACTAGACCACTAAAGAGAAGAGATTTAGGATGCAAGAACCCTGCATAGATATGAGTCGTCAGCATTTATGACTCATGCACCTTCCAGTTCAGATGATCCACTCCAAACCAAACAGGCCTGTTCCCCAGTTGGCCCAAACACACTTATCAAGGTCATTAGCACTTGGGGAAAAACCTTGCTGAAGCAATTATGAGAACAAGCAGGGCACCTAGATCCTGCCTCTCACTGGAAATTTGGATAGGTAAATAGAGGCCTTTGACATGACTGGGTTAAGCCTCTTCAAAAGGCGACCCATAAAGATGACCTAACATCCCACAGAGATAAATCTGATTGCTTCAGGTTTAACAATCTCTCTCATTCCTGTGCATTCCCACTGTAAAAGAGGAAAGAGAATGCATGCTTCCCACTAACTCAAGCACTGAAGCACAGCACAGCTATAAACCAAACATTTTGCACTATCCAGAGCCAGAATTCTGACTAAAAAAAAAGCAATTTTTCTCCACATAGCCTTCTGCTGGAGGCCTCAGCCATGGCCCAAAGTTCAGTTGATTTCATGCTTCAGTACACTGCTGCTGCCTTGTAGCTCATTTTTCAGACATAAATATGCAAACATACAGCAGCACACCTCATTTGGATGCACACTGGGAGCAACTGCCTCTGTGCAGGTTTTGTAACATCTGCAAAGGACAAACCCTGCATCTGGATCTGCCAGTACGAGTCACCCAATGCACAGACCAGGTGCAGGTCATCTGCAAGCATTCGGCATCTGTGTTAGATCTCATCAACAAGTCTCCTGGAAGCGCAAGAAGCCATGGAACTAGTAGGCTAAGATGCATAACTTGCACTTTGATTAACTATAAGCTAGGAAATGAAAGGGACATTGAGGCTTGAGCTAGTTGAAGACCATCTCTTCACCCCAGCCATTGATCGAGAGGCTAACAGCTAACTACATTGTTCAGAACTTTTAGAATGAATGTAGCTCGTGCCTTCAGGTATTGATATCTCCAGTGACATTTCAAGGCTCATTTAGGCTGTCTCTGGCCTTACTGTATCTTACAGAGGACTGTTAACCATCTCAAATGGGCATGTCAGTCAGGAAAACCAAGAAACAGATCAAACAGACATAGATTCCATATAAACAGCATCCTCCTGCTCTCAGCAGGTCAACTCTATGCCATCTTACAAAAAGATCTCAAGAGTCCTCTCAGCCCAGTGAGTGATGTGAATCCTTCTTTAACCAATCTCCCTGTCTCCCAGAGACCCAGGAATGCTGAATGAGTAGGGGCTCAATCACTTCAAAAACAACCAAGTCTTCTGCCAACCCACTCTGATACCGAGTGATATTTTAGACAACCATCTCCTGCCAAGGAAACATTCCAGTCTGTTGACTAGTTCTCACTACAGCAAGACCTGCTATTAAGTCAGGCTATAGAAAGGTACAATAGACCAAATTTACAGTCCAACCCAGGTAATTCCACACAGGATTAATACCTCAGCAGTCAGCAAAGCACTTACCTGATACGACAGCCCATCCTTGCGGGGGCTTAGCCCGATCTCATCCATAGCTGGGGTGTTCATCATCACTTCAGTCATTTCAGCGGATCTCAGATAATCAGAGCTAGAAACAAAAGACAGCATTCCAGTGATCTGAGGGGCGCCGGGAGGGCTGAGCAAGGTTCAAGCGGCATCGGGAAAGCGAAGCGAGCAGCAGAGGCTGTAGGCAGTCTATTTCTGGTCCCTTCCTTCCTGCCCCCCCTTGGAAGGCAGCGGAAAAAGCTCAGTACCTCGTAAGCCGGAGCTATATCCAATGCCCTGGGAGCACCTCCCTGACTCTCCCCGCAGGAGCCCAGCTCAAGCACACCCGCGGAGGCTCCAGCAGCAGCAGCGCTTCACTTTTAACTCCGCTTCCTCCAGCTCTGCCCCCCGAGGGGGGGAAAGTAAAAAACCCAAGCGCTGGGGGTTTGGGGTGGGAGTTTTCTGTCTTTTTTTTGTTTGTTTGGGGTTTTTTTAACTGTTCGAGCCGGTGTGCTTTAGCTCCCTCTGACTTATTTTACAACCTCGGGGACTTCCACGCCAGCGGAGAGCGCGGCGCCAATTCCAGCCCGGCTTTTACAGCCTTGATGGCGCTTCCAGCGCGAGAAAGTGAAGTGAACTCCCACATCCCGCAGTTCCCCTATTGCGGCTCATCCCGCTATCGGCCGGCTCGCACCGCCCGGCGTGCGCACCGCCGCCACCGGCCTCCTTCCCTCCGCTTTCCCTAAATCCCGCCCCGGGGCCCCACGCTGCATCGCCTCCTCCCGGGACAGAGGGAGGCGGCTGAAGCCCCGGCAGACACGCGGCGGCTTCGCTTCAAGAGGCCCCCGGCCACAGCAGCAGAGTCGTCATCCCCCCGCCCGCCCCACGCGGGAAGTGCCCACTCACCAGGGCAGGGGGCACAGCACAGACATGAAGTCCCGGCGGAGGCAGCCCCGGGCGCGGGGTGACGGGAGGGGCACCCGGGCACGGCACGGGCGCTGCAGG
>VZRE01007534.1:23858-50077 GCA_013396775.1 Cephalopterus ornatus | reverse complement strand
GGATGAGCCGGGACGACGCGCGGCGCTACCCGGGACCGACAGGCCGCTCCCACAACTCCGCCGCCGCCGCCGCTCTGAGCCCCGTGCCCGCCGCCGCGCCGCCTTAAATGGCCCCGGGGGGCGTGGCCAGGGCACAGGCCCCGCCCACCCGCCTGACGTCAACTTTTTCATGAATGGCTTCGGCGCGCGCCGCCTGCGGGGGGAGGTGTCGGGGGTATGTGCGCGCGCGCGCGCGATGTCCCCGTGTCCTGGTGTCCCCGAGTGGGTGACGGTGGAGACCCCGGCCCGGTGAGGAGAGGCGCGTTCCCGCTGCTTCAGCCCGGACCGAGGTGCGGTGCGGCCCCCCAGCACCGGCACCACCCCCAGCATCACCTGCGCCGGGGCCAGGTCCGAGTCCCTGTCTGACGAAGGGGGTTCCAAATCCATCCCGTTCATGGTGGTGATGGCGGGGGGCCGAGGGCACTGCCAGAGCGCTCCGGCACATGCCAGAGGAGCGGCAGCAGCCGCCCAGCCCCGGCCCTGCGCGCACCTTCCGTGCCCCACGCCTCCGAGTGGAGTAAAGGGAGCGAGCATCTTCACGAGGCCGAGCTATATTTAGGAAAACAATGTGAATCAATGACTGGAAGGCGCAGGAGGAGAGGGAGGCAAATCCGTTTGCTGCCAGGGAAACGCAAAAGCACCGTGAGCAGCTGTAGGTGAAGCACATTTCCTGCCTTCCCCTCCCAATATGAAACTTCTGGAAGGCAACGCCCATCTTTGGGCCCCAGAACCCAAACCCAACGTGAGCCCTGACTGTGTTCATCGATCTGCTGCTGGTGCTCATTCAGCCTCCTGAGAAATGGGCTGTACCCCGAGGCAGATGCCTGCAGGGCACAGCTCTTGGCCACAGGATGGGCCAGGCCCTCCGAGGCTGCTCAGAGATGCTCAGGGCTTTTGGGGACAGTTCTACCCTCTGTTTGCTTTCCCAGTGAGCAGTATCTTGCCACACACTGACAGGTGAAGTTTAGTGCAGGGACTATTTGCATTCCACCTGTTGCTCCATGCTGCTGCTCAGACTTTGCCAACGAAGTGGATAGCCAAGCACACAAACGCTTCTCTTGTTTCCTTCACATGCAGAACGTACAGCTGCTGCTGTGCTTCATACACGTGTCTGTATGCAGGCATACACACACTAGTTGCCCCATTATTTAAGTGCTAAAAAGCACAAGTTCAGTGTTTCCAAAGGGAAGCTTTGTCCTCAGCTCCACTCAGCCACCCCCCCAGACTGTGTATAGATGTGTACATACATATGTGCATGTGTTTCCTCAGACCAGATAGTTTAATCTCCTTAAATTCATATTATATAATGCGAGCGTATGTGGGTGTTTCACATGAGGCTTCAGCAAGCTGCTGCTGTGTGCCAGATTAAAATGAATCACAAGGAGTTGATTGAGCCCCTGCAGATGTGTGGAAATTCAGGTGGGTGCAAGTGAGCTCCCTGCAAAGGGTCACCAGTAACCTTCCACAAGGTTGAGGGGAGGGAGGCAGCAGGGTGGACTCCTTGCACACAGTCCTTTTGCTTGCCTTGAGCCTCCCGATAATGAGGTTTGGAGTCAGGAGAGGAGTAAGAAAACAGTCAAGTTTCCTCAGTTATGGCGAAGCAGCTTCCCTGTGTTTTGCTTGCCTGCCCACAGGGACCCCCTCTCCCTGCCGCATGCCTTGGGACACATAAACTCACATTTACTGTCTTTGCTGATTTCTGCACTAAGAGAACACAAAGACTTGACTTATAAAAGATTTTTTTGAAGCTGAACAGTCTAAGGCAGTGCCTGGTGGTACTGGGGCTGGGAGACCACTCTGGGAGATGGAGAGAGAGAGGGTGCTGGTTCAGGCAAGTCTCTTAAAATTATCTTCGTAGCCTGCCCCAAATGCCTTCAACTCCCACCGTGTCCAGAAGAAATGTGGGACGTGGATGGGGCCATAGCTCAATTCCCTGGGGTGTTTCATGAGAAGCAAACCTGCCTGTCTCCCTCAGACATACACACATCTGCTGTGGATTTCCTGGTGTCGACTGTACAAAATAAAAGCCAATGAAAAACCCCCATGTCCCAAGTCTCTCTTGCACCAGGCACACCAAGTTGTCTCTCTAAATGCCCTCCTACACTCAGCAGAGCTCGAGGTTCAAGGTTTTTCCCTCCTTGAGAAGCACATTCCTTTAAATACCTAATTTTTGATACATCTGAACCCCTGAAGGAGACCAAGGAACAGGAGCGGGGCTCACTTTCCCATCCATCCATCCTCCATGGCTCCTGCAGCCACCACTAAGAAAAAGCAGCTCAGATCAACTCGTTGCCTGTGTCCTCTGGACGCTTGCTGGCATGGGCAGATAGTTTCGAGTTTCTCCCTAGATAACAGCCTTTTAGGGGGTGTTTGGGGGGGCGACATCGAACAAAAATCCCTAGGTGTCTGTGTGCTGAGTACACAGATTACTTCCCAGCAACTTGGTGAGAACATCGGCCCTGGCCCTGGCCAATTCCCATCGGGAGGCCTGGGGATCGGTGCTTTTATTGCTCACTTTGGCTCTAAGCCACTGTGAGATTTATTTGTGTGATTAACCATAAGCACGTTAATAGTCCTTTTGAAAGCAAAGGCACACCTCCTGTGATTTCCATCAACCGCGCTTGGCTGCTTCGCTGGATCAGGGGTGGCTCAACCCCCCCATCCCAACCAGTGTAATGTTTAGTGGGTGAGGTGTGTACTGGGAACGCTGCACCTTCGGCCGTCCATTGAGGGAAGTCTTGCTGGAGGTGTTCGGATATCCCAGGGATGGGAGGTGTTCTTCATGCAGGGGAGTTGTACCATAATAGCTGTGCCTCCTTCTGCTTTACTTGCCCCAGCCAGGTGTGAAAAGCTGGGGCTACAGAGGCAGAGCAGGAGGGGCTGTTGTACCCACCTGCAGCTCCTACCTTGCTAAGAACAAGCTTTCCCTTGTAGATAAGCCTTTATATCAGTGTCTGGGCTTAAAGTGAGGGAGCCTTATTAACCCTTGAGCTCCTGAGCTGCCACCTTAGAAATCCACATGTCCAAGCAATCAGTTGTCATTACACCCCAGATCCTAAAATGCCAAATCCTCACTCCTCTCAGGGGGCAAGGCAAGAGGAGTTTCTTGCCATCTGTGGCCCCACAACCATGGAGCAGTACATGGGAGTAGATAATAAAATGGGATCAGCTCCAAGTATTTAATTGCAAATGAGAATGAACCCCTGTGCTCTTTCTCTGCTCCCGTGATGGGAGCACTTCAAATTGGCATTTTTTTTGCCTTTTGCTTTCAGTGAGTTCTAGTAAATGTAGCTCAGCCTGCCTTGATTTCCACTTCTTTTCTCATCTCAAGTGCTCACCAGATCCCTTTTTCAGTGCTGTCTGGTTTTGCATTAAACACTCGGGACTACCCAGTTACCTGCAGGCAGGAGCAGCAGCGCTTGGGCTCTCAGCTGGGGTAAACTGCTTTCCAGGGCACTGAGCTGATTGAAACCAGATGAGCCCTCGTGCCTTTTTTTATTGCCTTCAGTTAATTTTATAACTCTCTATAATATTTTGTTTTTCAGGACAGTATAAACTAACAGAGGACAAACAAGTGGTAACAGCCATTCACTCGCACGTTATGAATCAGCAGCAATCTAGCAGGAGCAGCGTGATGGTGAAGGACAGAGCATCACTATCCCCACTGAAGACAGTTGCGCATAAGCAGAGCCAAGGAGAAACAAAACTACTGGGCAGTCATTTCCCCTTATTTTCCCCTAACCTGCTTGTAATGTAAGAGTTTTCTTTGCATTTACCTCCAATATAAGGCACTACTCATCTGGATTTAGATCCAGTGGCCACACGGGCTGACCACATATAGCCAGCCACGCTGGCATCCCAGCCCCTCTGCAGCCATGCACGTTGCCACCTCCCTTTTCCGAGGGGGTAAGTGAGGCTGCACGAGGCGACGTGACCAGCACAGGGTCATCCTTAGGGTCACCTCCATTTGGAATCAGAGCTCACTGGTTCTTGTCTCCCAGCCAGCGTTGCGAATCCTACGGGGAAAGTTTCCTAGTGAAAAAATAAACTCTTCCCACTTGGAATTTAAAAACAAAACCATGGAAACATTTCTCTCCATCATAATGTTTTGCAAGAAGTTATTTTAACAAATTTAAATTTGGGCTTTGATTTGACCGTCCAGTGCCCTTTGAAATAGTTGAATCCAGGCCATCGCCGCAACCATGTTAGACCAGGCCTCAAGCTCTGGCTCGCCTGACATCCCACCAGCACCTGAGACATTAAACCCCCCCTCCTCAGCTGAGAGGTGGTCAGCCTCTTCTGGGTACCTGCACACATTGGAGTGGCTGTGCAGTGTGCAGTAGCTTGCTTTGCTCCCCCATGTTTCACGGCCCCCTTGCAAATAGTTTGCATGCTCAGGGATGCTACAGACAGGTTGAAATCACTGCCACCTGCAGCCTGCCACCTTGGTGGCACCTCCAGAGAATGTCCCATGTGCCTCTGCCCAGCAAAATCTTCCTAAGAGGCAGTGACTACAGCTCAAACAAACTCTGGGCTGTCCCTGTATGGCCCTACCTGTGCATGACCTGGCACAAACCCTCTCCTCTCCGTGCTTGTGGTGCATAGTCTATTTATTTCCTTAGGAAAAAATAGGCTCTCACAGTGTCATTCTTTCCAGCCACTTTCCACATAGCATCACATTTCTCAGTGACTTTCAGATGGTGATTGAGAAGAAAAGGCCAGTCAATGTGGCTGTGTTCATCTTGCCCTGTGTGCTTGGTTGTGAGGGGGGTGGGGAAGCAGAGAGGAAAGATGGGGTTTGTACCCTGTGTTGAAAAGCAAGAAGAATAGTTACAGCTGGCAGGGTGGAGGGGTTTGATCTTACGGACCCTGATGGGCTGCTAAGGGGCTGGGAATTGAATCTGCTTTTTGCCTCTGGTTTTATTTTACACTGACTCCCAGGAAGGAAGGGGCTATGGTGGAGCCTAGCCTGCAGCCCTCTGGTGAGGCTGGTTTGGGTTGGCTCAGCAGGTTTCCGTCCAGCTCTGCAGGCTCGATTCAGCAAAGCCCATAAGCTTGTCCTGATAATTAAGTTTGTGCTTAAGGACTTTTCTGAATAGGAGCCCTTCCTTTCATGGTGACAGGTGCTGTAGGTAACAAATAGGAGAGTGGAGGGGCCAGTGATAGAGAGGAGGAAAGGATGGAAGACATTTTAGGTTTCTGTCTCAAGAAACCTAAAATATGATGACCCATTTTTCTCCACTTTTCTTCTCCGTTGCCAGACATAGCACACTCCAGTGTGCCCCAGTGTCTGATCCTTGTTTCACCCAACCCTGCCTGGGACATGTGCCCACATAGCCTGCAGACTTTCCAGATATGTTTGTCACTCAGGGCTGTCTCCATGAGTCTTGCCTGGCCCACCCTCTCTTGCCCACTGCTCCCACCAGAGGGGCAGAGCCATTTTGCAATAAGGTAAAGTCCACAAAGCAGAAGAGAATTAGCCTCAAAACCGCAGAGAAAGGGGTTTGATTGAATGCCCCCATGGCTTAGGTGTCTCACCAGCACCTCCTTCAGGTTCCTGCAAAAGGAGGTGTCCTCTCCATCTGTCTGCTGAATCCTGAAGGCACTCGCAGGAGATCTACTCCAAAACAGCATGGATGGGCAGCAGAGTCCCATGTTCAGGGTAGGAGAATGTGTCCTTGCTGGACTGCTCTGGAGTTGTACTGATGACCCAGCATCTACAAGGAAGCCAGCAGGAGATGAGAGCTCTCAGTGCGGCTCCAGATCATGCCAATACAAAAGGACACATTAAGAACAAAGAGTTTCTGGGTTGATATTTTTATTCTGTCAAGGGAACAGAAATGTCTTTTGGCTGGAATCGGTGTATGGAAGATATTTTCATTTAAAAAATTGAATCCTTTACTGAATCACTGCATTTTGCCTGTTCATTATGCTAGAGTTCTATTTATTAACAGGTTGTTTTGTTTTTTTCAACAGGGCATATTTTTTTCAACACCAGGTTTTTTTGTTTTTTTTTTTTTTATTTTTTTTAACACCAGTATTTATTTCTCTGTTTTAATCTGTTGGTCAGGTGAGTAGTTCCCTGAGAAGAGTTGACCCTAGAGGCAACACCAGCAATTACCAGTTTCTGGCAGGTCCCTTGCATGCATCAGGGAGACAGTGGAAACCAGAGAAACACAGGGGAGAGTCTCCTGTCTAAGAGGGAATGAGCATGTAAATCCAAGCATGAAGAAGGCACCAAAACACAGGAGCTGACTGGGGGAATTTATTGCTTCTGTAATATCTCATCTGTGCTGTTGTACTTGTTTGGCTCTGGTGTTATAATTAAAGCTGTAACCGCTGCTATCACAGCACAAAGCAGCTTTTACACCAGTAATACTATTTTTGCACCAAAAGAGGACTAACATTACTGATGTCAGGTACATCTACATCTGTCCAAACGGAACTGAGCCAATGCTCTAACTTTGTCTGCTGTAAGTGCAGGTAAACCACCGTGTCCCCACCACAAAGCACGGGAGAGGCTGAATGGGTGGGTGCATGGCAGCCCCCAGGAGTTTCCCCATCAGGGTTAGCTTTGTTAAGAAGTGTTGAAAGGACCAAGGACAGAAACTCAGTGCTGAAAGTTTAGTGCTGAAGTTAGGTTTGTTGCTCACCCAGCATGGAGCCTCAAGCTCCACTGCTTGTTGGATAAAAGCCAGACTTAGGAAGAGCTGTGGCCATATGCAGATGAGAGGCAGAGGACAGCTTGAACCAGGATGTGCTGGTTGGTCTGGCTCCTCACAGATATCCAGCTCCTCTGGGTTTGTGGTGGGTTCAGGCTCAGGGCACTCGAGAGAAAGGGACTCTGACCACCTGGGTCTTGGTAGTGCTTCTTTCCATACTCTCTCCTGCATGTGCACAGGTATGCAAGAGCCAGCACAGTCCCACATGGTCATTAGCCTGTCGCATCCCCATCTAGACGAAAGTTTCTTCCTGGTGCCTATTAAATCAAATCATGATGCTCAGCACTGACCTTAACTCTGACCTAAAAGGACCTACATCTGTCAAGGAGCAAGAAGTAATCCCATAGAATCCTCAGCTTCCTACTTAAGAGCAGAGGCTAGTTATCCTTTTGCCTTCTGCCCCAAGAGCTCACTAAGATGGGGATCGATGCACTAATTGCTTCTTTGGGGACTCAAGGAATGAATACCTAAATTAGCTCAGCTGTGTAGTCCTACACCTATTCAGCAGCAGCTTTTCCCTCCTTTTCCAAAGACTGCAACCTGGCCCCAACAGGGACTCATGTTCCTGCTCTCAGTGAGACATCTTGCTCTTTGCTTCATGACCCACTACCGAGAATAACCATGTTGCAGGATGGTTCCTACTCCCCTTACCCACCACTACTGCCATGCCCAAAGCAGCAGGGGAAGGACCCTGGTCCCGGCTCATCACATCCCATAGAGTTACAGATATAGAGGTGGGACACAGCCTTCACTACATAACCCCTTCTTCCAGCAAGCCCCCAGCAAGAGTCACTGCGGTTCATTTTGCATGACTCTGGATTCTTCCCATGGTAGGAAGCAGCCCAATGACCGCTGTCCTTTGGCAGCTTCATCGTCTGGCCAACTCGAAGGGGAAGGGATGGGCTTCATCTTAAATTTGTAACTACTGTCGAAAAATTGTAGTCAGATAGCTCAGTCATGCCACTAAAGAAGAGACAAATTCTCTGCTCACCTACCTCTACCTCTATGGACTTCAGTGAAACTGCACCAGGGGAAAACCCACCCCCTTTGCCCCACGGCAGGTACCGCTCCCAGTTGCTGAGGGTACCCAATGTCCCCATCCCCACCCTGTGCCCGTAAGTGGGAACGGCCTCCCCCACCCTCCCCCTACCCCCCACCTGTCACTGAAACCTTAACATTGAAACTCCTGCAGAAAGCATATTAGGGGAAAATTGTCTCCAGAGCTGCACTGGCGGCATGAGCTGATGCTCGTCCAGTTCTCCGAGTCATTCTGGACCGGCGTCAGGCACGCTAGAGCTGCATCTGCAGCCCTGGGGATCAGGGAAAGCGGCTGGCTGCCGAGGTCTGGGTACACGGCTCTCTGCCTCCTCCTCTTCCTCCTCGTCCGCGATGCCGCCTGCGCTCACGCCGTGTGCGGGACACGCTCTCTGCCGGGAGCGCACGGCCCTGCAGCATCCCCGCACCGCGGGCTCTGCGGGGAGGGGCCGCAGCCCGGCCCCGGTGGGTGCATGTCTACGTCTGTCCTCGGTATGAGGCAGGCGGACGAGTCACGCCGCATGCGGAGCTGCTCAGCAATTCGCAGCCTCGGAGCAAGCCTGCGTGCCGGATTTGTGGAGGGGACTCCCTTTTAGTAGGCAGAGGCACCAGAGGGTTTGTGGGTGGGAAGGTGTCTCCAAACACAGCCTCAGCCACCACCAGTTTAGTCTTGCAGTCGGGGTGTTTCTGCAATATGGAAAACTATCACCATGGCTCCCCCCTCTCCAAAAGAGCATTTGACAGCCAAGGAAGCAGTCACAACCGATTCTGCAGAAAGTGGCACTCATTCAACAAGCAGCCTCTCAAAATGCTCCATGGACCCTGCGCATGAGCATTGCCAACACCTCCATGATGCAGCCACCCCTGCAGGAGGGCTGGCTGATAATGCCATGTCAGCCAACCTCTGTAGCAGTTTGACAGGCGTGGGGAAGGATGAGGATGGCCTTCTCCACTTGAAATTAAAGGCTACAGGAGCAGGCAAGAGAACTAGCAGCCCCCTCTGCCAGGGCTGAACAAGGTGGCTAGAGCTGGCATCAGGTGGCAAATATCCATGGACCTTCAGAGCATCTTGGTTTGTATGAAGGAGGAATCATCCTCACCTGACTGTGGACCATGGGGTCTCACCAGCACAGGAGGCCAAGTCTGTTCACAGACAGAGCCAATAGATCCCCTGGGGTCTGTAGAACACAGTCAAAACCTGCAGCTCAGCTGCAGTGCTGGGGAGCAAGGGATGGGATAGACGCCTGACCTGGGATAGTAGTACCAGCTACTGCACCACACCAAAACCAGAACCTCACCTGAAACGTGGTGTTCCCTGACCTGGCCAAAACCATGCTGGGCTTGCAAGGTGGGGCTGGCTGGCTGCGTACAGAGCTGCAAAGGAGTCAGGCCCCACGTTTGTGCCTGCAAGGAAGCTCATCTCCCTTATCAGTGCTGGTGTTGGCCCAGCCTCACTAGTGCCTGGGTCTTGAGAGCTACCACCCTCACTGTCCTGAGGGTGTGCCTGATGCAGGTCCTTGCAGAGATAACCCGGCTCTACATCAGCAGGTGTTCCTGGAGCCAATGCTCCCAAACACCACTGCTTCCTGCAGGCAGCCCTTGGACCAGCAGAGAGACCCATCCTTAGGGAGATGGGAAGAAGAATGGTGCAGCAGTGGGGCTGGCCAAGCCTTGCTGTGAGCTGCTTCAATGGAAAGTCAATCACTCATGCTCCACCTAAAGGTGTGTGATTTAATCCTGGGGGGACCAACAAGGGGGGAGCCAAGACAAACAACATCTGTGCATTCACAAATAGGAAATGAAGTTGCTTTCATGTCCTGAGCCTGTTGATTAACCAGGTTGTTGTTTAGCTTGGTGCTGGGTGCTCAGTGACTTGGAAAGAAGGTAACTAAAAGGGATTGTTTGGTTACACTCCCTAAATTCGAGTATCTTTAAATAGTGTGTGGGTTTGCATTTTGCCTGCAGAAGATTGATGGGAAAAGGTAGCAGAAGAGTGCAGATGGCTATCAGAAAGGAACCTGTGTTTAGTCTGCTTGTGCCAGATGGGAATGGAAAGTTCGCTCCCCTGCCAAGTGTTTAAAAGAGGAAATAGGATGTGATATTCTGCCTCCCACTCCTTTCTCTCCCCTGAAACCAGCCCACTGCTCTACTTCCATTTGTTGTAAAAAGGAAAAAAAAAAGGCAGCTTGGCCCATGTAAAGCCTTGGAGACAGTTAGAGACACACCTTGTTCCTTTTTAATGTGTTTATTATGTGGAGACGGATGGAGCAGTATATTTTTATATGCAGCTGGGTCCAGCACTGTACAGCACCTGTCTTTCAGTCGCTCATATTCATCTGTGTCAGAGAAACAAGACTGCAAATCCCCAAACCACCCTCTGCTGTCATCTCCTTATCTCTGGCAAGGAGGACGTGAATCTCTACCACAGCTCAAGATTCATATCAGACACCTTGGCTGACAAGCCTACCTGTGAGATGGATGAAAACTTCTTGCCTGAAACTCTCATGATTTCCCCTGGTTAATAAATCCTGATCTGTCCTGAACTGTGACTGCCTGGGGAACTTGTGGAGGTGGGGGAGGCTGAAATCTTGTGGGGCTGGGGCTGGGTTAAGGCATTGCTTTAGGGAGTCCCAGGGATTGACCCAACATTGCCCTTTTGGCGTGAGTGCTGTAGCAGCCTTGGTGATGTGGTGCATCAGTAGACCCTCAGGTTAACTGTGGAAATATCTCATGGATGTGGATGATGTCGCTAACAGAATAACAGCAGCTTTGGTCCAGGGTCTCCTGTCCAGTCCCTGCTTGGAGCTGATCTGACCTGCAAAGTCGACCAGGTAGCTGAGGGCTGGTCCAGGTGAGGTATGAACAGAGATCATTTCCAGAACAGAAATCCCACCACCTCTCCAGCACCAGATCCAGGGCCTCACTATCCCCATTGCGAACTTTTCTCTTTCCCTCTAACCAGAACTTCCCTCACTGCAACTTGCATCTGTTGCCTCCTGCTGTGTGCACACAAGAGTCTGGCCCCACCTTCTCCCCAACCCCCTGTTAGCTGCCGGATAACAGTAGCTAGATCCCTCACTTTGTTTCTTCCTTTCCAGATGGGACCAACCCACCCCCAAGTAACTTAAAACAGGTATTTCAGCAGTGTCCTACAGCTGTAACTTCCGAAGAATGGCTTCAATCACTTATTTCCCCAGATAATTGAAGAACACTTGTATGAACATTTTCATAGAGGTGAATAGCCTCCTGTGCTCCAGCCCAGTGCACCCAGAAACGAAGCTGTGACTGAGCAGAGCAGCCCTGTGTGTTACAGTGGAACCGTCAGGAGACAAGCAAGCATGACTTTTACCACATTGTCCCATACAGTCTCCAGGCCACCCCACAAACACACCTGCCTTGTTCACAAAGCCACAGGGAGCTGGGTCTGGGCACAGTCCCCACCACTGGAAAAGCTCCTGAGGGGGAGAGGGAACAAAGCCCAGCACCTGCTCATCTGGAGAAGCTGTAGCCACAGGACACGGACCACCTGGACATCTTCAGCCTGACAGGGACACAGCTCCTCAGAGGGGAGATAGAGCACCCTGCTGCAAGGTGAAGGGCTGAGAGTGGTGGCTGGAGTGGAGGCAGGAGGGTGGGCTGGGGGCTGGTGCAGCCTGGTCCCCTGCCTGCCCCTGCCTTGTGTGGGAAGCCTCCAGGCAGCTACTTCACTATGAGGAACTGGAGATTTAATGAGCAATTTCGGGAATGCTCTCAGCTTTCCTGCAAAGCTCTTTGCTGTCTCCAACACTAATTACTAAATGTTTCCGAAGCCTCTGTCTGTGTGAAACGAGGCCCTTCATTACAGCCATGCTGTTGCGGGCAGCAGGGTGATACTCGGAGGGTGTCTGCTCTGCCCAGAGGGAGTGCCGATGTTATTTCTTTTTCTCATGGGGAAAGAAAGGATAAGGCCTCTCTGTCACCTTGACAAGAGAGGTGCTGACACTTGCCTTGCCAAGCAACAGGGTGCCCTGCCTCTGCTCTGAGAGGGTACAAGGTTCCCCAGTGTGGGGTGCAAGGGAAGGGGGCAGAAGTAGGCCTGCCCAGGACATATGTGAGGACCTGCCTCCAGAAGGCAGGAAATCCAGATGGAAACTGGTGAGACCAGTTTAGTAGAGACAGGATGCCAGAAGAGGAAGGGAGAAGGAAAGACAGGGAGGAGGAAAAATGAATGCAAGCTGGCTGGGTGGCTGGGACCTGACTGGCAAGAAATCGGAGCTGCAGAGTTAGGACCCAACTGGGTTCACATGGGGACAAGTTGTGGGAGAGATGCTTGGCTAGTACTGGCCTTTTCTGCAAAGAGTCGCCATGAGAAAGGCCACCCAAAGGTCAGCCTGGCTCCTTGTGAGTGCCTGCCCCCAGCAAAGGCATGGCACAGGCAGGCAGGAGGCAGGCTGTACCCACGTCTGACAAAGGGCCAGCCAGCTTCCCATCTCTTCTCCCTTTCCTTGCCTGTAAGAGCCAGGGAGAAGTGCTTAAAGGCACCAGGGTGGTGTGAAGCCCTGCTGTGCGAGAGCTGGTTTTTCTCAGCAAGGCCTCCCAGATCATGGCCCTCTGGAAGCTGCTGGATGGTCACAACCTCCTGACAATGGGCAGCCTGGTAGGGTCTCATTCCCCAGCTGCCCACCTTGCTCTCAGATACAGAAAAGTAAAATCTTTTCAGCTGGTCTGGGCTCTTGGTTAAGGAGAACTCACAAACAAGCAATTTGACAAGCTGTGTTGCAAACACAAAGCAGTGGCAGCCGAGCAATGTGCATCTGGGCAAGTGGGGCGCCGAGCACATCCCTGCTGCAGGGCTGCTGCCGGCTGCACTTAGGCAGGGAGGGATTTAGGCCTAAGAGTCTTAGTGACGCATCTTGGGAGACTTAGGCTGAGCCTGGCTTGCAGAGATGTGACCCGTGCTGCATTTCCCGTGGTCACCTGCCAGTCTGCATTATGTGAGCTGTCACCCACTCCCAGACACAACACGTGAGTGCGGTGGCACAGGGGCTTGGAAGACAAGGAGGGGGGCAACAAGCCCAACTCCTTACCCTGCCCAACCTTGCACCTGTGCCAAGGCTGCTGACATAGGGACATAGGACCAGTCCCAAAGGACAAAATCCACTGCTTTTAGCTGGTGAGGAACCAGCACCCAGTGTCCTGTTGCTTTACCTGGAAAGAGAGGATGCTCAGGAACCCTGAATCTCTCAGTCATCAACAAGAGAATCCTTCCTGCTGCCTTGGGGGGTCAGCATTTAGGATGAGGAAAAGCCAGGACTGTGGTTGCTGAACACTGGCTTCTGTTTGACCCATACTTGAAAGAATTTCAGTCTGAGTCACTGCAAAAAAGCAGGAAAGACTAAGGCACAATTTAATGACATTGTTTATGATAATCCCATCCATGCATGTATTTTCACAGCTGGGGAAAATGAGAAAAGGAAAGTAAATGTCTTATTTTAACTTGCAGAAAGTCAGCCCCAGGGCTGGCACCAGTACTGGGAGAAAGCAGCAACCTGGTGGTTTTCGCTACAAGGACTGGCACGTACAGAGTTCGCCCACCCCAAGAGCTGACCTGACTTCGGTGATCACGTTCCGCTGAGCTGAAAGTTGAAATAAGGCCAGCTGTAATCCCCAAGAAACCAGGCCACTCTCAGGACTCAGGACAATCAGGTCCCATTAAAAAGCATCTGCCAGACTGATGTCCTGAGGGTTTCATTACCTTGCTTAGCTAGAAGTCATCACTGAGGACTGGTCTGTGGCCTGCGGAAGGAGATCAAAAGCTGCTGTTTGGCAGCGTTGGCACAGGTCAGTTTCAGGTGCAGCAATGTTCGTTTTCTAAATTTCTTGGTTCCCAAATGTAATGGGACGGTGCCTTTGGCAGGTAGTGTACTCAGCTTCTCCCCTGAAAGACATGGAAACTTAGGAAGAGAAATCTGACAGTCATGGAAGTGAGAGGTGAAGTGCTTGAAGTACTCAGTACGTGACAGGGCACAGCTAATAAGCAGCAAAGAGGACACCATAGAGATGCCTGCTGTTGTTTGCTTCTTTCTTTAGCATCCATTTGTCTTTTGACTATTGCAAAGTCTCCGAGCCACAATTAGGAATGAACTTGTTGCAGAGTTCCCAGATCTAATTGAGTTCTCTTGAAACGAAACCATTTATAACAACCTTTTCCAAGGATGAAACATGATGTACTCTGCTCTGGTACAGCCGAGAATATGCTGTCCTGGGGCCTGATGAGCCCTGGTTGCAGCACACAGTGACTAGGCAGCGATCTGGAGACCAGCTCCTTGCTCCAGCAGGTGAACTGTTAAGCAGCTTGAATGTAATCCCATTGAAATCACTAGGAGTTTTAAGATCCCTTAATCAGGAGTCCTGCAATGCAGAAGTTGGGTCTGGCTGTGGGGAATATTGTTAGTAGAGAGGAACCAGAGCAGGCTGGTAGGAAGAAAATGTTTTTATTTCCAATATATCTGACTTTCCAAAGATAGTGAGATCCCTGGCCCAGTCCCTAACTGGAGTGCATCTAGTGAGAATTTTATTTTCTTTTTTTAATCAATGAGGCACACTATCTGCCCTGCCTCTTGGCAGGCAGTACAAAAATGCTCATATTACAGTGGTGGAAGCATAGAAGCCCAGATCCAGACCTTGGATCACGTTCTAGTCCTCTTGCTCATCTCCTCTCCTGAACAGCTAGACCTGGGTGGCAGCTCAGGATTTCTTCACGTATTTTTGGAAGACAACTCTCCTAGCTATCTAGAAATCATACACTTGCCTTTCTTCCTGTCTGGGGCAAGAGCACATGATGCCAAAGTCACGAGGTGACCCTGGGTGACACTTGGGCATCTCTGGCTAATACAGGAATAGAGCTCAGGGGCATGGTAGGACCAATCCTTTACCCACTAAAAAAAGGTTGGTTAGGACTAAAAGAGAACGTTTGCAAATGTCATCCTAAGTCAGCAGACAGTCACAGCAGCGATGCAGACACAGGGTTAAAACCAAGTACAAAGAAGCCCTGGCTAGCTTAAGACTTCTTTCGGACAAGTTTTTTTCATTTTGCTGAGAAATCCAAACTACCAGAAATATTCACTTCAGATTGATCTAAAATGAACCCAGTTGACCTTCTTTCTGATTTGATTAATATGACGAAGAATTTCTTATTTGTACAGTTTTAATAACAAGCCATCAAGGAAAAGCCTTGACCTGTGGGTGAGGCATGTCGGGAGCCTCCTGGAGAAGAGAAAAGTGTCCCAGCCTGACCTGTAGCTGCTGCAGCAGCATGAGCTCAGTGGTGCTCCTCAGGGCTCACTGAGCTGCTCTCTTATCCTGCCACCCAAGCTCTGCATGTTGCAGTTGGAAGGCACCCCTTCTGGCTTAAGGGTGCTGTCAAGAGTGGCTGCATTATCAAAGAAGTCCTCATTGCAGCAGGCTTTACAAGAGTCAGCCTGGGGCATTGGGAGTGGAGATAGAAAGAAGAAAGACTTGCAGCATTCTTTTATTAATAAAGTTATTTTAAAATGTTAAAAAGTTACTGAAATAAAAAAGGCCATTACGTAGGATTGGCCAAAACCAACAGGATAATATAACAGGAACCCATCTGCCTTGTTTTATGGTCTCCTGCCCTTCCCCCTCAGCAGACAAAGGCCAACAACCAGCCTCATGTCCAAAGAGGTCACGATTTGCAGAGCGAAGGGATTTGGCAGAAGATGTGTTGCAGAGCAACTTTGTAGAACAGCAACTTTTTTATTTTGGGGATGGGGAGGAAGGGATGTTATAAAGTAATAACTTCCATGACTCTAATCTGCATATGTCTATACCCAAACCTGGCTTTACCCAAGGGCCGGAGGCTTCAGGTGTTACGTGACACGAGCTGACGTTGCTGATGGTTGTTCCTCTCCTCTGACACGGATATTTTTTATGCTTGACAAAGATGCCCAGAGAGCTGGGGTGAGCGACCTGCCGGGAATTTTCGGGTTCGCCCCCGCGCAGGGAAGGGGCAGAGCCGGCGGCGGTGCGGGGAGCCCGTGCCGCGGTGTTTGCTGACAGCAGAGGGGGGTATTGGGCCGCTTTTCCTCCGCATCCCGGGCGGAGCTCTGGGCGGCCGCCGGCGGAGCCTGGACCCCGCACCGCCCCCCGGGGCTCCGCGGGGCTCCCGAGGCTCCGCTCCCCGGCTGCTTTCCGAACACGCGGGATGGAGCGGAGACATCCCCCGGGCCCGTCAGTCCGTGTCGTGTGTCGGGAGGGGTGCGCGGCTGTAGCGGAGGGGTGGGCGCAGCAGCCCCGTGCCGGGAGGGACGTCTGCGGGGTTGCCTTGCCCGCTCCTCATCTCAAGGCTTCGGGTGGGAGAGGAAGGTCTCTCCCTGGCAGCTTCTGCGCCCCAAGGCTGCTCCCGCGCCATGGCAGAGCAAAGCCCCTCCGTGGGCAGCAAACCTCACACCTGAAGGGTGTGCCCCGATGGATCTTAGTGATGGGTGGAAATTCGCTTCCACCACAGAACTGGAAGTGTTGAGCTCTGTGGGGCCTTGGACTGCAGCCTCTGACACTCACTGGCCAGAGGTAAATCATAGAACCATAGAATGGTTTGGGTTGGAAGGAACCTTAAAGATCTCCTAGTTCCAAACGCCTGCCATGGGCAGGGACACCTTCCACTAGACCAGGTTGCTCAAAGCCCCGTCCAGCTTGGCCTTGAACACTTCCAGTGACGGAGCATCCATAACTTATCTGGGCAACCTGTTCCATGCCTCACCACCCTCTGAGTAAAGAACTCCTTCCTAAGACCTAATCTAAACCTCTCCTCTTTTAGTTTAAAACCATTCCCCCTTGTTCTATTTCTATCTGCCCATGTAAAAACTAGTTCTCCCTCTTTTATATAAGCCCCCTTTAATTATGGGAAGGTGCTCTTGAGGTCTCCCCGGAGCCATGTCTTCTCCAGGCTGAACAACTGCAGCTCTCTCAGCCTATCTTCATACAACAGGTGCTCCAGCCCTCTGATCATCTTTGTGGCCTCCTCTGGGCCAGCTCTAGAAGGACCACATCTTTCTTTTGCTGGACCCCAGAGCCAGACACAGCACTCCAGGTGAGGTCTCACAAGGGCAGAGTAGAGGGGCAGAATCCCCTCCCTCGAGCTGCCAGCTCTCTTTCTTTTGATGGAGCCCAGGATACAGTTGGCTTTCTGGGCTGTAAGCACACATTGTTGGCTTGTGTCCAGTGTGACACGGCCCCTCTGTGCTGCAGTGCTCTGCAACCTGCCCAGTGCTGGCCCAGTTGTGTAGCTGGTCCCCATGAAATGGTGGATTTAATGGCAAAAGGAGACCCTGCGAAGTAAGAGTACACCTTTTATAATTTGGTTTGGCTCCTGGAGATGAAAGGTATTCTGTGAAACTAAAATATTAAAACTACCCTGGATTATTCATTAAGCATCAATTATCATCATCACATTTACTGTCAGATGTTTCAACGTTGCTATTCTGCTCTAGGAAGGAACATATTTTTAGGCTGGTATCCTAAGGAAAGGTGCCCTTGGGGTCAGTCACTCAGTCTGCTTGTCCGCCTGTCCTCACAGATTTGGTGAGGATATTTCGGCCCAAGTTTACAGCAGGCTGGAAGTATCCAAAATATTACATTGTTGCAGGTTAATTAGCAAAGGGGATGGTGGAGGAGTCCCCCAGACCCAGCTAGTGCTGTGGGTGCAAGAAAGGCAAGCCCCTGATGGGGTGGGCATGGATGGTCCTGGCTGCAGGAGAAGTTTCAGGCAGGGCAGCATTGCCACCAACCCTGGGAAGCTCAGCCATAGGACACAACACCATGGGAAACTGGGCTTCCCTAACTCTGCTGCCCACTGAAATAATTTACATAAATACCTGTCAGGTATGAACTGGCTTCTTATTCCATGTTCTTTCTACTACTTCTGCTTCCCTTTGTTTGTAATTTTATAGCATTACAAAGTTGGAACAAGCTGTGGTTTAACAACAAAGGCAGCATCATCTGCAAAACAGGATGTTCCAAAATAAGATCTAATTTTCCTTTGTGAGAACCTAAGGCAAAAGTAAATTGATATCCACTCTAAAGGCAATCACAAACAAGGACTTATTATTTATCATTAAAACATCTTAAAAACGCTCTAGAGCCCTAAAAGCAAAAGTTTGATGCTGTATAAAAGAATTATGTCTCTGAGATGTATCAGTTCAATAATTGAAACAGCATCTATGAAATATAAATGTAAGATATTAATAAATTAAATTAAATTAAAGCCACAGAAAGCCAATTATCTTGTAAAATATCTCTGATAGCTAAACTAATGAGATGTAGAAAGATTAATTTAGATCCCCATTTTAGGAGGTGATTATAAATTGCTGTAATGCCACATCCAGTTACTAGGTTGTTATTGAAACTTGTGAAATACATTTGGAAAGGTTTTTAAATATTTAGAATGAAGTAGAAATTAGAAAGGAGTTAGAAATAATTAAAAATTAGCTGTCTTGTCACATTGCAACTTTAATCCTATTACCTCTTCTAGTTTACAAAGCTTCAGATGTCTCTCAAAGCATTGATCTGTGGGGACAGTGGGGTTTATAAGCAGGGATTTATGTGTTTTAATAACTGCAGGACTCCAATGTTCCACTTATTTGAGGGATTCTTTCTATGTAGAATTATCACCCTTGCTGCCAGCTCTGCCTGATGTTTTTCCTTGGCCATAGGGTAGGTCAAGCCATCACCCATGGTCCCACAGAGCCCCCAAAGACCCATTGCTTTCCTTTTAGCTCCTGGTGAAAATGCTGAGGAGCATCAGTGATGGTCTTTTTGGTCAGGACAAAGCACAAGGCCTTTGCTCCTCTATTCCTATGGCTGTTGTAGCAAAGTACGGGGCTCTTGTGGAACACAGAAGGATGATGGTGCAATGCATGCCTAGAGCCCAGGAACTATGGTCTTGCCATTGCCAGAGGCTGGCCACGAGGTTGGTCAAAAACCAAAAGGCTGGGTTTGGGGACCAAACCCCTGGGGTGCACAAGGTTGGCCAGCCTTGTTTCGGTTGGGACTTGCCTCGCTTTGCAAGATGTATAATTTTTGGGAGAGCTTTGTAGCTGTAACAGCAACTGTTGAAGGACTCAGGGACCTCCACCCATCTGCGCTCAGGTTCTGCTTCACCTGGTCCAAAGGGTGCTGAAAGACCTCCAGCAGCGTGGCTTGGCTGTATTTTTGCAGTACAGTAGGAGTACAGCAATTGCTCCTTGAGCCAGGAGGAAAAACGCAGGCAGGGGAGGGTGGTGGGGCCTTGAACCCCCTGGCACAGGGTGATACCGGCAGCCCCAGCGCTGTGAACTACTCCCCCATGGGCAGCTGCTGTGTCAACAGAGGAACGGCCTTGGAGCTGGGAAGCACCACTCACGGGCAGCAAGGAGGGCGAGGAGCAGTTCTGCCCAGTGTGCACAGCTCTGCCTGGAGGAGCAGTGTGGATGTAACCGGCTCGGGGGACCGAGGAGCACAGCAAGGGGAGCCTTAAAGACAGGGTACAGAGAGGCCCCAGGTGGGCTCTAGCAGAGAAGGAAGCAGAATCCCACCACCACCACCACCACCACCACTCTGGAGAGGGAGACAGAGGGATTCCATCAGCAGCATCGCGCTGCTTGGAGGTGAAGGACTCGGGTCACAACGCCTGCAGCCATCCTCGGGCATCGGAGGGGTGAGCATAAACTGGGGAAAGGCATAGCAGCTAAGGGAGGGGGTGGGCTTGATACTGATACGGGATTATTTTCCCCTTTTATCTCCTTTATCCCTAATAGCCTAGATAATAACATCCAGCATTGTAAGTGGATTGATTAACACTCTTTGATCAGGCTGTTAAGACTCTGAAGTAGTCAAACAGCAGATTCTCCCATGTAAGGTGTGTTTCTCTGGCCCATATAAAGGCACGAGCCGTGGTGCACAGAACTAGTGGAGAAGGCAGCAGCCCTCCTGGGAGCCCTTATGGCATTTTTGTGAGCAGTGCTTCTGGGACAGCCTTTTTTGGGTGCCATCCTGTGGGACAACCAGGGACAACCAGCAACAAGACTACTCTGTGTTCACATACCCTCAAGTGTCTTGCTGAAAGCATAGCACCTAGTTTGGGGAGCAACACAGGCAGCCTTTTAAAGACTTGTTGAAAATACTGAAGTGGGAAATCCAGCACATTTGAAAGCCTTCCTTTTGCGTAGGGAGAACAAATGCTCAAGGGATGCCTCTAAGCATTCATGGAGAGAGGAATGAAAGCCCTCTGCCTTGTCTGGGAGAAGAGCTAATTTAGAAATCCCTGCTTGGGAGATTTCTTCATTGAGAAAACCTTCTGGAGGGAAGAAGTACACTAGAAAAACAACAGAGGAGCAAGCCCAAATTTGGATGAGCCTCTGCTATCTTCTCTCAGCCTGCTTGAGTTGCAGTTTGTAAGCAGACCTTTCTGTAAAGTCAAAAATAACTTTAGAGGAGACAAAAAGATGTCAGAGCTGGCAAACTGGGTTATTCAGTGGGGACCAAACCCCTGGGGTCCAAACTCTTGCAAAAGTTTCCAGCAGGCTGACCTGGAGTTCACCAAATTAAAAGAGATGGCCAAGTCTAAACTCTTCTCCCGAAAATCCTTAAAGTGTGCGGGAGCGTGGGCTGTGTGGTTAGTTGCCAAAAGTTTAGCTGAAGAAAAACAGGCAGCCCAGGCAGAAATTCAGAACCTAAGGGAGGAAAACAAGACACTGAAAGCAGAAATAAAGGCTCAGCAGCTTAAACTAGAGGATGGTATAACTCGAGAAGGAGCTGTGGCTGTGGAGCAAGTGCGGAGTGTTCTCCAGTATCAAGAGGTATGTGAACAAAAAAAGGCCATTTTGAATGAAAATCAGGCATTGAAGGAAAAGCTAGCCATCAGTACAAAAGCTGTAGAGGAGGTGCAAGGAACAATCCGATTGTTGGTGCAAAAAATACAGATCCTAAAAGAGAAGGGTACAGACCACCGAGCCTGTGAGGTCAAGATGGAAAAGTTAAAAGCAGCATTAGAGGCGAAGCATGTCACGGTCACAGACCTTACAAAAACACCCTACAAAAGAGATGATGAGCTCTGGGATGGAAAAAGATGGGTTAATGCAGATGACAGCCCCTCTGTAGAGGAATGCAAGCCTGAAAGCCCACAGTCTCTAGTTTTTGAGATGCCGGAAAGGTTTAAAGCCAACCCCCTTTTGCTGAGCAGTGCTCCGCTGTCTGTGAAAAGGGAAAGCGGAAGCGAGGGAAATATGCAGCCACAGGCAGAACAAGTTATTACAGAGGGAACAACCACTGCTGACCTGGCTCCTCACCAGTTCAAACCTGGGAGCACCCAGGGAAGGAGACAGGCAAGGAGTGTCTGGGCAAGGGAGGACAGAGAGGGGTCTAGGGGAAGAGGCAGCAGAGGAAAGGAAAACTCCAGGGAGATGGGGGACCCAGAGGTGATGCAGACCACTGTCTCTGCCGGTGCAACCTCCCAGATCCCCTTCTCAGGAAAAGGGAGGAAGGGAAGGTGCCAGGGCAGGAGACAGTGGCAGCATGGTGCAGCTCCCCGATTTGTGGTACAAAATACCATGGCCAGGAGGGAGTTAAGCACGATGCGAGTGGACATATGGAGGGAGCTTCGGAAGCAAGGGGAGGATATGGCCCGCTGGGATAACGCTCCCACCAGGGTTTTGTTGGATCGCCTGCTGGAGATCAGTGGGAGAAGAGAGGGAAGCGAGCCAGGGACCCCTGCCCTCCCTGTCATAGCCTAGGACAGACAGTCCCCCTCTTCCCTGGGCTCGTGGTCAGACCAACACCGGACCACTGGGGAAGGCTCCCATGCTGGGAGCGACGGGGGATTGGAAGCAGAGCCCTCAAGGTATTGCCCACATCACACACGAGGCTGGGGCACCAGCTGCAGGCTGCAGCTGATGCAAATTGAGAAGGCTCCTCTGATGGAGGAGACATAGGGACAGTGAAGCATTAAGGGGTTTTTGGTTTGCTTATTTTTACAGAAGAAACACACACAAAGGGAGAAGTTGACTTTTCCAGCAAGAGCAGTCAGGGCTGCAGTAAGCAGAGACTGCTTTAGCTCTGTCACAGCCACCCTGGCACCTGCTTCGCTGCACAGAATCCAGGCAGAGATACCAAATGCTGCTCAGACCAAGTTAGCAGAAGCTGTTTTGGGAAAAAAGAAGGCTTTAAGGACTGATAAAACACTGGCCTGAGTCCAGGCTGTGATACCAGCTGGGCTGCAGTGTTTGTGAGAAATGATGTGCAGCAGCAGGACTGAGAATGAACTCTAAGTATGAAGGGCTGTGCAAAGAAGGATACAAGAGTCCCAAGCGTGGTATAAACTGTGAGGGTGAAGCAAGGAGAAAAGAAAAATACCTTCTTTCTGGGTCTTCTGTAGGCAATCCAGAAGGGTTTGGACTTTTAAAAAAGAAAAAAAACCCCACCAGTTTACAAAATAATACCTGCCTGTTGTCAGAAGAAATCAAGAGGTACAAGGAGAGCAAATTCAAGAGGTACCAACACAAATGAAGCAGTTCATGTTTAGCATTAGTATTGTTAAATTCAGTAGTGTGTTTTCACATAGCATGTGGAAGTACATGCAGAAAAGACATTTAGGAGTGGTATAAAAAGAAAAGGAAAAAAGGATTGAAACAGAGGAATGCAAACTAAGTGCTACCAGTGCATAAAAGGTTAGAAGTTGGAAAAATGGCAGATTTTGTATGTACCTATAAAGGTTTGAGGGGAGGGTAATTAATGATAAAATATTCTAATTGACTTGGAACAGAGTTCACTCTGCAAGCAAAAGTTAAGCCTCTGATGTGCAAGTATAGTTGATGTGTTAACACCACCTTTTTTTTAGAGTGAAGAAAAGATGAGATTAAAAAAAAATTAAAAAAGACATACATGGTATACACATTATTATAATAGTTTTTAAATTAAAATGCACAGTTTTTCTGTTACAGAAATGGGATGGAACCAACTGAAACAATCACAACGGAGGATTGATGAGCAGCTGTTTAAGAAAATAAGCTAGTAAATTGTATAAAAATATGCGAAGAAGCAGTTTACTAGGTCCTTAATATCATCAAAAAGTTCTATGGGTGTAAATGATGCACCTTGGTTAACTAAGACAACTATTCATAACAGTCTTTGCTGTTTTGTCTTCCATAGGTAGAACAGAAGAATAAGTAACAATTCCAAATTCTGGATATTATTAATTGTATGTTGCTTAATGCTTGCTTTCCTTTATTAATGCACTTTATTAGTGCTTGATTACCATATATATATGTGTGTGTGGAAAAATATCACCTCTGGTTTTTTTTTAGAACAGTTACTGTTGCTGAAGTTCAAATAAGAGAAAAGAATTAACAAACTGGTGACAAGGGAAAAATGGATCCAACTTAAAGGTGTCACCATCTCCAAATAAGAGAAATCCTGTTTCCTTTGATAAGTATGGACATACTTCCTATTAGCGGTAGTGATCTTGATTAGTAGAGCACCAGCTTATGACACAATGTCTGTGTACATAACACAGAAACACATAGCATTGAGTTTGTGTCAAAAACATAGTATTTTGAGTATTATGAGAAGTAAAGATGAACATATTAAGCGTAGAAATTTCTAGCAGGGTAAGTTGTATTTTAAAAATATATACTGTTAGTGTAGGTTTGTTAGGACAACTGCGTGGCACGGTTTTTTGAGTTTAATTTAGGGCACCTACATATAAATTGATGGTTCTGGGATGGGTAGAAAACTAAAGGTCCTAAAGGGACGGGGATAACGAACCACTGCATGCATGTGTGATACATAATCATGTATTGGTCTGATGAAAAATTTTAGTTTGTTATGGAGGAAATGATGAGGTGATTTTGGAAACTGGCAGCAGGAGAGTTTCTGGGATGAGAGCTGTACAGCGGTACTGTCGAGCAGCCCAGCAGGTGGAGTCCTCCCAGATGCCTCTCTGGAAGGACACCAGCAAACAGGAGGCACTTACACGTGCAGATTGCATACAAAAAGACACTAGTTTTCAATCAGTTTAGAACAGAGCTTAGCCAGAGGTGAATATGAAATGTATCCTTTGATTTCCAGTGGGTCTGTAGTCACTTATATGGGATGCAGCTGTCTTTGTGTGTATATCCAGCATCCAGAAATCACCTCTGCATGTCTTGTCTGAAATTGCATGAGCATGTAATGTAACTTTAATTTAAACACATGATTTTAATTACACAATGCTTTTAGAAGTGACACTAAAGTTATTATAAACTTTTTAACTGTATATTGGACAAAGACTAATAACATTTGGGTTGCGTTTTAAGCAGTTGTTGCAGATAACAGCATCCACCTGTAACTTTTGTAGTCCCACAGGCAGCAAAACAAGTCACCAAAGCAAGGTTTGCAATATGTGACAAGAGTGAGCAAGTTGCGCTTACCCTGACCACAATAAAACATGCTGACCATCATTCATACTTGGCATAAATCCCTCCTTGTTGGGACAATATCACCTGCTGAAATTTTTCACTAGGCTGTCAAGTCTAGAAGTGTAATCCTGGGAATTGCAAAAGTTTGGCTATTTGTGCAAATTATCCAGGCTGCAAAATAAAATATTCCATAAACGGAGTAGCAGCTGTGCACCAAAGCCAAGAGCTACAGACCACCCTCAGACCCACACGAGGCAAGACCAGATAGGAAAGAGCAAATGCCTCCAAGAAGATCAATTGCTCGGTCCTGCTGAGGAGCCTTGAGCCACAGGAGGGTTTGCAATGTCCTTGCTGGACTCGTGTGTGACAGATCATGCCCATGGACTGGCAAAAGGGGTCTGTATGCCTATAGCCCATGAAATACACTCTGGCCACTGCCAGAAACAGGCCACAGGCTGTTTACTAATGCTGAAAAACCTGATGCAGAGGTTTGTGAACCTTGCTTTGGTTGGGACATGCAGGGAACTAGCAGCCCTGGCACTATGAACTACTCCCCCAAGGGCAGTCACTGCATCAACAGAAGAACATGACCTTGGGGCTGAGAAACATCGCTCTCAAGCAGCAGGGAAGGCGAGGAGCAGATCTGCAAGGTGTACACAACTCTACCTGGAGAGTCAGTCCAAATGCACCTGGGAACTGAGGAGCACTGTGAAGGGAGCCTTAAAGATGGTGTGGAAGCAGCCTGAGGTGGACTCTAGCAGAAGAGAAGGCAGAATCCCACCATCCTGGAGAGGCAGGTGCCCCCATCATCATCATTGTGCTGCTGGAGCAAAGGACTTGTTGGGTTCATGACACCTGCAGCCCTCCCCTTTCTCCTGGGTGACAGACAGCACCTCTGAGTCTGGTGCCCTGACAATGGAGGGGTGAGCATAGCCTGGGGAAAGCTGCAGCAGCTGAAGTGCTCTTTGTGTACTAGTTTTGACCATGGTATGTTAAGATTTTTTTTTCTTTTATTCCCTTTCTGTCTAATATTCTAAATAATATCATTTATCATTGTTTGCAAGATTGTAAGAGATGAGGACTCTCTGAGCACACTGGTAAACCTCTCAAGTAGACTAACAATAAATTGTCTTCTCGTACTAGCTGTGTTTCTCTAGCCAATACAAATAGCAAAAATAGTGGTGAAACAACCTTGACTCCCATGAAAGTATTTTCTAAGGTGGAATAATGATGGAGAGAAAGATGAGCATCCAAAGGTAACCTCAGAGAACTGGGTCTGGTCAAGTGCCACACTTCGTTGTCTTTCCAGGCTACGTCATCCAGCCCAAGCCTTCTCAGCCTTTCCCTGCAGTGCTGCCACTCCCCCAACAAATGATTAATTGATCTCTCTCCTTACAGTTCAGGTAATTCAGTGAAATGCCAAATCTCCAAAACACAGCCTCACAGGTAGTCAAAAACAATGATGTCACAAGCCCCATCTCCAACAACAATGGCCCATCCACAGAGCATCATATCTCAGGTGTATTTTAGGACATACAAAACATTGTTCAAACACAGTGCAAGCTGCTGGCTCCTTCAGCCCACCTGGGAATAACTGGAGTACAAATCTGGGTCAGGTAAGAAGAGCAGCCATTTATTCATGATAGCTACAGGAGAGAAACAGGTTCTGCTGCTGAGACCACTGCTTGCAGAGGGGTTTGTTTTCCCTTACAAAGGCTATGCAAAAGACAGATAAGGGGTACAAGCTGTACACATCTGTTACATACACAGGGCTGGATTTTTATTTCAGGCAGGAACTAGTTTATCATGAAAGTTACACAGTAATTACTGTTTGAGGACACAGAGTGAAGGTTCAGTCGGAAAGCCTACTTACACCCTAGCATTTCTACTTCCACAGTCCTCCAAAAGTTGTTCACTGCAATGAACAAGGCAGGGAGACTGCCTCTTACAAGGGAACAGAGAGCTGCTGGCAGCATGATGGTGGAGGGGGGGA
>VZRE01007534.1:7132-23809 GCA_013396775.1 Cephalopterus ornatus | reverse complement strand
GGGAGGGCGGGGGGAGCTTCCACATTGGACTTATCCATCAGGAAGATGGGTGATGCAGGCTTCACGCTGAGAGACACAGCTGCTGCGTCACATATATCATACTCATCTGCATAAATACTTTCTAACACAATTCCTGACTTCCCACTGTAAGTCAACTTAGTCCCTGCTGTTGCCACCAGCCCTCAGGAGAGTCACCCTGGGGCTGGAGCATTGCGCGGTGCAGCCAATGCAGCACTGTGAACCACTCCCTACCAGCCACACTCAGAGACTGTTCCTGCTTTGCCTGCCATTAAAGGGATTTGAAAAGATTTGCTTGACCTTTGCTATTGGCTGCTACACACCTTCTCAAGCAGGGTCCACCACACAATTTTCATGAGCTCTGCATCAGTGAACTTTCATCATAGGTTAATGTCCCAGGGGTGAATGGAGAGGTGACCTAGCCAAGGCCAGGTACTCCTTATGGAGAGGGGATACTACATTTTGGGGGAAGGGGAGGAGAAGGGGATGGAGAAGATTTTAATGGGAGAAGTTACAAAAACAGGAAGAAATTTCCTTTTCATAGGAGCATCTCCAGGCACTCCTGTAGCAGGAAAAGGCACCAAAACTGGCAAGGTCAGTATTTCCAAAAACAGCTAGTCTGAGAACAGCAAAACCTGATTTTCATAGCAAGCAGGTACCCACTCCTCTCACTTGTCCCTGTGAAAGCAGATGATGTTCACTGCAGCCCTCCAACCCTGTCCCTAGATTCTCCGTGTCAAGCCCTGGAACAGCAGCACCTACTATGAGCAGTGTGTGGGCACCAGACAGAACAAGCTCAGTAAGCCCAGCACAGTCACAGCACTGGCCTGTGGGTTTAGAAGCCACAGTCATTCCCCTTCAAGGTTGCACATAAACCTCTCCCCCTTCTTCAGTGTACTTTGCTTGTTAGTCCATCCCTCAGACCTCCTACCAACACTACAGAGCCTTTATTTCTCTTTAAGAGGGCCTTAAACTCCCCTTAATGCACACCCTAACTACAGCAGTCATCAATTTGTGTTGATGCTTTCTTTTATCACCCAAATTCCTCTGTGTGCTGGGTTGCCTTCCTGGCCTTGGGATTAGACTTTCTGGCATACCTTAAAAGCACCAATTGTTTCACATACCCCTGCACACCTGACCCTTTAAAACCTTAACTCCCTTCCACTGTTCTTCTCATTATCTTAGATGGCCTTTGACTAAAAAATCTGAAGTCATATTTTCCAGCCTTACAAATCAAAGTATCTGTTAAAAGAATGGTACAATTACAACATTTTCTGTTAGGTCTAAAATGTAATCCATTTCAGTACCTTCTGTCTAATTACAGTGAACCACAATATTGTCTGTTAGGTCTGACATAGAAGTAATTTCAGTACCTTCTGCCTAATTGCAGTGAACCAGTGAAAGTGTGTCTAGAAGTAGGTGAGGGGAAAAAAAGATTATTTACATGCAATGCTGTTTGTTTCCTTTCTTCTTTTATTTGGCAAAAATGATAGAGAAAAACATTTTGTGTAAGCTTCAGCCTTTGCCTTTGTCTTGTTGTTCTTCTCCTTTTGATGTCTGAACAAAAAGGGAGCAAGAAAAGATTACTTCCATAGAAATAAATGCTACAAGATTTACAGAGCAGCTCTGCATCGATTGTTCCCCAGCATCTCCTGAGCCCACTAAAGCACTCAGAGACAATCAAGTGAAAAACATTGTAGAAATGTGTTTCTTTATTAAAAATCCTTCATGCAGTTTACAGATTCAAGCAAGTGTGATGTGTCCAGGGGTAGGCTGCCTTCATACAGGCAGACTCCAAAGTGGCCCATTTTGCTTGTCACGTCACAAAGTCATGTCCAATATATTCCCTACTACATCTCAGCTATTTCACGTCTTAAATCTCTCTCATAGAGAAGCTACTTTTTCCCCCTCCGGGGCATGTGTTTGCATTTCTACAGGTAAAATATCAACTGCTTGTCTTATTCTCCCATTTCCAACCTCCAGATAGATGCATTCCTGGAACAAGGAGGAATGGAGGGAGGATAGAAGTTAGCATAACACAGGATAAAGGCAAAATAGAAACAGGTACACATCTAGTTAAAATCCTCAGGGTAAGACTCCTACAAATTCCCAGTCCCCACAGAAGTAAGATTTGGCATAACCCCACAGCTGCAGGTAATTCCTTGCAGGCACATTGTTATTATTAAAAATCTTAGCAACAAGAGTCTCAACAGTAGTTGCATGCACTGTATCACCATTCAACATATCCAGTAAACTCATCAGTCTGTCTGAAAAAGAATAACAACAATAAAAGCAGGGAAACGAGGCATTTTATAGCTGTTGTTGCACTCTTTTTTTCCCCTCCCTCCCCCCCTTATCTGACATTCCTCTTTTCCTCACCCTATTTTGGGATGTTTTTTGTGACTCCTTCAATGTCCTTCAATTCTGTTAGGAAAGTCTACTTTTAGCCCTCACCACAGATGTTTCAAAGGCAGTAACTGACTCAAGTTAGTCTTGTGATGGAAACCGTGTTGTAGCTGTATGTTGCCATGGCTTCTTTAGTTGACAAAATAATACTTTTCACACACAACTTCTAGGTCTTTCTCAGCCCTCTCATTTCACACAGGATGGGCGTAACTTGAAGTACAAAAAGTGAAATGACCCTGTAGGAAAAAGGAGTTGGTAGGGGAAAGCTGGCAGCAGAAACAGGCATAGGCCTGAGGCCTCTTCCTTTCCAGGGCTGTACCAGTTGCTGTTCTTCTGACTCTACTTGATGCAAGTAGGACTTTCAGCAACAAAATTTAGCCCAGTACTGGCAAATGCTGTTTCACTCCATCTGTGAGGATGTCCTGGGTTCAATGAAGCTTGACTAATATGTTTTCTTGCAGTTCTCAGCAGTTTCTTGGTTGAGGTGATACTTAAAACAGTTCTCTCTCCCCACAGTGCAATGCTTATGATCTGCAAAGATCATAGAATCATAGGATATACTGAGCTGGAAGGGACCTACAGGGATCATCAAGTCCAACTCCTGACCCTGCACAGGACTACCCCAAGAATCACACCAGAGGCCTGAAAGCATTGTCCAAACACTTCTTGAGCATTGGCAGGCTTGGTGCTGGACATCAGAACCTGCCCACACATTTTGAGACAAGGACTTCAACTCAGTGCTTCTGAATCTACAGTGAATGCACTGGCCACCAGCTATGTTCCTCCTCGCCTCCCAGTGTTTAATACTGCAGTGCAGCCCTCTGCAGAGAGGGTGGAAATGTCTAAATTGGTTCCTGTCAGATGTAGGTGTTATATTCACCCTCTGTGCAGGCTGTACATCCCAAATTCTCCAGCCAGAAGCTGGCCCCTGATCTTCCTCTATTCTCCCCCATAAAATGTATTTCAAAAAAGAGAAAGAGAGATGTCAGAAAAAGAAAAAAAAAAAAATCAGTCAAAACATACCAGCTACGGCTTCCCTCTGCATTTGCATCTCAGCCTCATTATGTCACCTGAACAATAGGAATTCTCCTGGTCTATTTTAAGGTGGCATCTGCCTTAGAAAACTCCAAATCTGGCATTCTCAGTACAGAACCCTGGGGAAATAAAGTTGCTTTAGATTCCCTGTAAATTCTTCTTCAACCAACATGAGACTAACACTGTCTGTCCCAAAGCTTGATGTTGCAATAAATCGTGCTGAAGCATAGCTTTGGGAAAAACCTGGCCCAAGTTTTATTTCAGAAGGAAACAAATATGAACTTGGGATCTGGCCTGAGAACCTGAAGGGACACAGATGTAATTTGCCCTGAAAATTATAGTCAGGTATTATATATCCTTCAAATCAGTCACAAACAGAGATTCCCTCTCCAATCCTATGAACCTTAGTTCAGGATGAGCAGGAATTCTTTAATCACAAATTGCAACTGCAGCCTGCTTGGAAAGGTTGAAGTTATTCTGTGAGGACAAATCAAAACATCTTTGTTAGCAGCTTTGACCAACCAGGAAAATAAAATGAGACTTTTCCGGGGAAAAGCTTCAAGGAGATATATTTGCCTTGAGGCCCAGGTACACTCTTCAGAGAAAGGCTCTCCCCAGTAACAACATGAGGCTCAACCCTCTCAGATAAAAGTTCAGCAGAGGAGATTTGTGAAAGGCTAAGAAAGCAAGCAGAACCACATCTCCAGGCTGCAGTGATTCAGTGGAAGTCCAGCCTGCTCTTCCTTTGCTCCCAGATAATAAATAATTTGCCAGCGGCCAAATTCTGCATCAGGTTTCACTCCCCAGCATTCCTAGATATTGAGACTTCCACAATCTCTCTTGTGCTGTCAGAAAATAGCTCTTCATTAAAATACAGTGTTGATAACATATGGCATGTGGTATATCCCCAGCCATTAACATTTCTCAAACACAAACACTGACTATTAGAATGAGCACATCTCACTGCAGAGCTGATGAGGGGGGAGGTGAGATGCAGATGCCCCCAGAAGGTGGGTTGGCATTGACCTGGATTCGCACCATCCCGGGAGGGTCAGCTCATGGATGCTGTTGAAAGGGAGCACAACAGCATGTTCTTAACAGCAGGTATCTTTAAAATAGAACTGATGCGTGGAACACTGGTGTTTTTCAGAGAAGCTGGATTTATCCACACACAAATGAAGCAACACATGTAGTAGAGGTTTGACAGCGGCTGACTTTCCTCCCTGAGATCCGGCCACATCAAGTATCAGAGGAGCACAAAATACTCCTTTATTAAAAAAAGTATCAAAAGGAGTATGCAAGGCAATCCACCATCTATGGATACACACTGCAGTGCCCAGCTGCAGCATTCTCTTTTGTTTTGTTTCTTAGGCTGAGGGAGGAAAATAATGGTATCTCTATGCAGGGGTCCCTGTCACTGCTTGCATCCCCTCCATGTAAATTAATTTTGTCACCTCTATCACACCCCACCAGCTGCAGCCAGAGCAGCTTGGGATTTTATTAAAGGTAAGCCATGAATGGTTATCAGATACAATCAAAGCATAGAGGCAGCAGCCTAGTCAGAAGTACTCCATTTGTTGAGGGAGCAATGGAAAGGATCCTTCATCAATCTTAAAGACTTCCAGGATCAGTTTCAAAACAGAAAGGCAAGAAGGTCTGTTGAGGCCCCTTGTTTGAATCGCTGGCACATTTCACACCAATCCTACCTAGAAAAAAAAGGAGCCAGTAAGAGCTCTGAACACTACTTGATCTAATAAGGAACAACATGTATTTGGTGAAGTAGAAAGAGGATGCAGACATCAGCCAAGGCCAAGAAAATACAGTATATGATGGGGTTTTGGTGAAGGTCAGAGTAGGTGGGAGAACAGTAAGCAAAAGGTCTTCAAGAAAAAGGATTGTGGTTTGGAAAGATGTCAAAATAAGAAGCGTTCAGCTTGTGATGAACAGATGGAGACAAAAGACAGGAGCAAAGGCAGGGAGGAAATTAAGATAGCACACCACCAAATTTGGTTATCTAAGAGGACTTAAAAGTGAATCACTCTGAAAGGTGGCCGAAAAATTACACTATTTCATTGCTTATTGTCATTTTAATTCAGCACCAGTCTAAACCTTGCCACAAAGCACAACTGAGTTAATATTTGGAATAATATAACCTTCCTGCTACCCTCAGGTTATGCATCCTCAGCATGCCTTTACCAAGCAGCATTTCCTGCCACCACAGACCAGCAATCCAATACTGATGGATAAAGATGTTAACTCAGAGTCAATGCAATCCCAGAGTCTGTAAGACCTTAAAATTGTAGTGCAGATTCTGGGTTAATCATCTGAAGTCTCTGAGCATCTATACACAAATGTGAGTAGTTATTCTCAGCTTTTTCTTTTAAGAAGGCCTTGAAGTCTTTGGGTTAAAAACCTTATATAAAAATGCTGGGCAATATCAATCTCACTCGTCAAATATAAACACGTAGCATATGGCACATAGTGTAGAAAACTGCGATGATTTGCTACAGTCATTCCAAAACTGATCACATCTGTCACTAAGCTGGATAGTAGGAAAGGACACTGCTTTCCGTTTAATGCTACAGTGTAAAGCCTAAGCTGTGAGTGGTTAGAGCATTTCATCTGAGTTGCCAGTTGTTGGACCTCAAACCAGGATCGTATTTTGTACTGCCTACAAAAGGAAAAGAAGTGTTTCAGTGTTTTTATAACAAGTATTTCAATCTGATCTTCTACCTGATGCTGACAGGAATATATAAAGGTAACAGAAAAGTCACATAAAACTCTAAACAACATCTGCAGTAGTAAAGAAGGTGTTCTTTAGAGAAAAGGTGCTAACAAGGATGCTGGGAATCTCAGCACACATGCACAGTGTCAAGTAAAACAAAACCCCACCAGTTACTATGATTTCACTTCTATATAGATCCTCTCTATAGTTCTATACATATTCATATATACAGAACAATATATATGTATATTTTCTACCCATACCAAGTCTGTAGGGAATTAGTAGTGCCAATGAAGTCAGCTGATATCAAGAGAAAAAAAATAACAGTGTAAAGGAGAGAAGAATCAGGTCCAAAGTCTTTCAAACACTGATTATTTGGCAGCTAATCAGTGCTTGAAAAGGTCACTGAATTAAGCCATTTCTAAGGCTATACTGTGAACACTTAATTTTGCAGTGTTACAAGATGGACAAAAACATGTGCCTCTGCTAGATTTTATACAACTATCCTTTTAAGACAAGAAAAAACAGATGTATGTATGCATCCTGAAAGGAGATTTCAAAGTACAGCAAATGAAAGGCAAAAATGTGGTTTTCCATTCCCTTGTCCAAACTGATGCACTTGTTGGCAGCTGGGCTCTCTTTTCTGGTGAAGTGGCTGTAGAAAAAATTACCCCTAAATTAAGGCTGCTTGGCACTTGCCAACACACAGCTCTTTTCAGTTGGCTATAATTTTGCTTACAAAGCATTAAACAGTTGGCTTGAAGTTTTCCATGCTGGAGGTCTGCTTCAGGATAGGTTATTATGTTCTAAAATAGTTCCTCTAGAAACAGGCATTTCTGAAAACAAGGCTTGGGGGATTTATATGATTCTGCCTGTTTAAAGCAAAGTGACCAATTACTTTGTTTAAAAGTTGTGGCACAACACTTTGGAGCTGCGCCTTGAAATTTGGTAGGGTCGTCACACCGGTATACATGACTTTTGCCCATCACATGTGTTAATATTCCATCTCAGTTCCTGGTCCACATTGGGAGCCAGCCCCATGCAGAAGAGATGAGCAGAGCCTGTCTCTGCCCAGCATCAGTACCACCAGAGCAGGAACTGAGAGCAGTAAGATCACTTCTCCTGTGCGTGTGTTCTTCACGCCTCCCTGGCTGCACAGGGGGACAGGGATAAAACCCTCATTTCAGAGGTAGTGCCAGCGCAAGCGGGCCCTGTCTGCACTTTTCATCACCCCCAGCAATCTGCTGGCAAGGCTGTGTGTGCTGTTTGCGTGACAGCCCAGTGAATCAGACCGGCAACAGCCTCGCTGCGTCCCTGGTTCACCATACGGCCACGCCAGCAGCAGGGCTGTCACAGCCGGGGTGAGGAGGAGCTTGCAGCACAGAGCCGAGCCCGGCACCAGGGTACCGCAGCCTTTGATGCCATGCCGGGAGGAACAAGGTCACCTGCTGAAAACCCAGAAGGGATGCGAGGAGCAGGGCAGGAAGGAGAGAGAGTAGCCATTGGTAGTGTGGGGAGATGACGAGCGGGCAGATGCTGAGACTTTGTGGAAGGAACAAAGCACAGTGGGGCTGCAGAGAGCAGGGGAGTGAAAGAGAGGAGACAGCTAAAGGAGCCAGTGATGAGTATCACCTTCCCCAAGGCCCCTGGAGCCAGTATCTAAATATCAACACTGCCAGCAAGCAACAGCAAAACCTCTGGCAGAGCATCCTCCTTTGCCTTTGATTTCCCCTCACTTCCTGCGGCAAACATCCACCAACTTCTCGTTCAGTCTTTTCACATAAAAATACCAAGGCTGCTGAAGTGAGTTTTATGGGGGAAATGGCTGTTTATTTTTAGTTTCATACAAACATTGAATTTTTTTTTGGCCTAAATTTGCACTGGACTTGAGTGTTAAAAGCGGTTGTTTTTCTGTGCCTCAGGTTTGTTTTGACAGGCAGACAAAGCTTCCAGAAACCCTGAGCTTACCTGCAGCTTGATAGAGCAAATGAAACAGGGTGAGGTAGAAAGTAAGCTATCCCTTTCCCAGAAATGTGGCACAGGAATCGTGGTGCAATTCTCTCTTTGACAGGGAACATGTATGCAGCAGGAACCTTCCCAAGCTCAGGAGGCTGGAACTAAGAGAGTTAAGCAGTCTGGATAGGAAATACAGCATAATTTTCATTCCTCCAATGTCCTACATGGAGCAGGAAAGTCATGAACTCCAGGTATCAGGAGGGGACAAATAAAAACCCCAACCAAAACCAAAAAAACCCAACCCCCTCAACCTAACCAGAAGCAGCACACAAACTGAGAAAAAAAAGTTCCCTGTCCCATGCTGAGACTTTACATCAAATGAAAACCTCTAAATCCTTCATCTGACATCTGCTCAGCCTTCTTCACTGCCAAGCTTCCTCCAGCTGCTGGTTAAGTAGCAGTCAACCCTTGAGCTTAAGTAGTAATGGCTACTGCACTAAATGGGGTTCCCAGTTCAAATCCCAGTCATGAAGAAGCCAGCAATTACAAATGCTTAATCTCAGTTTCTTTTACTTTTGCCACTTAAATGCACATCAGGAAGTTCATATCCAAATTACCTTTAGAAACAAAATTATTAAAAAGTCCAACAGTTCAGAGTTAGGAACGGTGGGACGGAGGCTGTAGCTACAAGTTCAATGCATACCTTATAGAAGGGTGATGCTTCAAATAATGAGAATAAAAACAGAGCCTACTTTGAAGGACAAATACTTTCAGCTGCCTTTATCCAAACACAACAATGAGTCTGTACCAAAGTTAGCTCCGGTTGTGCACTTCCCATTATTGGTGTTCTACAGCGAGGACATTCAATTAGGTTGCTCAAAAGAAACAGAAGTGCTTACATGTAGTCTCTCCCTCTGTTTATCAGGGGACCTCAGATCCTCTACAATGCCCAAGTGATTTCTACTTTTCCTGAACCCACACAAGGCATAAAGAAAAGGTGCAAACTTACCTCTAGAATTTCTCCCACCTCTGCTGCTTTGGAGTGACTTTGTCTGGTTTGGTTAAGACTTGAATTACACACACACACACACACACACACATATATTTTCCTTCCTCATTTAGCTGGATTTCTCCTCCATATCTTGAATCCCATTACAGAAAATTGGCCATTTCTCAGACAAGCGCCAGGGTTTATTTTTGTAGGAACAAGTCAAACAGGAACACTGTCACCTCTTCCAACTGAGCAGCACACAGAGCAGTCTGTGCCAAACTGTAGGTATTTCAGGTCCTTCAGAGAGAAATGCCATGTTTAAGAGGCACAACTCAGTCACCTCCTTTCTAAAAGGAGGACCTGCAACGCAAACTTAAGATCACACCTACAATAGCATCAGATGGAAAGAGACGCAGCACAGCAATGGAAGTGACCTGTGAACAGGGTGAAGGAGGTCTTCCTTCACATCACCTCTGCCCAGAGCAGGATGTTCAGTCAAGCATCATTCCCAAACAACTTCTGCCTAGACTTGAGGACGAGAGATGATAAAGTCACTAATATTCTGCCAGAAAGGCCCTTACCTAGTGAAAGGCTGGCATTAGACTACCAGCAGTTTCACTGGCATCACAGAAATCCTCACATCAGAGGAGGTGAAGGAAATAACTATGAGACCTGGAATAGCTCCACACTGTGAAAACAAGGCTCAGCAGCAGCTCGTCTTTGCGACATAACACATAATGAGACAGACAGGAGCTCATTTTCTTTGGCCATATTTCAGATTTCCAGTAAAAACAAAAAGGCGTGCACAGGGACATGCATTATCAACTAGGTCATACTTCTTACCATTCAAAGCAATCTTTTGAAGTTATTGGGCAATTTTAACTCCAGTTTATGAAGAGAGGGGCCTCAAAATTGCTTAGTTCTTTAAAGTCATGCATAAACAGGATTGGAGAGCGATTCTTATCAGTGCCCCAAGCAAACTAAAAAGACTGAAGCATTTCATCGCTGTCAGGCATGAGGGAGGCTGCAAAGCCCTCAAGATCCACAGGAAAGCAAGCTTCACTGGATTTTCAAAAAATTTATTATTATTCTAAGTGAAGGCAGGCTGAAGGAAACACAACATACTATTTCTGGCTTTTGCAGAATGGTACTGCAACATCACAGCTTATGTTTCTCTTCTAAAATATGGTTCATCAACCAGCTAGCCCCTTCCCACATCAATGTCATAACTTTCCTAGCTACCTCATCCTTATACCTGGATATTGTGTCCTCAACTGCAGCTTCACCTGTTCTTTACCTGTTCATCCAGTGATCATCTGCTGACTTTATTTCCTACAGCTCTGACAGACATCTGTTAGAGACAAGCTTGCCCTGTAAGAATAAACCAGTGTCAGGTGACCATAGACAACCCCAGAGCCCCAAGTAACACCGCTTTTTCCAACAGAGCCGTGAGACACGAACATTATTTCAAAAGTTCTTTTGAACATCCCTGGAAACCATAAGTAAAATGCTTTTTCACTCCACAAACACACCATCCAATGTTTTCTTCTTCCCAAAGCTGTGTTTTGCTGAAATGGCAGTGAGCTTTAATGAACTATTTCAGTGTTGGGTACACCTACAGGATGAGATCATAGTGTGGGTGATGTAAACTCTAATCCAGCTAAAGACAGGCAAAAGTCACAGCACCACTAACCCAAGCTGCAGCCTAACAGCACAAATTCTGAGGTCTCCATGAACCACTGCAGTCTGTTGTGCACTGTAATTTCCTTGCTACCTTCTCCACCTTGGGCAGCACAGGCACACCATCCCATGCCAGGCACAAAATTGCAGTGGCACATTTTGCTGTGCCAGCCCTTGTTTGAGAATCCCAAGCTACCGCACCACTACAAAACTGCAGTTAATGCCAAATAGCAATGTCTCCTCTGTTGCCAGATGTACTGTAACCAATTGCCTTGTTCCCCACAGATAAGTTATCTGTATTCATACACACAGCGTCTCAAGGAGGAGCACTCAAAATACACAAGGCTAAACTCACCTAGAGACATCAAAGTGATACAGGAGGGAACAGCATTTAAGCTAGAAGAGCAATCCAAAGTCTAACTGTTTTAAAGGTGCCGCAGACTTGCTCACGGGCTTTTAATGCATCCACCTCAAATGTGTTTTTCAAATCAAAGACTATGTGAAAAGTAGTCTTTAACATCTCACACTAACATTTTACCAAAATGAAGATATCTTAATATAAATTAGAACAAGCTCTCCCCTGGCCTCATTACATCAATAGAATGATTCCTCTCACCTTAGTTCTCCAGCTACAGCCTTAGAGGTTGACCAGCTGCTAGCAGGCTTCTGCCTAACATTTGAGCATAAAGGAAAAAGGTCACAGAACTCCAGATATACAATTCCCAATTCATCAATTCCCAAGACATTTCAGAAGCCAAAACTTCAAGTTTCTTGCAGACAGTGGATTTTTGCTTAGCTCATTGTTTTTTTAAAGACAGGGAAAGATATTTAGCACCCGGAATTCCTTTAAATGTTTTAATTTTCTCTTTAACAGCAGTAAAATGCTTGCAAGTGTCCAAGTGGCATGAAACTCTGCTTGGCACCTTCCAAAATAAACAGAACACTCTTTTGCCACCTATACAGAGAGAGATGCTCATCAACAGCTTGTCACTGTGCTGCGGAAACTCAACACAGGGAATGAAAGACGGGTTATGTCATTCGGTTCACAGACTCTATGAAAATAACTCTAAAAGAACAGCAAAGATCAGTTCAGGACAAAACATATTTTATTGTACTGTAATGTCGAAAGTACAAGAAAAGTACTGCAGAGAACCATGCTAATGGCGCTTTTTTAGGGTCTGTGAAGGACAGGAGTACAAGATAATGGGGTACTACTGCTCTCAGTGCAAAAACTGATTCATTTGAGGCACAAGTACACTATTGTTTAAGCAGCTTGATTCAAGCACAGCTCTGGTATGTGATCTACTCTGTTTTCTTTCCATGTGACAATTCTATAATAAAGCTACTTTTACATGAAAGAGGCAGTAGATTCAAGTCAGGGGTGTCCAAATTGCCACTTGTCAACCAAAAAATTTAAAAAAAATACTCTGCATAGTCACCCTCCCCATTTTAGTTTCAGATATGGAGCAGTGGCTAGGGAAGAAGAGTTTTTCTGAAATGTCAGAGCCCCGACCTGGTTTGGTTAGGTGGGCTTCCCCCCCACCTTTTCTACATCTGGGGGTTGACCACATTTTATCCAATAAGAAAAAAACCCACAACTAACTTGTACCTTGGATAAGAAATCATACATCATATCTAACATTCAAATAAATTTCAGCCCTTGAGATCTTAACTTATGGCTTAAGACATAAAGAAAGTGTTTGGGCACCCTTGAGTTAAGTTAATGAAGAGCATCTTTGCTAAAAAGGCAAGCAAGATCACTGTTTTAAACAGAGCTGACCTCTACAAGAACAAAGCAGGAATCCAAGTCACTAGTTACTACCAGGCTGACACGTACTGCTGCCCAGAAAGATAAAAATGTAACATCACAACGAAAAGGTTCAACAAAGTTGAAAGATAAAGGTTTCAACACCAGAAGCAGCATTTGAAAACAAGCTGTTTAAGTTAATCTTTTCAAGAGATGCGGATTGCATAACTCTAGGCATGAACAAACATGCTGGCAATCTTCTCCTTTTACACAGCAGCTGTGTTTAACATAGGAAGTTCTGGGTTTAAAGAAAGCTACTTGAAGAAGAATTAAGATTTGCAATTCCCTGTCTACTTAATAAGATTAGTAGAGGAAAAAAAAAAATCACTACTGAAACAGTAGTTTCTCAGTGGATCCCTATCATTACAAACACAGCTGGATTTGTAAGCAACGCAAGACCAAACAGACAGCTATTATTTTATATTATTACTATGCTCATAAGTTACATCAGTTAAAGTTAAAAAAAGCCAAGCAGTTTTGCCCTATTTTCAAGAATAGTTTCCAATCAACACCAGTTTACATGGTGAATGGGACTTCACAAATAAACGAGGAATGGTGACATCTTTGGGTCAAGAATGACAAGAAATAATGGGCTCTGTGCTACCAATCAACCTCAACAAGAATATGGCACACGGGCCAGCCCAAGCCGTACCAACACTGAACCTTTAGCACTCAGCACAAATTCGGATCTCTTTACTTTAGCTAGCAAACCAGTTGAAAAGACTGGGTAAAAAAAAACAACTAAAAACTTAAGCCAAAAATTGGAATATACTTTTAAAAAAAAAATCTGAAGTTTTAAAATAATTTGATGCTGACATCAGTTTGTGCAAACTAAAAAAAACACCTCACTGAATTTCTCTCTAAGAAAAGACAAATCCCTCAAATATTTTCCTTTTAGCCCACTGTATCTGTAGATAAAATCTCAAATCTAACAGATGTAAATGTAAGAGAGAAAAAGTTACAGCATCTGCACAACATTCTTTCTACAAACAGCTGCTGGAGGGAAAGTAAAATATAAACGGAATAAAGAAAGGAAGGTTCCATCTGAAATACTCTCACAATCTTTCCCACTCTGTAGTCCATGAATCCGACTCTGATGCTAAGGTGACAGTGTATGTAAGCAGATTTTTTTGTTGATTTTATTATACTTGAGTTTCAATTGAAGAGAACCTGAGAAGAGACTCAGGTCTCTTCAGGAATTGTCAGATGGAACATGCTCCTCAAATCCTTCGCTTTCTCGGACCAATGCCCTTTCCAGGATGACACGGCCCTCCTTGTAGCGCTGGCTGTCTTCAGTGGCAAATTCATAGATCCAACCCAGTTTGCTGTTGCAGTTCTTGCAGCTCACGTCTCGAACCATGTGACGGCCAGTGAGCATGACCCGATCCTGAACTTCACTGTATTGCAGATTTACCACCTGATACAAACACACAGGGGACAAGAAACAGAAAGGATTAGTCTGCCTAAGGCAAAGCTTGGTAAATGACAATCAACATTTTAAAAGTAGAGAGCCTGTGGCACTGCATGTGAACTGAAAACTGCAGTGGAGTAAGTCAACAGCCCTTGAAAATCTCTTTCTTGAGAAGGTAACACTGTGAAGATGTGCTCCACAGGGACGTATAACCCTCACTGTTTAACTGAGAGACAAGAAGTGCTATGACAAGACATACAAAAGGGCAGAGGACTGTTCAAGTTTGGGTGAGAAACTCCTGGTGAACTGCTTGTAAACTAATTCACATTAATCCACTTGTAGCATATGCAAGCCATTTCTAGCAGCTGGTGCAATCACTTATTCCCAAAACTCAGAACCAAATACAAAAAGAATTACTTCTTTAAAAATCTTGGGGTGCTTTTGAAGTAATTATCTAAGCAAAATCAAGGCTAAATGGCAGAAAACATAGGCACGAAACGGGCACCTTTTTTTGTGCTATATCGGCACTTTAAAAGGTTAGGCAGTGACACCACAAAACCAGGACTCATTGAAAAGTTGATGTCAGAACTATATCCAAACTGCTGATGTGAGATAGGATTCTAAAAGATGGGACTGCACTGCTTTCTCAGCTTTCCACCTGCCCGTGCTTGTTCTCTCTGCTTCACATGTAAGGCTTCTGACTGCAGAAATGCAAAAGTCAAACTTCTGTGACTAAACCCCAATATCTAACACCAGAAAAATTTGGACTCCAGGATTCAATGCTTATTGGATGAGAAAGAAATCAGATCCACAGCTCTTTTTCTAGCTATGCAGCCTAACACTTACATGTAAGTGCTGCTGACAGGATTCAGCATACCAGAAATCCCAGGGGCAAGCACAGTTAAGCAAAGACATTACTGACACCTCTATCAACCCCCCACCATGGCTAAATGGCTTTCAAGAAAAAAAAACAAAACCAAAATACACCAATGATTATATGACCAGGAACTTTGCAAGAAAGCAAAGGACAATCACAGTTTTTTCAATGAGTCTAATGGACAAGTTTATATGGAAGGGCTAATAAATATTACAATTTACTCAAAAGTTGTGACTTGCGTATATTAATCTGTTGAATTTGATAAATTAAAAATATATTAACCTAAAACACAGTATTACTGCCTGTAAAAGAGACTGTGGTTCACATTAGTTGTCAGAATACTGTTAGCTTAAATGCATTCTAGAAGTTAAACGCAATAGTTTTCAGACTTTTTTTTTTAACTAAGTAAAAGTGCAAATGCCTTTGAAACTCTCTGATAGACACAAGATACTTTCAGAGTGAATTTGAGGTTCCTATTACAAAAGTCTCCAAAGTTAAAACTCTATACATTTTGGCACGATGCCTCTATATACACAGTCCTCTTTACAGTCTTTCAATATTGCAGATAAACTAATTTAGATAGACGTTTACTATTGATGGCAAACTATCTTGACTTCAAAGACAGCTGAACAGAACAAAATAACAATTAAAAAAATTAAAACAGTAATTACACAACACTTTAGCCAAGAAGTTTTTGGCTTCTCTGATGACACTGATATCCCACAAACCCATTTTTCAGCAGTAAGTAGCAGTTCCTCCTCAGCTTCTTACTAACCTTGTTAAAAAGAAAGGCTCTTCCTGTGGCGCCGGTAAAACGAGTGGAGATGAGTTCGGAGCGGTTGGTCAGAATCGTGTCGCAGTTTGCACAGGAGAACAGGCGAGTGCCACCAATATGATCCAGAAAAATTCTTCCCATTTTTAAAACCGATGTAAGTTTACACTCAAGACCTGAAAGCAAAAGGAAAGATTATGTACACGTAAAAAAAGGCACAGCAGGAAAAAAAAGGAAAAATAACCCCCCCCAACACCCCACATATGGCAGAATGTTCTGCAAACCAATTCAGGTAATGATTGCAGGGGGTCCTTCTTTCACAGGTGAGTTACTAAACTCACAGTCGGCTTCCACCCTCTCTCATTAAGACAAGCTCTTTCCCGAAGTGACCATCTTACAATAACGCAACCTAAATACAAACTAATTACATGGATGGAGAAAACATCAACGGAAACCTTTAAAATATAGTTCAGATATTTACAGACCCTCTACTCCACACCCTACAGTTCTTCAGAAGCTTCTACTTCCTTTATAATTGAAATTCCGTTCCATGATACTCCCAACAACTTCCTCATCTTAGGGAGCACTGGGAAATGAAGCACTGAGAAGCACTGACATTGAGTCACCAATTATAGCTTAATTTTTCCATGTCACCTGCATGCCCTCCCCCCCTTTTAAAAATATATGTTTATTTTGTCACTTCCCCTAAGCTTTGCATAATTTATGACACACAATCACACAACACCACCACCCTGAATGCTGGCACAGCAGCCTGCCTGCTGCATTTGACTTGACACTGGTTTCATACATATACCAACATAGGAAAGGTGTGGATGCTATTTCACATAATAAACAACCCATCCAGACTTTACACCAGACAGCATCATATACAAATATTTTAAACTGTCTAATCTAAATACAAAACACTGTGTCATTTATCCAAGATATTTGCAAAGCTTCATCATTAGAACACCTGAGCAACTTCAGTGAGCCAAAAAA
>VZRE01007533.1:378519-402461 GCA_013396775.1 Cephalopterus ornatus | reverse complement strand
CTCGCGATCCTTGTGGATGGATCGGTCCCCCGCGGCTTACAGCGGTTTTTGGGGACCCAGCGCGCAGAGGCGAGCGAGACGCGGACTGCGACTTCCAAACCCGGTAGAGAGCATCCCCTCTCCCTTCCCGCGGGCTGCGACAAATGTCTATCCAAATTATCTACAATCTGAATGTTTAGCTTTCACTGTGTCTTCAAACATCGAGCATTTTAGTTGTCCAAAGCTTACAAGGAAAGCCAGAAACATGGATCTTTACTCTGGTGAGAAAGCCTGTCCCTGATCAAGCACTCTCAATGCTATCGTCTTGTCCTGTTTAGGCTTACTGACCACAGCAGGTGTGTGTGCTTGACACACCAGCGTTCCAGTGAGTATGTGTTTGAAGATAATGCTGCCTTTAGGGTTGATGTCTGGGACAAGACTACTCTGTTTTGTTTTTTCTGGAACTACTTAGTTCCTTTTTTCCAGTTTCAAGGGACTCTTTACTCATCAGTTATCTTGCCTGCTTACTAGTTTCTAATTGGAAGAATAATGGTATTTTCTTTACCCTTCAGACTTGGTTTTGTCTGTGTTCCTTTCTGTCTACATCCTCTTCCCAGAGCTGTTTGACTGTCAGCTTAAGGAAAAGGAATTCTTCAAGCAACTGTTTTGAAGAGGCAATTTTAGGGAATTTGTGGGAACCTGCAATTCAGTTTTCTGGTACTCATATGTGAAGAATTTTTCATGTCTTCTTGCCATGCTTGTGATGCATTTAGTGCACTAAAATGTAGGTGGTTTTGGCCACCATATAGGATCATTACATTTAATAAGGAACAACCTGTCTTACTCAAACTGCTTTTTTTCTTGTGGAATTACTGTAAAATGTTTATCAAGTATGAGCTTTGTAAGCCTGTAAGGTATTTGTTTCATTACTAGTGTAAATGGCACACGGTTGACGAACTTCTTCTTTGTGGCATTATTATACCAGTTCTGCAAATGTCACTGAATAAATTCCAGGCTGCCTTGGGCACTGATACAGAGTGAACACACAGGGGCAGGCTGAGGCTTATTGGAAAATGAGGGTTACATTCCTGGGGAGAAATAAAATCTAATTTCTTCTGGGAGTTCCCGCAGGTATACTGGAATTCCTGGCTTGATTTTTTTTTCTTTTTTAAAAAGATTCTTTAGGGGGAGTCTAGTAGCTCACTTACCCATATTTTCTTGGACATAGTCCCATTTACCCAGCTTTGTTCTACCACTAAGTCTATTCCCAGCCTTCTCCAGCCAGTCTTCTCTGCTATGAAAACTTCATACAGTTGCACTCTTGCTCTGTACTAGCTCACATGCAAATGTTGGTTGTATTCTGCCCTTTCAGTACCAAAAACCTATTATATTTCTGCAGAGCTCTCTTGCTTTCTAGGAGTAGCACACCTGCTGAGGTAAAGATGAGAGGACTGAGCACATGTTTTGCTCTGCAGAATTTATGAATAGGACAGGTTTTCAAAAGGAATGTAGCTTTTACATCTTCAAAAGCTGCTCTTTTGCGATACGTGAACCTAGGTCATCTTTTTCTGTCTCACTGTGTATGTATTAATCGCAGCTTGGTTCTTGCAGTCTGATGGCAAGATAGCAAGATTGGAACTGTGAGGGAAGAAAGAATTTTAACTCTGCTTTCCAAGCAGGTTAGTCAGAGGGATCTTCAGTACAAAAAGTGATCTTTCTGTAGCCTTTCAGTACAGGGAACTTGTCTTTTAAGCTGCCTCTTCTTGCTCAAGGAGAAAAGTAAATCATGTTTATACACCAGAGGTGTGCATTAAACTTACAAAACAGAATTTCTTATTTATGTATTGAAAAATAGAGTCAAAGCTCAAGTAGTCATGAAACAGGATCAAAGTGCAAAAGATAAAAAAGGTGGCTGTCTCACCTTGTTCTATATGAGTACCATGCTTGCATACTTGAGATTGCATGAAGCTTCATGTTTCACAGCTCTGCTCTGCAGCTGCTTTTTAAACAGTTTTCTGGTTCTTGAGCAAGTGGTGCTGGTGTTGAGCTGACAGGGAAGGCCTGACCAGAGCAGGTGAGCTTCAGTTGCAAACTGGTTTTGGCATTTCAGACTGTGGCAGTTGTACACCAGTATGCTATTAGCAATCAAAACAGCCTGTCGGTGCTGTTATTAAATCTGTTTCCAGCAATCTACAAGTCTAATGAATTCTGTAACCTTTCACAGTTTAGGTACTGCTGTGTTGTTATCAGAGCTAAGTGTTTTCTGCTTTTTGAAAAAGACTGATAAATCCCATGGACTAAATTCTCTTAGAAACTTAACGTTCGTTTTCTTGATCTGAAACAGAGGCTGAGATTTAAACAGCAGCAGCGTCAAGTAACATTACCTCATCTCCTGTATCGTGCTGGAGGGAGAGCACTGTGGTGCTCCTGTGGCTTTGCAGTATGGAGGAGAGTTTGATGTGTCTACTGCCAGAAAAAGAATTTGAAAAATAAGTCTACCAAGGTGTTTCTTCTGTGACAGTGGTACCGGTTACTTCAACTGCTTAAGTTCTGTCTTTGGATGAGATGTTTTGGCCTCCTGACTGGCATAATGCTGCATTACACTGGAGAGAAGCAACTGGCAGAATAGACCCCATAATCTCATATAAGGATTTCTTGCATGGGAATGGAAAATGCATGGTGTCTTGTAGGAGTGAGGCCACCATTTTTAGTAAGCTGAGGGAAGTGATGGTGTGGCTGAATGAATTTCTACTTTTGAAATAGTCATTCGGCAGCACCCACACCTGTGAGCTGGGATCATGCAAGGACTGAGGGATCCCAGTGATAATGAGCTGCATGTGGTGCTGATGAAAGCTAGATTCAGTCCTGCCAAGGGCTGTTGTAACTGGAAGCCTGAATGTAAAGTCACAGCTGGGAGCTCTGCTTACACAGAAACTGGGGCTCTGAAGAAATGACAACAGACGGTGCTGGCAACCTGGGTGCAGCTGGGAGTGTAGAGCTGGTTATAACTGCCTGTCTTGGCAGCGGGAAAAAGAGATAAAGGTGGAGCCTTCAGATCATTTTCTCTGACCTATAGTATGCCCTTTTGTTAACTGCACAGGGCTTTGTTCCCAGGCAAATCAACACAGTGTGGTTTATAACTCAAGGAGTTTTGACTCTGTCCATGCCATGCGTTGGGTACGAAGTAGAGGCAGAACAACGAAGCAGGGGCAGAGCACAATAGGCCTGGATGGTCAGCTCAACTGCTGTATGTGTGGGAGTTGTGCATTTGCAGCCATGTCACACTCCATTGCTGTCTGTCCCAGTGTCTTTGCAGCACAGCACTGTAGGCTAAAGGATGCTACAGGCTTGGTAGTTAGGTGTCTCCTCTTAAAGTTGCATTGTGGATTTGCATCCCCCTTAATGTGAAGCAGAAATTGAATGCTGGGTAGGAGTCTATCCTAGCAGTATCCTAAAAGTTGGAAACTATTATCTCATTTTAGTTGCATAATTCCTCTGCACCATAAATTTCCCTCGTGACCATCAAGCGTAGCAGGGCTCAAGTCCCTCTTGGTGGGGCTGAGGTGGGGAAATGGTAAGGGCTACAGACCAGTGGGCACAGGAAGGGCTCACTGCTGCTCAGTCACTGCACTCTTGCTTATTCCTTATCACTCCTTATCACCCTGTTCCCAGTGCTGCAGTCCACTACATCCCACCTCCTCTCTTTATGCTACCTAAGGCAATTTTCAGACCACTTTATGAACCACTTTAATTCATTAGCATGGCAGAAAACAAACCAAAACATGTATATTTAAAATTGAGAAGGAGAACCAGTCTTTACCATTGTCAGCATCAGCATATATTCAGCTTATTTGTATTATCAGCCATATCTACTGGGGGAAAGAAATTCTTAAAATTGGGTACATTTTCTTTGCACAAAATTTAGGCGCAAAAAGCTGAACATGCAGAGGTACCAAAATGCTTCTGTGAATTTTTTTAATTGCATCATCTCCAAGTTATTTGACTTGGGATTGGAAAAGCATATTGTAAAACCTTTTTTATGGCTGCAAAGACTTGGTTTGGTGGTATGATATCACATTTATTTCTAAGAACAGTTCAAACTGCATGCAAAATATTTTGTTCACCAAACAATACACCAAAGATACTCCCTGCTTTACCAAATAATGAAGTTTGTTTTGTTTTTTTGTGTTTTTGTTTGTTTGTTTGGGGGGGGTGTTTGTTTGGGGTTTTTTGTTGTTTTTTTTTTTACTTTGGTCAATCTCAAAAAGAAATGCTAAGACTTTTATTAAACAAAAGTTTGTCCCATACTAGTTATTACCATTCCCACCCTTACCTAAATCCAGTCCTCCCACTCCCCCTGTTACTTTGTTGACAATTATCATCTGTCAGGTTTCTAGTCGTGTTTCACAGATATGCAATTAATTGTGTACAACGAGCGAGGCTGATTTACTGTCTACCAAAGCTACAGTGAAAGTGGAATAAATAGAAAACAAGTGTGCTGAATAGCAATGAATCAATATAAAAGAGACTACCGAAGATGTCTTCAGGAAGAAATAATACCACACTCTTAGCTTTGCTTCTCCACAGAGGAAAGTGGGAATAAATTTCATACTGTGTTCTGCCTTTCTCAATTAGCTGTCACCAGTTAAAGATTTCCTTTGTGGGAATGAATTCACAGTTGTCGTCACTTAACAAAGATAAATTCTATCAGCTCACTTCTGCACGTGCAATACTTCAATATTAAACCCTTTTTATATTCCAAAGTTTTCATTAATGTAGCAATTTCAGAAACAGCCATTTTTCTTGTGACTCTCTTAATAGGTTGACAGTTAATCATGGTTTCTTAACCCTTTTGAAATAAATGTACTGCTGTGTACATTTGGCATAAAAAATATTTGAATTTTACCATGGTCACATAGCTATAATTAAAAACTGAGAAGCTGCTACTAAAACCAAGTGTGTTCTTTCAACGAACAGCATAAATACCTGCTTGTGATGTATAAGGTACATGACATACATAACTCTCTAGCCTTCAGAAAGCAATGAAACTGCAATGTTTTGGAGATACCCTAAGGAAAAACCATAGTTTTACTGACAAAGCACTATGGGAAACCCTTGTTGGACTTTTAGCCTCAAAATTTCTGTTACTGTGGAACTAGTTACAAAATTCACCCCTTGCTACAACATCGCATTGTAGCACAACATATTTAATTTTGCCAAAAAAGTGTAATTAGTTCTTAGCCACAAAAAAAAGCTGAACTCACTGTAAACCATGCCTACTCAAATCCTCTTGAGTCTGCTACAACCTCAAACCATACTTTGAGAAATATGAAATGCTTCCTCTGCCGTAGGTGCTAGATACTTCTGAAAATGAAAGACGAAAATCTAAATGTAGTTAAAGTCAAAATGCAGAACACATTAATACAAGTTACATAGGGCTCTTGATGTGCTATTACTCCTTTTTGTCTTGAATTTAACCCAGACTCTGTGACAACTTCCCTTTGTTTTAGTTTTTAACAATATGAAATATCTTTGCTAAAATAATCTTTTGTCCTTAATGAAATGGCCTTCGCCTTCCCCTGCGCAGATCATCTCAGCTTCCTGAATGAGGGAGGAAAATGGTAGATAAATAGATTCAAATGTCAGGCTGAAGAATGTGTCATGACGGATTTTGAAATGTGATGTCCTTTCTACACTAGGCACTAGACATGGATATGTTGCATTTCTGGAGTCTTGATCAAAGGTTTCTTTTCAGTGGAAGACAACTTGAATCTGAACTAACTTCACATGCCGCTGGTTTTCAAGTTATTTTCATGATTACTTAAGTGATAAAAATCCAGTGTGCATTTCAATTGGTCAAACGGTTTCTATGGTTGCAGAGCGGTTATCTGAAGATTCAGCTGAAAAAATGTGGCTTAAAGATGAGAAAACAGCTTATCTGTTGCATCCCTTCACTAGATACACTAGACAAAAATGGAGTTTCAGGCTGTGGAGGAGATACTGGCAGATGGTTTTGTTGCTGAATCCTTGCAAATAACCCCCCTCTGCAAAAAAACCTTTTCCTAAAAGCCCTGACAATGCTGCAGGTGGCCCTATTTTTGTTTAATGTTGTTAGTTAGCAAAGCTTTTAACTGCCCCCAGAGATTTATAAGAATATCATTAAATTTATGTGGGGACATCTCAGGGGACCTGTCTGCATCATTTGGGAAGGTGACTTACCAGGATGCTAAATGGAAACTATGAGAATAATATTTGGTTTGTCTGTGTTCTGCAAGGACACTTCACCTCATAGCTCTCAGATAAGTCATCACACAAAACAATACTTAATTTACTGCTATGTTTTGCTCTGGTTTGCCATTAGGAATAATATTATCTTATTTTTTTCCTGAAGTTTGCTAGCAGCAGAGTCGGAATAAAAAAGTTATAATTATGAGAAATTAATCTTGACTTTTCCTAGGCATGCTTTTTTACATATGCATCTCTTCCCATGCTACAATAATATTTCTATTTTACTTCTTAATTTTACTTATGAAATTGCAGATCATTAGCAGCACCTATATTGTCTGCAATATTTTCAGAGCTTGTCCTTATTCCATCAAGGTTATACAAAGGCAATCACATTGGAATAACGAGTACTGGAGTTTTACTGACCTGCAGGACCTAAATGACAGTTTTAACAGTGGCTGGGGAGCCTGTAAGTCAACAGCAGTTAGATATCTAGACATATGGGATCTAATGAGACAAGGAATGATTTTGGAAGAAGAACTGAGCATTTCATTTGGGAAAGAAGCAGACCACTTGCTACCTCAAAACATTGAGCACAGTGTTGTAAACATTTTTTAATTCATAGGACCAGAGAATAATTTAGATTGTAAGGGAATAACATATCTTGTGTGGTCAAACTTTGAATACTTCCTCGGCTGGAGATTCCACAATGTGGGCAATCTGTTTCAGTGCTTAATTGTCTTGAAGCAAAAACTAATTTCTTTATGGCTAGGCAACATTTCCTGTTGCAACTTGTGACTATTGCCCATCGTTGTTCTGCTGGAAGAGTGACTCCATATTGCTTATGCCTGGCCAAACATCTCTCAGCATCACCAGAATATTCAAAATTATGGGGGAAAAAACCTGGTTCCATCCATCTATTCTTTACTCCTTTGCTTGGAATGTTATTCTTCCAATTCCTGTTTCTACTGGGAACTAACTCTACCACCTCACCTATAAAACATAAGTAGAGAGAAAAGGTACTATAATATAGCTTAAAAGACAAAGAAATCATTCAACGGAATACAAATATACAATTTAAGGATTATTCCTGCAATAGTAACACCATCATTCTTCCTGCCAGCTTGCATGTTTTCTCTATAAATACTTAGTACCAGGCAATGCATTTGTCTCTGGAAAGCAGCAGCCAGGGCTGTGGGTGGGTGAACAAGGAAATAAGAGCAAAAATCCAAACAAAACTTATCCTTGTTTTTTCTCTGTGGTTTGCCACTGGAAATAATATTGCCTTATTTTATTTAATGAACAGTAATGTAGAAGAATTATATGTAAGCTCACAACTGCTCCTCTTCCCTTAGCAACTCTTCTGTTGTAACATTTTCTGGTAATAAGATTACAGGATCCACATTACAGTCTGAGCATTTTATGGAAGGAATTGTTTCCATTTATTGCATACTTTAAAGATCCACAGTTGTTACTCATTTTCTAAGGCACCAAACTTAATGAAATTGTTGGAAACAAGGCTCTTGTAGATTGTTATGATGCCTTGATTGTATGTTTTAATAGTATTGATACATAGATACAAGCAAGGTGACATTTTACTTTCAAGTTCTCCCACGTTTACTCAGTGATACCACAAAAAAATCCAGTGTCTTAATGCCTCAACTCTACATACGACATATGAAGAAATCTGGTTGCAGTGACTGACACCTCTCTTTTTTTGATCATTGCCTTAGGAGCGTACACCAAATCGTCATTATATCACTTAAATCACTCCAGGAAGACTCTCTGATGGTCCTGTGAAATAGACACATTTTCTTCCTGGTAGATGTTCATCTTAAGTTCAATCAATGATAATAGAAAGCCAAAAAATTCTGACCTGCCACAAGACGACTGTGGGAGAACTGGTAAAGTCCAGCCTTGTGCCAGCACAGGGGTACACTGTTATCCACACCAAGTGAATGGAATGAGCTAGACCTCAAGTTCCTGATCCTGCAGCTTAGATATGTGAATATTTATTTACATAAATGGTCAGGTTTCCACCAACAGAAATTAAGCATGTCATCAAAAATATCAACAACAAGATTAAGGTGTCTATGGATTTCTCAGAAATAAGACTAGTTTAGTTAAGATTCTGGTGTTCGGGTGTTTTTTAGCTGACAGATAAAACCATTGAAATATACTCTTTTTTTGTGAAAGTGTGAAGTGGCACCCTGTGAAGACTTCTGAGCAGTAAAAGGCATGATAATGCTCAGATCATGTGCTATTGATCTGACCATGTGAGAACACAAAGTATAGATTATTTTAATAAAGTCAATTAGTCCAATACCCTAGAGCCTTCCTTTTAACACAGAGTGATACAGCATTATGGTACATAATGAAATCTCTGAGATCCTGAGTCAGTGAACGACAATGAAATTTAAAACAGAAAAAAGATAAGTTGCTTACAGACAAATATGATTTATTTCTGCACAACAAAGACATGTACACACAAACACACGGTATTATCATTCTCTTATTAGATTATGAGAACAGTCTAAGCTTACTCAAGTGTGCTAAGCTACGTTTGGAAAGGCAATCTTTTTTACAATCTCCCCAGAGAGAGACTGTAAAATCTCTGGATCATCAATTTGTGCTTTGTCAGATGCTGGCACTGTTACATGGGTTGGTTAGATCCCAGGAAGTATAAAGGCATTTCACCTGCCTGCACTGAGAAACACATCTGTATGTGAAATGAAAAGGAAGCATGTCCAGCAGCTCAAGGGAGGAGATTCTGCCCCTCTACTCCAATCTGGTGAGACCCCATCTGGAGTACTGCATCCAGCTCTGGCATCCACAGGACAGGAGAGACATTGACCTGTTAGAGTGGGTCCAGAGAACGAGCAATGAAGATCAGAGGACTGGAGCCTCATTACTTAATGAGTAAGTGCTGAGAGAGTTGAGTTGTTCAGCCTGGAGAAGAGAAGGCTCTGGGAAGACCTTACAGGTGCCTTTCAATACAGTCAGAGGGCCTGTAAGAAAGAGAGAGACAGATTTTTTACATGAGCAGATGATGATAAGACAAGAGGGAATGACCTTAAAGAAGGTTGATATAGACTAGTTATAAGGAATAATTTTTGTATGACAGGAGTGGTGAAACCCTGGAACAGCTTGCCCAGAGAGGTGGCAGATACCCCATCCCTGGAAACATTAAGGTCGGCTTGGGTGGGGCTATGAGCAACCTGATCCAGTTGAAGATATCCCTGCTCATTGCAAAAGGGTTGGAAAAAATGACCTTTAAAGGTCCCTTCCAACACAAACTATTCTATGATTCTATGAAGGTTAGCCTATTTCATGTGTACCATTGGCAAGTAGAAAATAGCGATACTTTATCTCTTTTCACTTATTATTATAAATAAATTGGATCTTCATCCAGATTTGCCACATAGGATAGATATCAAAGATTTGTATAATTATATTTAGTGGTTAGAAAATATTTTATCATCACTGTGGAGTACAATTTGCATTATTCCAATTTTTCATGCCAGTGTGATTTGTATGGCAGCCAATGTATGCTAATGAGAGAATTTCCCTAATTAATTTCTGTCAGTGCACTGCCCTTACATGACTTAAAATGTACAGCTTATATTAAATGTATTAAAATTGCTTATACTTCCCATTGTATACCAGGGAGTAATTTGCTATTAACAGAAAGTGTTTACAAAAATCTTTAGATGCACATATTCTAATTAAAGTGAACATCCAACATGTTGGGCAAGGATGAATCATACTTCACAGCAGCTCTACAGGGAAGGGAATCTGAGTTGTATATTCTACTAAAGCAATGACCAACAAAGAATAAATTGTTTTCTTTTGTGTGAAATGTATTTTGTGCTGCTTACTGCATGCCTGAAGGATTAGTGAACATGAAAGCATGAAGCCTGGGCATATATACTGCATGGGACAAGCATGGCAACTGCCATGGAGGGCTGGAGGGAGCTTTTTGAAAACTCAGTTGATTAGGCCTTGTTGCTAAGCACAAAACCTACTCTATGTGCATTATTATCACTCATGAGCAAGGTACCAGCATACGGCACCCTAGTTACTATGGTTTCCATTCAGCCACAGCACCCTCTTGGAAAAGAAACTTTTGTTTTATATTCATTACCTATATCCCTTGGGTATCTTAAAACCAGAATTACAACTTGAACTATCTAAGGACAGATCATCATGATTTCGTTTTTAAACACAATACATATTTTCCCAGACCTAAAAGTATCTCCTCTAACCCCAGCAACGTTTGACAATAAGCACGTTCACAGGGAATCCTTTTGTCAGAGTGCTGAACCTTTTGAACATGGCGGGTTATGATGTACCCTAACAGGGAAAGGATTGTACAATTCCACCCAGCACCACCACCATGGTACTGTCATGTCACTGGCATGATGGACTGATGGACTCGAAAAGGCTGCTGGGACTTTTCCGCTGAAGCCACTGCCTCCTGCCACACTGCCAGAAGGGCATGCTGAAGAAAAAAGATCTGCAGTGTGAGGGCAGTGTCCTATCAAAGGGAGTAGTTGCTTGTAGTCTCATAAAAGAATTAAGGTGGTTTGAAGACACTGTTTATTGTGAAGTTGTCAGGCGAGATCAACAGCTTCTGATCTTTGCACCTTTCAACAGCTCCAGAAAGTGGCAGTGCACAGTGACCTGCTCTCTAGTAAGGCACCTTGCCTTCTCTGGCTATATTTAAATCACACAACTTTCACTGCAATACTTCCCTAGGAGAAATTTAGATTGGATGATACCACATACACACAAAGAAGCAAATTATGAAAGGGATTAATGCTATCAGAACAATGACCAATATTCTCATTTTGCTTTGAATTTTCACCTTTTCCATGCAGCTGTGGTGTTCTCTGCATATGAGGAACAGAGGTAGCAGAAGCTGGTCTTTAGGTAGCAAATTGCATACGAAATGGCATATGAAGTATGCTAAGACAGATGGGGTAATCTCATTTTTAAATATGTCTGTAGATGAAATAATTATTAGTACAAAAACTAATTTCAGTAGGCCTTGGAGTCAGATCACATTCAGTGAACACCCCTCTTTGTGATTTTCTGACCCATCACCATTTCCAACTCCTACATATCCTAAAATACTTGTGAAATGAGGCTCCAGTTACACTTGTTACTAGAAAACTGCAAGGAAAGACACTCCCTATACTAATTGTCTTTCTTTCTCCCACCTCTGTAGCTGATTAGAATAGTGGTAAATCTGTAGTAAATAACTATTGGAAAATGTTGACAAGTTAATTGGGCTCATAACTGCGAAGAAAATGAGACATTTCTGAAACTGTTTAGCTCAGCATTGTCAGAAGTAAGTCAGTTACAAAGATGATACATTTAATTCTACAAAGAACACATGGAGAATAAATCAACTTTCAGGCTCGAATTAACAGTGCAGGATGGATAATTACTGTAGCAGAACATGTACTTAGAAACAAAAACCTTTTGTAGAGCACAAACACCTGGAACAGAATTACAGTGAAAATTAATGTTGAGTATCAAAAAAAAAAAAGGTAATAGGAATATTGAATAAAACCATTATACTATTTTTAACTATGCAAATTCTCAGTGGGGACAGAGAAGGGCAGCTTTGAACAGACTTCCAAAACTTACTGAGGTGATGCTAGTGGTTCACTAAGAATCCATTTGTTCCCCAAAGCCAGTGCTGCTTGCATCTTATTTGTTCCACAGTCCCCATATGCCTCGTAGGTGTACTCCATGCATGTGCAGTATGGAAGGCTTGCTTCAGTTAGAAATGTATATAAATCATAGCCACTTATAATGGTTAAAACTCCTCTAAAAAGCCTAAGGTGAGCCTGGAGATCTGGGTCAATAGAACTGAAGCCTTTTAGGTAACTGCCCTGCACCAAATGTTGCTAATTTTGTGTTCAGCCAATTGGCAATTTGTTCTTGCTACATATAGTCTCAGATATTATAAACATGTACCTGGTTTAAAACCTACCAATAGTATATAGTGTGCTAATTAAAATGTGTATGACATTTCAAGTCTATTTCGATAAAATAAACTCAGGCAGGTGATGTGATCAATTACTGAGTTTTACAAAATTTCATCTGTTATAAAAGCTTGGTTCAGCACACCACTGAATGTTCCCATTAATTGAGGGCACTTTTGGAAAAAGGACTTACCTCTGAAAATAAATAACATCTTCACTTTGGAGTCACCTAATCTGTATGAGTTTGTTGGAATGCAGAGTGAGGCTAAAACACAATCTAAGTTATTTCTCATTACAACAAATGGCTACAAAGAGGTAGGAATTACAATATTATCAGTCCCAAGCACAGAAAAGTCTTTTGTCCCAGGTGCCAAGAACTGTATTACTGCCCTCAAGCATTAAGGAATTTTAAAAGAAGTATGGGTGTTTTAGGGTTTATTTGATTTACAATTACTGAACCTTTCATGCAGATTTATAATATTTTCTCTACAATCATAAGGTTTAGACATTTCCATTTAAAAAAGACAAATAAAACCTTGCATCTACTAGCAGGGCTGGAGGATTTAAAACTTCTTGAGTAAAAAAGAAAAGGTAATATATTTTTTCTCTTTCAGAAAAAAAAAAGCTGGGTTAATGTAATATCCATGCTTATCTTAATCAGATATTGAGGGTTGGTTTGGAGGAAGGTTTTCTAGCATATAGTTAGGCATTTTCTTCAGCATTTGTTTGTTATCCTTTTTTGAAAAGAGGAAAACAGACAGTAACTCATATATTTTGCCTATAGATGGAACTATCCAGATATTGAGAAACCAATCCTGCTGCTCCAACATACAGTGTACTACTGTTGACAGAGAATAATTACAATTTTTCTACTCAAGAAGAGATTGCTTTTTAAAGATGCATGAAATATTCCCATATATCATCTGTATATCACTTTCAATTGCCACTAAATAAAAGAATTACATAAATTTGCAGTGTTGTTGTTTGTTAGGAAAAGCCCTCAGTAGATAACCAAAAGGGTTTTTGTTTAAACTAACTGATCTTTATTTCTTCTGAATTATTGCAGAGGAAATTGTGTTTTTCAATGGTTTATGGTTATTCTGAGTTCTTCCTTTTTTCTTATTTCAGACTTTATATTATCTTAAACATGACCACTGTGATGCTCTAATGTGATCTAAAATAAAGTGATGTAATGCTTCCTTAATTTCCTATTTCTTTGAAATAGAGAAGAAGCTTTAGGGAAAAAAGAACAAACCCACAATTGATCAAACAATTTCAACTGAGAGACAATTCTGCATAACCCTTAGAAGATAACCCCACTAAGTTACTACCTTCATGTTAAAGACTGAGCTCTACTTCTGGACCGACTGTTTATAGTAAACTTTCAACCATTTATTGCCTCTTCTTTAAACAGTGTTTATGTTATGGAAAACCAACTGTATTCCCCATGAAGATACTTACAAACTGTGGTTTATTAATGTAACGAGGTCACCTCTGTATTACAAATAAAAGGAAATGCACACAGTTTTAGTCTAGCAATTGTTGAAGGATAGGAAATACCTCTAGAACTGCAATTGCCAGGAAAACGACAAGCCTACTCAAAATAGCACCTATTCCATAAGAGATATTCACAGTAGCTCTAGCATGAATCCTGCCCTGCTCATTCTGTTAAGGAAAAACACCCTGGGGGTTGTGGAAGTCATTTTGTTTTTGCACCCTGCAGACCGTTCAGAGACCTGCTGTATCTTTTAAGTACACTGATGTTATCATGTCAAGCTGTGACTGAAACATTTTCTATTAAGGCTGAAGCTAACACTATGATATAATAGATCTTTTTCATTTCTAGCTTCTGTATGAGTCCCTGTAGGCTGGAACTTTGCAACAAGGACACTAAAATGGCAAATCGGCTTTGAGGAATGTGTAGCTACAGTGCATTGTAAGTCCTGCAAGCCAGTCAGTTCTTCTTCTAATGTATAATTAAATTGTGGAACTCATTGCCTTGAGATGTTATGGAGGTCAAAAGTATAAGTAGATTAAAACAGAAATAAAAAAACACCCCAAAAAGCAACGCTTAAGTACAAGTTAATGTGTAGCTGTTAAACACAGCATTTGGGATGTAACACCTAGGAAGAACAAGTGATTTAGGAATTCCATAAGTCATTCACTGCTGGAAAGCAGAGTACATGTAATTTGGTACATGTTTCTTACACTGGTCCTGTAAGCATCTAGTGATCACCCTTAGAAAGAATACACTGGGCTAAAATGTGCCAGTGTGAGTGCCACGCTAAAGCTCTGTGGTAGCTTTGTGAGTGACTCGCCAGAATGAGACATTCATTAGTCAAGGTGTAAAACACCCACTCACCAGCATATCAGCACTTGCAAAGCCCAGCAGTGTGATACAGAGCCATCCAAACAGACCAAGAAGAAAGGGGCATCAAGGCAGCATGAAAGCACAAGTCCATAATGTCCATTGATTTTTCCTTCCAATCAGGCTTTTCCCAGTGCAACCCAGGAAAACATCTGAGAATGCATAAATCTGGAAGCAAAGCGTTTTCAACTTGTCCAGAAATGTTACAAGCCTGATACTTCAAAGGTCCTCGCTGTATGGAGACTATAATTCAGATTGCAGCAGAAATAACTGGTTGCATGGATACAGCTACTGAGCTGTGTCAGTCACCACAGAAATGGCAGAAGCTGTTGTTTTTGCTTTCTGAGTTCATTTGCCTCTGGAGCTCAGTTGTGGAATGGCCTCTGTGGGCACTCCTAATCTGCTTCTGCACAAAGTCAGCTGGCGTCGTTTAACCTATTGTTTAATGTATTTGGAGCTAATCTTGGGTGACCTTTTGCTGAAGAAAATAAGAAACACTTGTATGAGCCTTTCTACCAGCTCAGCTCTGATGACAGTGCCCTCCAGCAGAAAAGCAGTCATGTCTAAAACTTCCACAGATGCTTTCACAAAAGTTATTTAACATAACTCCACAGCTCAGTAACAGCTCACTGCCTGCACAGGCAAGGTGTAGCAGAACAGAATGTGGGTTTTCTCCTTTTCTCCTAGAACAGAGCTGTAGCTATGTCCCCACATAGACAGTAGGATGCCCAGACTGTGGAATTCAGGCTTATTTTTTTTTTTCTGCACAAGAAATAAAGACTCCAGGCTGTGTTACAGTCTTCTGATTAAATTTGCAGAGCTGGAAATCACAGATGTCATCTTGTACTGAAAAGAGTTCATCCCACCATGATCTCTGTTGAAAAACTGTTCCAGAACCTGATTCTTCTGATGATTAGAAACGTTCTGAATTTCAACCCTAAATTTATTCATGTCTTTTCTCCCTTCTTGCTGATTGCCATCTCACTGCCTGTGTATTTAGAAGCATGAATCATAACATTTGAAAGGACTTTATATAGAGCAATCAGGAGAAATATGCTTCAGTAAACATGATCTGAAATTGAAAAAAAAAGTTGGCTTTATCAAATTTTTCAGTTAAAACACAACTTTGCTGTAACCACCTCCTCCCTGAATTTAAAAAAAAAAATAAATCAGATCTTCCATTTGAAGGAAAAAATGGAAAGGGGATGCTCATCATTAGCAAAAGGTTCATTCTTCCAACATGTTTCCTTTTAATAACAGAATTGCTTTAAAAGGACATAGAGCTTTCACATTAACAACCCTTTCCTCCCCAGTAATCAGCATTCATAAGAATAGAATGGTGTGAAATCTTCTTTTTTAAATGGATGTTTTACTTATTCTTTGGATATTTTACAACATTCCCCCCTAAAAAACCCGAACAGGTAGCACCTTCTTTTATTTGCTATAAAATGGATTTAAAATATCTGGATTTTTAAAATACAAAACTAAAACAGCAAAGGACCTTATAAAAGAATAGCCTGCTGTCTGTTTCTGCAATTGCCTTTAGAGGTGTTCTACATTACTGCCTCATTTGGGTACTGAATAGGTAAGTACTAATGTGCCAAGCAAAATATAATATGCAAAATGTCTGACTGCTAGATAGTCATTACTTCTCTACGTAAAATGGATAAGAACAAATTTCTTTCCTCACCCAGTACCTCTTCGTTTGAGTGCAAGGCCTTCAAGTCAAAGAGTGCATCACACACGGGATGTCTGCACACACACACACACAAACAGCTCAATGTCATGGTCTCTGATAAAAACCTTTTAATTGTTCACTTTTGGTACTTAGGCATTTAAAATTTAGAAATTAAGAAAAAAAACAAAAATCTATGAAAATTTCAGTGATGTTTAAGTAGCACTTACTCCCCTCCTTCTTCCAAACTCAGCACAGAGATCACCAACAAAAGAAGCAGCTGGTTTTCTATCATAGGACGCAGGTATTGATCTAAAAATAATTCCAATTTGCTCTCTCTGCTGTCTTCCTAGCTAAGATCTACACTGTTTTAACCTTGTCTGCCCTATACCAAAGATACATTTGAGCTTATTTAAATAAGAATTCCACTTCACTCCAAGTAGAGCTGTTCCTTTGGAAGACTTACAGCACTGGGACCAATATTTATGGATGATACGAAAAAATGGTAAAACTAATTGTTTCCGGGATTCAGAATGAAATTCCGGACCTGTATTGGTTAACATTGCTTCTAAAATTTAACAACACTATTTAATTACCTTTCTCTGAGGCACACAAATTGTCACAAAGTACTTCCAGGTCTAATGACCAGACACAACTCAGAAATGTTCGAGTTCTCGAGACTGATTCTTTGAAATCCCTGGGTGAGTTTGTCAAACAAGAGGGAAAACCCAGTGTTTGGCATAATCTGAAATGGTAGTGAGAAAGCATCAATTTGCCTTAACTCTAATGCAACTCTATTGTATCCACGTTTTGAATGCTCTATACAGTTTTGGTCTCAATATCTGGAATAGGACCTGATGAAAGGTAAGGAAGATACATAGCAAACAACTGAAATTATTAAAGGGATCTAAGGGAACGGCTGTCTTATGAGAGCAGACTAAAAAATTATCAACTGGGACAGTGCTATGGTGAGACTTGTTTATGAAATCACAAAGGTGGCTGAAAAGATGAATATAGAACCATTTTTCACCCCGTTACAGAGTTTGGCTCATTTGGTGGAATTAAATTAAAACAGATAAAAATAACACAGTACTTTAACAGTGGCTAGTATATTTTTAGACTTGCTGCTGAAAGAGGTTGTGGCAGTAGATCCCAACAATAGGTTCAGACAGGACTTGGATAAGTTCACGTACAAAAAGTCCAAAAAATGCATAGTGAAAGGACTAAGCAATGATTTACCTTCATAAGAGCCATGGAAGCTAGGGGAGTACAAAGAACAAAGTTTGAAGAAGGTAGTCAAGCTTGTGTGCACTCTATAAATAGTTTCTCCTACTGCTGCTGTTTCTGTTTGTTTTTCTCTTTAGGTATGTATTAGCAAAACCTTGAAGGCCCCCTGGGGAGGGAGAGGGCTATAGGTAATGAAAACAAGGAGAAAAAATTGAACAGCAGTGAACAACAAACGATAGAAAGGGAAGAGTTACAGGACTGCAAATACACAGATAGGGAACTGGAGGAGGGCATGAAGCAGAGAAGCCCTGATATCACCCATCGCTTCCCAAAGGTTAACCAAGGAGCAGGTGGATGCTGCCCAGTGATGCTCTGCCTGGAGATGTGGAAGGATGATGGAATGAATGGATACAGGTCCCACTGTTGCCAGGATTCCCCCATCAAGCTTCCTTCTTTTGGTGATGTTAACAACCAACATGGGCAGGGCCTGGAAGCCATTGGTGAGGAGACCCTGCAACTGGAAAGGGCCTTGGTTAGGGAGCGTATAAATAAAAAGTTCAGAGGAAAAAGTGCAGCTGGAAGTTCAATGAGCATTTCTGGAGGAGAGATGGCAGCCTCCTCATTTGATGTACACGCAAAGTACCTGATGTGCACCAGGGTTTCTTGCCCCTGTCTGAGACAAAAAAAAGATACACAATCCAACCCAGTGGCGCATTTCCCATGTTCATGTATGTTCTTAGACATCTTCATTCTCTCTGAGGAGTGTGAATTGTAAAGGCCTCCACAGATGAAAGTCACTGTTAAGTTACTAGTGCTGTTCTAGAAATGGTAGGGAATATTTAGGACAAAGGGCAGTTAAAAAGAATTTGAAAACTTACCTAATCCCAGGTGCAATTAAAATAGGGTAGTAACCTTTTTAAAAAGAGAATTGAAAATTATGTGCACCACGACAGTAAAATTTTTATATTCTTATTAAATTGACTGAACAGAAAATTTTGTTTTAATCTCATTATTTCATGTTCATTCTTTGCTGAAGTTAATTGTTCATTCATAGAAGGGGATTCCAACACAGATATTTCTCAGTGGTACATGGTTTACCTTACTTAAGGTAACTCTCTCTTTTAATGATAAATGAGTTTTTCACCATTGTTTTTATTTAATTGGAGGATCTGTGAAGCATTTGTCATTGGTTAGCAGAAACCTGTTTTATTATAGGGTCTCTTTGTAATTTTCTAATAAATACCATCTATGTTGTCCATCTTGATTTACAGCATCTATTAAAAGTTAAATTTGCTGATGAATGAATGGCTACAATTCTAACACGATGCACAGAATTAGATTTTGCCTTACCAAATTTGTGACATCACAGAAGGAAGGTGCTTGTGGCAGAAGTCCTGTTGTATTATCCTTTTTTTAGAGAGTGTAGTTGCACAAAACACTGGGCACGTTTAGATGCTGCACTGTAGATAGTTTCCTGCATTAAGACATTGGAAAGTCATTCCAGCTAGTTCCACTAGACTATAATGTAAGGATCCCAGAGCATTTGCTGAAAAACAAAGACTGTTAATTTTCATTTCTATGTTAGCAGTAAAAATAATTTTGAAAACAAAGATACCAATATGTACCATAAAGATTCTATTGAAAATTGTATCAAGTAACTGGAGTAGATATAAATGGAAGCTGAATGTGACAGAATAGCAAAATGCCAAAACCAGGCACAACTGGGATTGGGATGGGGCAAGACTACACTTTTTTTATGACACTCTCTGCATGGAAGCACAAGAAACACTAAACTGGGAAGAGGGGTGGGTTAGGGTTCCTCTCTAGAAAACCTATGCATCAAGATTTTTTTGCCCCTGGTTCCTGGATTACAGTACAAAATGAAACAAATGTCATATTAAAAAGAATGTATCAATTTCAGTAACACTGGACACAGCCTCCCTGCCAAGACCAGAAATACCAGGAAGTGTCCAGCATATTAACTACAAGGGAAGGTTGGTTGGTTCTATTACATGAGAGTCCAAATGAAGAGAAGTGTTATGAGTCTCCTCCATTTCTTAAAACTGGGACATAGAATGAAGATACATGGTTCTCAGAACTGAGTTTTAGGAGCAAAATATCACATTGGATACTACTCTGTGCCATGTCCTCCACTTTCAGAAGCTTCCTAAATGATTATAATTGCTGAAGGATTCAAGTTACGGCCCAGACACTTCAGGGTCTCAGAGACTGGAAATTGAATGCTGAATTTTCCCAAAACATTTTTTTTTATTGATGTGGATAGTGCAGAGATGCAGTAGAGCTTTCGTTTATCTTGCTTCAAAGGCAAACAGTAGCAACTGAAGCAGCAAATGGCCTTTGAGAGGCAGGTGAATTTATGAGGTTTGTTGACCATCTTTTCATCTTTGCTATGAGAAATAAAAGACGAATTACTTCAATAGCAGTCAGATGGCCAAAAGAGGATAAGAGACTGAGTGCACGGCTATACCTGAAATTATATATTAAATTATCTCGTATTTGCTTGGCAATGGCACCAATTTTGCTGACATGATTTCTCTTTCTCTCTTACCCTCAGAATGAAAACAGGATAGAAAATAAAGTACTGAAGCTGTGAGGAAATGACTAGTTGATATTTGTTCCACTGCAAACACAGCTCTAGAGGATTTCATTTTTCTAGAGAAAGGTGTGAAAGCATTTTCATGCTACATTTCAAACTCAGCTCCGATTCACCAGCCTTCTGCACCAATTCTCAGATCAATGTCATAGATTTCCATTTCAAAATAGCAGCCTGTTTTTTCATGGTGGTCCTTAACTCACCCAGTCTTTCCTACCCCACACCTGTTACTGTGGTAAACAGAGCAAAATACCTGTGTAACTTCAAGCACATAAATAAATGCAGGTACTGTTCCTTCATTATTACACTATGCTGTGTTTTTTCATATCTTCAAATTCATTCTATTACAAAGAAAAAGCAAGTAAAAAGGATGATAAGGGTTTTTTTTATGTTGGATATACCAGAAACTACATTTTGAAATCTTTTTTTTCTCCAGGGCATAGAGTTCAGAGCCAGCCTTGAAACTCAAGACTCTGTTGGGATTGTATACAACTCACTGCTTAATAAAATAAGTGCAAATATAAAATCTTTCAACATCTGACTTTTGTTCTGTTCATCTGCATGTTTTCTTGCTACTGTTAGGAAAAAAAACACCCAAACCCTAACTGCACCATTTTATCATCTGTGTTTAATGCTTTTAAAAAGCAGACTCTTCATTTTTCCTCCATTTCAAGTCTTCCCTGCCCCAACATTACTCTTTGGCCTATTCTGTAAGAGAAAGAGCAGTCATGTTATGTTCTGATTTCCCTTCAAATGAGACTAATGGTTTCACAAAACGGTCTGACCATTTGCTCTGAGTTTTCGCATACTATATCAAAATTCATCACTGAATAGAGTTAAACAGAATAAATATCAATAGAATAATCAGGAAGAGTGTAAATAATGCCAAAATGCTCATGTTTCAGCATGAATTTTCAGGAATTCTGACAGTTGCACACAAAGTGAATTAACATAAGCATTATGTTACTTAGATTGTAATAATAATAAAAATTTAATGTAATCAGTGCAGTGATGAAGTGATGAGTCACTGCTCTAGGAAAATGACCAAGGAGTCTGGAAAAGGCTAACAAATACTGTAGTCAGTTATGATTCCCTGCTTTTACTATTACATCAGGAACTAATGAGACCTGTCTCCAATGTTAAAATAGTAGACAGAAAGAGACATTCCACCTTCAAGGCCTTGTTTGAACCGAGCCATTACTTAGATCAATTCTACTTTACCAGACTTAGCATAGTTTGGAGCAGTAAAACATACCAGAAATCAGCAAGTTGTTGTCCAAGGCCCTCCCCAGTTAATGAAACAGAAAAGGCCAATGCTTCATTCAGCACTGCTGTTCCACGCCCCATCAGAGAGGTACATACTTTTCTGCTACTGCAAGAGAGGAGAATTCTGGGGAAAAAAAAAAGAAAAAGACAGTTTATGACTACTAATTAAGTTCAGTCTCCCTGTGAAACCTACTTCTGGGGTGAGGTAATTTGGAGGATCCTCATTTGCACAAAAGAATTTCCTCCTAACTTCTTTCTGTTTTTCCCCGTTTCTTTGGGTCTGAATGACTAAGCTTTTCTATAGTCTTTTCTCAGGAAAACCTTTTTTCTTCCATCCAAGGAACAGCTGGAATAACTAGCCCTTTGTATTTTAAGTTATTCATTAAAGTTAAATGGCTTTATCTGCAAGCTTGTCCTAGGGTAACTATTATAAGGTTAACCTTTCTATAGCAGTGAATCCAGTTAAGTTTCTCAATTTTTCCTGAACCTGGCCAGACACAAATATGTATGACTATGCCCTTGCTATGGTTCATAGTTGTTGTCTCAATACTATTTTGATTTCCCAAAGCAGCACTGAACATCAAGGAGAAAAAGGTCACAAACCATGAAAGGCAGTTTCCGAAGGACAGAAAGAACCTCGTCATTTGTTTCTTTTTTATCGGTAAGACAGATCGTAATCCTCAAGAGTATCCAGATACAACTAGATTATTGTACTTCATATAGGGGTAACAAAAACCCACCAAACCCACAAGAACCAAAACCCCAGCCAGTCAGCTCCCTCCAGAGTCCTGCTTAGCAGCGTCTTCACCCTGGCTACATATCCCCACAGATTATCATCCCCAAATCTCTCACAAATCTGAGTGCTCCTTGGCAACCTCACCTAGAAAGCAGATTCTTTTCTGCTTTAGTTTCTCTTTTCCAATTAGACTCTTTGAATGCTTTCCTAAAGCTCCTTTCAAAAACAAAGGAGGAGATGTGAAGCTCATACCTAAACCAAGGGACATTCACACAAATCCATTGGGTACAATTAGGCAGATCGAGAATTAAACAACTTCTTGTATCCACAGCTATATGTTAGTCCCTTGCTTTTGCAGTAAGAACCAAATATTGTTAGGTTTAATTACTCAAACGACGGTAGGATCATTTTAAAACACGTTGTTGCCTCTTCCACAAGATGGAGTACAGTGATAATATCTGAGGATTTTCAAATTGAATCAATATATCATGCCTCCACTATGCTAGAAAAAGCCTTTAAAAACTTTATCCAACCACAGCAAAATGAATCAGAAGCCTCAGTGGAGCAGGTTCTCACTGCTTAGTTATGCCTATTCAGATGGGAAGAGTTCAGAGTGCATCCCACAAAACTAATAAGGTCCACAGGTTCTTTTCTTTATGCATTCAAAATGAGCAACAGAATTTAACAGTGATTTTCCTCTCATGGGAATTGCAACCAAAAAACTGCTCATACCCACTTGTTACACAAGATGTAAGAATAAAGAAATAATTTTATTCAGTAAAGAATTTTTTTAAAGCCGCCATAAGGAATTGCTTTTTCTCTGTATTAGCTTTGTAGTTCTCAGCCTTGTGGCTGCTGAACTTCTCAAAAATCAAAGCAATATCAGTGCTTTGATTGGATGTAGCTGCTAGCATTCTGCTAGCATCCCATCAGCTGCATGCTTAAGAGATCCATTCGGGAGAATGAGAAGCTTTCTTATTCTCTTCTTTCGTGGTCTGAGTTCACTGTGAGCAGTTGTGATTTGATGTAGAGACTTATTAGCTGGCAATCAGGTAAATGCACTTTGAATAGGAAAAGGGATTCTGAAAAACTCTTCCTTGTTTTAGACATCAAGTTTTGTAATACAATACGGAGTTTTCATATCAGTTTACATCCTTGTACAGCTATTTATTGTGATATAGTGAATGTTGTCAATAATACATAATTACTAAAACGACTACTGAAAACCACAATAAGCTACCCTGAACCACGCAGACTTTGGCTTGAAATTAGGATCTATGGCCTTGCACTTCTCAGCATCAGCAGTCACCCTATCCCAGTTCCAAAGCGATAGGGCTGCCAATGCCATATACTATGCGACCTTAACGTTGCTAACCATATCCTATTTGGCAAATTTTCGCCCTTACCAAGTTAGCTGTAACATAAAGGCTGGTGAAGGCTAGCACTTAAAAATCATCTGGCACAACTCTCTGTGATAAAGTGACTCTTAGAGATGTAATTTTCCCTTTACGTACACAAGGACTGCAGTACCACCAAGCACATACCACATTTATGTCCCTGCTTGGCAGGAAGCTTAGAGCTCCTCTGCATTTGTTAATCCTGCTTTTCAGCATCTTCTACCTCAATTTTTAAAGACACGCCTCCAACTTTACAGGAACAGCCTGCTGGCGCTGGGCGGTGAGACCTGAAAGGGGGGGAGCTTGCGGAGCAGTTCAGCCCGGCCCAGCCCAGCCCAGCCCAGCCCAGCCCAGCCCAGCCCAGCCCAGCCCAGCCCGAGCCGCCCGCTGGTGCGGAGCGCGGGGTCGGCGGGGCCGCTCCCTCGGGAGCGCCCACGGGCACCGGGACCCGCTCGGCCC
>VZRE01007533.1:250796-378200 GCA_013396775.1 Cephalopterus ornatus | reverse complement strand
GGTTCTGAAGCTTTTGTTTTCCCCGGCTGCTGCAATGGCAGGAAACTTCTCGGAGGGATGGGCTCAGGCCGCGCTTGTGCTGCGCCGGGCTCCGCAGGTCACCGGCCGCGCCGTGAGGTGAGCCCAGCCGAGCCGGGGCGAGGAGCGCTGCCGGCAGCGGCAGGGGCAGCTCCGCGGGGCCGGCGGGACGGGCGGCAGGAGCGGGGAGAGAGTTGCGCCGGGAGCGCCGCACGGTTATGCCAGTTCGCCCCAGCCGGGACCTCAGGGCCAGGAAGCCGCTCCAGCCCCGAGGATCCGTGCCCGTGGGCTAGGACGGTTCGGGGGCCGGCGCCCCGAGGAGGCTGCGTGGGCACCGCCGAGCCGGGCGCCCCCTCTCCCGGTGGAGCCGCCGGAGCCGCGGGCGGGCAGCGGAGGCGAGAGCGCTGCCAGCCCCGGGTGGGCGCTCTCGGCCGCGTCCCGTGGCCCGTCGGGCCGTCCGCGGTGGGTTTCCTCCTCCTCCGTCGGCGGTGGTGTCGGCGCGGAGGCGGCGTGCGGGGGCCGCGCTTCCGGCCGGGGTTCCGTCCCCGGGGGGTGGCCTTGGCTCCCCTCGGCTCTCCTGGACCGGCCTCCGGGCCGCTGGTCAGGGGCACGGGGTGGGGCTGGCTGCTTGCTGTCACCTGCTTCTTTAGGCTCCTGCTTGTGCACAACTCTTAAACCTGCCGGTGTCAGTACGGTGTGCATGTGGCTCCTGGAAAAAAACAGAAGTGCCTCGCTTGGTTTTGGTTGTTTTGTCATCTACTTAGACGAGTATATAATTTTTATTTGTTTGTGCTGCATGGTTTTCCTCATACTTGCTTTGTAAAAGTCAGATAAAACAGTGCAGCCTAATATATATATATATATATATAAAAATCCCAAAGCATATAATGAAGTTTTCCTTGTAAATCAATAAAAACACTTTTCCAAGAACACGGTTGATTTACATAAAGATTTACAGGTAACATACATATTTTAAATGGTCAGAGCAAGTTAGATCTCTGCCCAAGAGAGTTGTTAAATGAAATTGTTTATCCTTCTGAAATCGTGAATGCTCAAGCAGTGGCAAATGAGTTTTGCATAATGCATTTTCTATGGGACATCTTACACATTCTAAAACTAGACCGAACGTGTTAGAGGCATCAGATTATAACTAGACTATTTCTAGATAGATTAAAGGGTTAAGAAATTTCAGATTTGTTTCAAGATTAATAACACAGAATAGCTGTGTATTGTCAGTTGTCAAATGTGTTTCTACTGTTGTTTTTTTGCACAATTATCTATTGTGAAAATGTATTTGCCAAAATTACTGTAGCTCCAGGATAACATAATAGACTCACCAGTAATTACATTTTTAGTCTACAGAAGCAAATTTGGTAATGACTAGTAATTAGAAGAAAAATAATTTCTAAATAACTGTCATTTGAAATATTTACTTCCAAATGATCAGCCCTCAGAAGCACAGTCTCTTAGGCTATTCTGCATTATTCATGTAGAGAGTAGCCTTGCTGTAAGAATGGATTCTAAATGTATAAGCTTTGTCTTTTTTTAAACTGAGAAAATAAATGAGATTGTGGAAATTAGTGGATCATATGCAAGGTCTGCCTACTCAGAGGAAACAGGAAGAAGCCAAGATGAGCTCTACTAATTTCTAATTTTCTTCTTGTGTGCTACGGTGTGTAGGTGACTTTTGTCAGGTGATGCTGATCAGGCAATGTTTATATGCTTCATCATTGCATTTGCCACTTTTAAATGTTCCTTTAGGAATAACAGCAGATGAAGCCTGGAGAGGCTATGACCACTTCTCTGCAGCTAATTAAAAGCACCCAAGACTGTTTTCTGGTCCTGAAGCCAACTTGTGTGGGTTGGCCCTTGTCAATGCTGCTAAGCTCTCCTGCCTTACAGACTGGGATAGCTGAATACAAGCTAGTGATTGGGACTGGCACGTGGCCTGTGTTAAATCCAAAACCGTCCCTCAGTATTGCATGGGAGACCTGTAGCTGCCCTGTGTTAGAAGAATGCTGTGCCAGTCTGACAGTTCAGCACTCTGTGGGAATTCTGTTTCCCAGGAATGGTTCCTGGCACTAGTTGATTTACTAGTGTGGACATAGTCTGTCTATAACATAGTCTATCTGCAAGTAGCCTCCCCTAACTCTGTACTTGATCATAGTGATTTAATTTCCATGCATTGAGGATCTCTGACACTATAAAATGCTGCTTTTCATAGTCAGCTGCTTAGAACTCTGAGGGCTTTCTTCCTTTCTTTTCTGCTTGTGCATGTGGATTAAGAGGCGTGGTGGCTTTCCCACTTCTCAGTAAGGAGAGGTAAACAGGGTCACAGAAAGGCTTATGTGACTTGTTCTGCTTGTCTGGAAATGTGCTCCCAGGGCAATGCGTGTCCATAAGCAATCCTGATGGCTAGATGTGAATGCAGTAACGTGCTGGGTAAATGTTCTAAAGTGCTTTCCCGAACAGGCAGCTTGGCTCAGTGAAATTCCAGGTGATTTCATATGAATGAAACCTTGTCAAATACAATTCTTAATATTGAGACATTTAAGTGTGTGCTTTAGGAGAAAGCTGAGCTATCCTTTTTTTTTTTTTAATGTGTAAAAGCACTGATTCAGCAAGGTGTATTTATACTTAAACACACATTGTCAGTGTCTGAGGAGTCCCACTCCTCTGAATGGCACTTGGAGAAATCTCTTGCATAACTGTAACCTAATCTAGATGTTTATTATACACAAGCTGTGTTTAAAAGAATATTGTTAAGACCACATAAGCCCAGAAGTGTTTGGAAATTTAAAGCTTTGAAGTGATGATGATGTGGCCTTTGGGAGCTGTGTTTTATACTGTCTAGGACCAGATTTTTTTCAGAGCACTTTGCATCTCAAATCAGGCAACCAAAATTAAAGAATGGTTATGATTTTTGCATCTCTTCCTTGATTTTTCTCCTCCTGGGAGTTACTAAAGCAAGGCTTGAATTGTGTTGATTAGGTATGACATAGTGACAGAGAATAGTTGTGGAAAAAGCAAGGTTTTGGACACCTGTTCATCTTGATGAGTAGCACACTTTCTAAAGGAAGCTGGATTCTGTGTGGATAAGTAGTATTTAGTCACATAGTTAAAACCTATATCTTGGTGTTTAATTTAAGTTCTATAACTGCTGCTTCTCAAGTCTTCAGAGCTTGACTTTTGAACCATGATAGCATTAATTTTTTAACATAATTTTTGGGTGTATAATTTCCCCAGTGCTTTTTTTTTTTTACCCCTAAAACAGATAGAAGCAAAAGGTGTAATTTTTTCTGGGGTATCTTTGATCACTTCTTATGTCCTTAGCAGGATTAGAACTCCCTAAATGCCAACTCAGGCTGTAACTGTCTAAGCTTTAGCAGTAGGTTGTTATCCATAGGTGGGTTGACAATGAAGGGAAATAGCATGCTTTAAACATGGATTATGAAATGAACCCCATTACCTCATAATTTTTATGTAATATGATGTCACTGACTTAAGGAGGATGGTGAAACTTTAATGCTTCGTTTCCATTCTGTTATCCACATGGCAATGCTGTCTGGTGACTTTACTGTTGTTTTCCCTGCAATATTTTACTGACCTGTTTCTTCTGGGCCATCTTGTTGCCCAGCTGCTGTCTACATTTTTCTGCCAGATCCTTTTCTTTGTTGATGTAATATGTAATTTGTAGCTGCTAGTCACTTCGGTTGGCCAGTTAGAATATTTTATCCTAATCTAGCATACAGCCCTCTAGTTGCATGGGTCAGGTCAGCTGGCCAAGCAGATCAGGTCAAGAAAGCAAAGGGGAAACAGGCTTTCAGATCCAGTGGTTAGATTTTACAGGCTTTCTTGAGGAAATAATCACTGCTATAGCCTAAGTGGACTGAGGCTGCAGCATAGAACTACAGAATAATTGAGAGTGGAAGAGAACTCAGGAGATCATACAGGCCGCCACTTGACTCAGTGCTGAGCCTGATTGAAAGTTAGATGAGGTTGGTCAGGATCATGTCAAACTGGAGTTTTGAATATCACAGAAGATGGATATTCCACAGCCTCTGTGAATAACCTGTTCCAGTGTTTGACCACTGACAACTGTGTTTTTTTCTGAAGGCCTAATCTAAGTGACCTGTACTGTAGCTTGTGTGTGTTGTCCCTTGTCCTTTGTTGTGAACCTCCAAGAAGAGCCAGATTCTTGTGCTCATTGAAAGCAACAAATATTTTTCAGATGCTTAATAACACACTTTCTGTCAGGAATATGGATGGCTTTTGCCAAGCATGTGAAAACCAATCCTCTTCCAGTCAGGTTTGCACACCTTATTTAATAGCAGGCTAATCAAATCAGCCTTTTTGTTTACGTGGGCAAAATAAAAGTCTTTTGCTAGCCTTGCTTTTTGAAACAGATGTGATATTTGAAAATTCTTTTGCTCTCCAACATGATCATGCGTTGTATTTTCCATCAGGTGACTGCCTCATTATGTGCAGTGAATGGATACTGGTGATTTAGGAGGTAAATCTAAGTCTTCAAGCTGGGCTTCTGAAAGCCAGCTACCTTGTCCTGTGATTGTGATTTTTTTTTTCTAGCCTTGTTAAGTGTATGGACCCCTGCACAGCAAATTTAAACCCACTGACTACCTTTCAGGGCTCTGTTAGAAATGATCTGCTGAGTACTGCGGTGGCACTGAGATGGTCTCAACTAGCCTTTCTCAATGGAGAAAAATAAGCCTGTCCATAAAGTGGTTTATCAATACATGTGGCTGTATTACTTGCTCAATGTCTTTCTGCTTTGTATCATGAGAGTCTCAATGGCTCTTTTAGCCTTGCTATCCAGCTTTTAGGACAGCTACTTTTAGGCAAGGTTAATCTTTAGTGAGAGCCTTTTCAGTCCTTTATTTTCCTGTCTTTGTTCAATATATGATCACGTGTCTTATTTACAACCTATTCTGAATGCTTAATAATTAAACTTCAGCATGTGTTTCTTCTGTGGTGGTGCTCATATCTGTAATATCTCAGTTCTTAAGGAACATTTAAATTATCTTCATTACCTTATTGTCTTGTGCAAGTTATCTTCTCATTTTAAAAACAGAAAAAGGGAAAAAAGCAATAAAAAAAGTTCACAAGCAAGAGGTGTTCGGTTTGGGTTGCTTTGAGCAAAAGGGGAAACCTTTGCAACAAAGCAGAAGAAAAAACATGTATTTTTAATGCAAATTGCGAAATAATAATCCTGTCTTTCTAAAGCTGTTTTAGAACTTCAAACCGTGATACTGCTTGGAAGTGGTTACTGCTACAAATCTTCTGCATCAGTAGTCTAATTCACAAAATTATCCATTTCAAAGGATTGTACAAGGTTCATTGTGTATAATGATAGAGAAGAGACTGATACCTTGTGAAAAATAAAGGTGACTTTTTTTTTTTGGTCAGACTTGAAAAGTAATTTGAAAACACATTATATGTTGATTAAGTTCTTCAGCAGATAATACTCCAACAAGCCTTTTATTACTTGATCATTTTGATTTCCACTCTTCTGTCAGTTGTCACTTCTGAATTTCTTTAGACCTTTTTCTTGAGATTTACATGAGACTTGTGGATGTGTTTAGGAGTATTGAACGTAATATACACATGATATTTTGATATCACTGACTGTATGTGTATATACTTTTGTGTATCTCAACTCCAAAGTGCAGATAATTATTTCAAATTGTGTTCGTATATAAATTACCTGTGCTTCATCTTATTACCAAAATCATTTTAAGAGTCAAAGTAAATCTCCAAATAAAAATCCAAACTTCCCACACCTAGCCAAATACATGTTATGAAGCATTGAAGGAACATGTGTGCTGTATTTGCATTTCCATTCTCTCAACAGTGCGCTCATGCACGCTAGTACCCTAGACCTTCATACGCTTGTATTGAGTACTCTGGGAAAAATTTGTGGCCTAAAGAGGAACCTGTTTCTTTTTGAAGCAAAATCAGCTGCGTCGCAGTGGGGCCTCCCACCACTTGCCTTATTTCTGGTTTGAAGGGTTCATGAGTTGGTAGAGCTGAGAAAAGCTAATTCCATCCTTCACATAACTGAATTCATTCAGTATGTCTGCTCAAGCTCCAACTGTGTAATTTATGATAAGGAGGTGACATTTAAAAAATTTGGCAATATTTAATAATGACTCATAAAGGCATGTTGAGAGTATTTATAACACGGAGAAGCTGTACTATGCATTACTGACATTGGGCCATCCACAGCTGCTATAAGAAATTTCCCTTGCATTTATTACAAGGATAGGGATGGGGTTGAGTGAATTTGCTGACTGAAGTTGAGTGTTTTGCCTCCCCATTCCCTTCATTTTGATAAGAAGGCAATTTCCAACTGCCTTCATCTTTTCTTGAGATATCAAATCAAAGCATGAAATCTCAGGTAATAGCACTTCAGCTGTTGAACTGCTAGATCCAAATAAACTGGATTAAATGTGTATTTTCAATTCCATTGCAAATAGCAGATTTGAAAAAGCATCTCCACTGTACACTGCCAATACAGAGATATACTTCGATACATTATCAGCAAGGCTGAAAATGCAATAGCCCCGGAATATTCTCTGTTTCCTGTGCTGTTTTGAAAGTCTGTCTCTGTTCTTGAATATGCTGCTATTTCAATAAATAATCAGGTTCTTTGTTTCTTGATGCCAATATAAATGGGTGTTAAGAAACAAGAAAAATAAAATAAATATGATTTAGGTGAATTTGCTTTCCCAGAATGCACATTCTGTCTGGTTGCTGAGTAAGTTTATGTGGTTACCTCAAAGCTGTGTTGAAATTAGGTGAGGTCAGTCTCAACCCTAGTGGGAAGAAAATGGGGAGGGGGATGGTATGTGTAAAAACAGATGCTGATAAGGAAACAGCTTTACCTAAGGCCTGAGGTTGGGACTTCGTGAGCACTTACTAAAGTTGCCAGACATTGCCAAAAGGCTTACCCAGTTCAGCTTGCTGGAATCGGTCTTCAGTTGCTGTCAGCAGGTCAGGCAACATGGACTTGTGTGCCACCACTGTACAGTAGAGTCAGGCAAAGCTATGCAGGTTTGTCACTAAAACGGTTCATTGTGTGGCAGAATTCTTCTGTGGATTAAAGACTGTTGATCGGTCTGAGATACAGGCAACAAGGACGTGGTTCTACTCTACATAACTACATGAGAATGAAATTGCCTTTTGCAAGGTTGAAGATGCCAAATTCACGCAAAATGGTGTATGCTTAAAATATATTCTGTGATTTTAAGTTGTATCCCTTCATTCTGGTGATAAAGGTCTGATGTTACTCAGTTTCCTTGGGGAATTGCTAGTTATCCTCCAGGTCTTGAGCTAGCTTTCCTGAACATTTTGATTTGGGGATTTTTACACTCTTAATGTTTAAATGTTGCTGTTCAGGACTGGATTTTTAATTTAGTTTGTATAGATGTTATTTATAGTTTTAGATGCAAAAAGTTGAAGAGTAAGTATTTTTAAGAGAAGTGGCTCTACTTTTTAATGTTATTTGCTTTCGTCAGGCTTTCTTTGGCTGCTGCTAGTTGCATTGCATCCTAGGTCTTTTAAATTGCTTCTCTTAGAAAAATACTAAGAGAACTGCTTGACTGTGTGCAGTTCTGAAGGCTCCTTCAGCTGGGCACAGTGAAACAAAGATGAGAGAAATATTTCTGAAACTCCTGGTGGAAGATATTCTCAGTATGGGAACCTCTTATTCAAACTAGAGCAGGAAAGTTTGTCTGTGTGTTTTAAGAACATTACTGCCTTTCCAGATTCATTTATACGCTCACTAATCATGATGACTGTATGCTGTTTAAAATATAAATGTTTTTGAGCCTATTTCCGGTGTATGGGAGGATATGGTTTGGGAATTTAGCTTTCTGCAGCCAGATGGATTATAGTGTTGCTAAGGAAACGGACTATAAATGAAGTGGCAACTGAATGTCCCTAGAACATCAGACTGCTTGAAGCTGGTATTTTAAACTCATTTGGGTGGGTAGATAGATGATGTGATGAGAAGTTAATTTCCTGTATTTTACAGTTCATTAATTTTCATTGCTCTGTTAGTATTTACAAAAGGTACCTTAACTTCCCACTCACATCACCTAGTGTGTGGGTCACTGAACAAAAATTTGCTATTAAAAAATGGACAAAAGCTGTACAGTAGAACAGATCCTAAAATAATCATTTAGATAACTGACCAGTGGATAGATGACAGTTAACAAAGACCTGACAACAATATGGTCCTACTGAAAAACTGGAATGAGGAAATGAACTGAAATTATTCAAAGTACTTTAGAAAAAATAGGGCTGCTATGGATCTGGTGAAGTTATAGATTTTTAACTTCATATATAAAGCGTTTAACATCTGTATTATACCTATTTGATATACGTATATAAAGTTGCTCAGAGCAAGGGAATTGAATTGTCCTTTCGATGCTTGGTTTGCCCAAGAAGAGACCTTGGCTTTTTTTTTCCTAGTGCTTTTGCTGAAAATGTATCAGGTTTCCAAACCACAGTCATTGATTGATACAGCAGAGGTTTGGGTTTTTTTCTTACCACTCAGAAGGACATACCTGAGCCATTCTAGCTAAGCATGTGGCTAATAGGGATAAAGACTTGGCTTAAATAAGCTGAGCCCACAGGACAGACAGCAACTGCTCCAGTTGGTGAGATGGACTGACTGGACAAGGAGAAGGCAGGAAAAGTTCTGCATGGCCTGAAATACCTGCAGACCTCAGACCTTAAAAAGCATGTAAATAAGATGTGAATCCTCCCCTTACCAGTGTCTGCAATGTAAGAGGTGAAGTGCTTATTTGGCATTGCGGCTCTACTTGCACAAATGCCTTGTGTTCATGCAGTTAAAATCCCTTTGCCAGCTGATGGACTTGGAAACTGAAATGCTAGAGAAGGTAATGGTACCCATGTTCTCAGCATGGTGTGAATTGTGGTTCTAAGAGAAAAGGAATGACTAGACTATCTAGATGCAATATATTTACAATTGCACCCACTTCCAAGAAAAGCCCTGGTGATAGCAGATAGGTGGATAGGGAAGGGCAACACAAAAACTTAACACAAGAGTCTGTCTGCTCTGCCATTTTGAAGTTGTATGATGTGCATACAAGGGTGTAAATTCAAGTGTACGGGCAAGTGGTTAGAACTTTTTTCAGATGTATTATTTATGAGGCATAACTACTCAAAACCAGACTGACCTGGACTGAGTATGCATGTGTTTCACAGACTGGGTTTGCTTAAGAAGAAAAGGAATAGTGGGCTGGGAGGAGAACAGGTGATGGTTGAGTCTGTAGAGCTTCAGAAACTTGCCTTAGCTGCTTCTTGGAGAAAAGGACATCTGAAAAGCTCTTGGTAAGATTGAAAGTGGTAAGAACTTGCCAAGCAAAGATAGTCTGCAAGCTAAATATGAAATTGAAAGCTAAGGAAGGTTTTCAAGTACGTACAGGTGGTCAGTAGAATTTCCATTGTATGTTTTCTGAATTGAAATGAACCTATTTTCAGTAAAATGCATTCTGGAAAATAAGTCATTGTTCCAGCAGTGTTAAGCCTCCTCAACATGCAGTGTTTAAGCTGTTATTTAGAGTACATTTGAGAGAACTGCTTCTGGTCTTTTCAGCCAGATAGGCAACAGAGGTCGTTGTGGAGATGGCTTTAAGTACACTATAACTTCTCCCTCCATGTTTGTCAAATGACTGGATTTATTGTATTTATGTGAGTACTGTCAGTATACATATGGATCAGGATCTGCCACTGTTTTTTTCAGTGGAACAGTAGCCAGGAGCAGGACTACAACTTCATAGTATGTAAAGGACGACTTTTCCTCTTTCATTGCCACTTTGCTGAGGGAGTTTGGGATTGAGCAAGTTTAATTGTCGTGGGGGCTGTTTGCTCCCCAAGGATGCTTTGAATCTTTCCTGAAAGTCTCTCTCTCATCTTGTGACAAAGAGTGTGCTCGTTGTGTGGTGGAAGGAGCTCTAGGACCCATAAGGAAGCTGGCAATAAAGAGCACACTGTGGATCAGGTTAACTCTTGCTGCAAAGTGGCCACAGAGAAGGATGGTAGGAAGAAGATAGTGAGCCAGATGAAAATGTTCTGAAGGATTAATTTTGGCTATTGGTTGAACCTGAATGAGAAATATTTTGAGTGAACTGATGTAAATGAATTATACTGTAGCCAGGTGTGGAACAGGTCTTGTTAGAGTGACTCTTTTTTTGTGTAAACAAAATAATCATGTAGAAACAGTTTTGGCTTTTGTTGGAGATATTTTGTGGATATATGTTAAATTCAACTGGATTGTCAATGGAAAAGATAATAGTGATTTGATAAGAAAAAAATCTATGTAATTTATTTTCAGCCGCTCTGCGAGTTTAAAGAAGCTGCTACCAGAAGCTTGACTATTATTACACCTGGAGAAAGAAAGTGGGTTTGATTGAAATAGAGAGAAAATAATCAGAAGATTAGACAAAAATTCTTAACTTTAAATCAATCCGAGAAAAAGGCTGGAAAACTATATTTGTATTTTCAGTCTTTACACCTTCAGTAGAATGCTGATACAGAATCCTTAAAACGATCTCTATAATATGTCATCTCACACTGGGAGTTGTCCAGATGGGAACTCTAAATCTAACTGTCTTTTAATTTCTACAGTGAATAGATTTCTAACTAGTATTGTTTCTCCAAAATAGTTTCTGTGTTGAAAGTGTTATTCCAGTTGGCTGACATGAGCCAAAAATAATTCTGAAGCTATTAAACAAATTAGATGATATGGATAACTGTTAAGAATTAGATAGTTTATTTATTCTCTGTTTCTATGATATGAAAAACAAGTTACTACTGTACTATGTAACTGATTTTTAACAGATTCATTTAGACTAACAGCAAAGTGTAGGCTAAATCTGGGGGGAAAAAATCAAAGGAACACAAATAACTCTTAAGTTAGTTTGTTGCATTGACCATTTTATGTTTGTGTTTGGCTGAATAGAGATGCTAACAAGTATTGAAAATAAATGCATGTGTGTATATGTATAAGAAGAAAAGTGTATAATATAAATACATAAATATGCATATAAACTGAATATTTGTTTAGTTCTCAGCTAAATCTTACGGCTACAGCCTTTAAGTACTCTCAGAACAGGTTGCTCTGATCACGAGTGTTCTTGTTGCTGAAACACAGTCACCTCATTTAACTTTCTACCAGCACCTCTTCTCTGTGAACCAAGTGACAAGAAGTAAGATCCATAACACCTGTATTGCAGCAGCAAGACTCTTGGGCAGGCACAGATTTAGCTGTAGCATGAGCAGAATCCCTGTGGGAAAAGCAGAAGCAGGGCTGATCGCTTTGCTGTGGGAACTAAATCAAAACGCAGGAACTTCTGTGCAGCGCACTGTGTGAAGAAAGTACAAATTTGGCCATTCTAATCACTTGTCCATTAACATCCCTGCATCTTTTTATAAAAAGATTTTTTGTTAAAATAGTCTTGTTTCAAGCAACAGGTACACTTTTGTGGGAGAGACAGCTTAAATTCCATCAATATAGAAAGCTGGGGATGATGATGTTACCATTTTTATAAGGTAAATTTTGTAAGCCCTGGCTTACAAAATAAGACTGTGTGTTAACAGCTGTTGTCAAAACCACTGAAAAATAAGAAAATTCGTCGTTCCCTGTTTTTAACAGAAAGCAGTGCAATAATGTATGTTGGGTATATGCTGGGGCTCTACAGAGGAAGTAAGAATGATGTAATACAAAGAGCCTTTATGGATAGCCTCTTTGCCTTATGTTATATTAAGGTGAAACATGTTCACAGAGTTCAATCTTTCGTTGAGAGAGTATACTGGAGAAGTTTCTAAAGTTGAAAAGCTGAAATAGCCTTAGGACAGCTCTGGTAAAGCTTTCTGACTTGAAGCAGACTTTTTAACTTGCCTATTGTCTTCTGATGGATTGACTATTATTGTAAATAAAGAAAGCTTTCTTCAGTTCATTTTTGCTCATTGTTTGATTTTAATATCCCAAGAAAATGTTAGGAAAACTTGATATATGGCCATAGACTAGGTGCAAATAGATGTAGAGAGCTGACAGTAAAGTACGTAACAAAAGTTATTACTCATTTGAAAAGCAATTTCATAATATTTTTAAGACCTTCTCTAGCCTCTTGCTAAGTCTTTAATGTAATCTGAATGCTTGTGGGAAACTTTTTTGAATTAAATGGTATTTAAGATCCCTGTGACTTCTGCTATTTCAGTTCTTTGGAAATGACAGCTCCTGGTTTGGGGAATCGAAATAGATCTAACAAGATGTAAATTTCTCTATGATCATCAGTAAGACCAAGTTTTGCACCATTCTTGCTTATGGAACAGCACTCTCTTGAATTAAAATACCTCTTAGTATGTAGAAGCTAACTCTACAATTTATGCCTTGATCTGTGTACCCCAGCATCTCACAGCTTCAGGCCAGAAAAGTGAAGCTATTTAATTTGCTTATCAGAGCCTGTTTTAGTCCAGATCAATCCTTCTGCTTTGGAGTGGGGAGCTGGGTTCAGGAATGAGTGAATGAATGAGGAAAAGGTAGGGACTACCCTTTCAGTAGGTCTGCCAGGCCTGAATGCTGATATCATCAAGGCGGTAATTCCACAAGTAGAGCTCTTTGCAGAAACAGCAATCCTCGCATTCCAATTTCATGAAGGGTTACAAAGCTTTCCCCCTCTGTTCTTACAAAAAAGGCCTGACTAATCATTTATAAGAGGGGAAAAAAGGAATGCTGTTATGAAACAGCGTTAACCCATTGCCAACAGAAAACTACCTAAAGCAATCCCCAGTTAAGAGCAAGCTCTGCGAGATACTCAAATTTAGTAAAATTTTCCAGATTTACTTTGAAAAAGTACTTTTATTTTTTTCCTTCTTGGAGGCTTGAAGTAGAAGAACTTCATAGTTTATAGTGATGTTTTGGAGGCTTTTCTAAATTGATTTTAAAGATACTTTCATTTTAATGAGAGTTGGGAATATTTTCTGTGGTATTTTCTATGATCACTTGAGAAAAGAAATGGCTCTTATGTCAGAGAATGCGCTTGTGTGGTGGGAAGATTTTATTTAATCTGTCCAGGCTCCTGACAGTTTTCTGTCTGCTTGCAAACCTGTTCACTTCTTTGGCACTTCAGAAAGAGTGAAGATTAGCAGTTCATATTACTTATCTCACTGAAGAGGGGAGAAACCAAATGGTGAAAGTCTGTAATAATCCAATGGCTACATTTTATTTGTTTTATACATAACTAAATCTGAGACTGGTATTTTTCCTTCCCTCCTTGTTCTGCGGAATAAATGTAAAGATTAAATTTGTATGCTAATGGAAAACAACTTGTATTAATAGATTATCATAAAAACCTTTCAGACACTGACTTCCACTGTGGCTAGATAATGTGTTTTTTCTGCAGAAGGCAGATTTCTCAGCAGATGTAAATCTGGTAAATTAGGCCTTATGTTTTGGGTATTTAAAGTCCGTGTTAAGTTGGCTGCAGATACAGAAACTCAGCACTTGAATGATTGTAGGAGCCAGTATGTTCTGGATGGTCTTCAAGAACAGTTCTTATTGCCTTGTGAACTCATTGGTTGGTTTGTCCTTCAACCCCTGTGTACAGCATTTATTTAGAAACTTGTTCCTGAAGGATCCTGACATCTTTTGCGCCAGTGTGGAGGTGACTTACAGATGTTCCTAAAGCTTATTCTGGCAGAATTTCTAAGTTATGTAGCCTTTTAAAAAATAGCATGTGAAAGTGTCTGTGTCCCATACCTTTGTTCTCTTGATTCTTTTATATAAATAATATTTATAAGTTAATTAGATCACCTAAGTTTGCAGAAATAATTTTAACTACCTAAGGTGTACTGGCACTCCTCTAGACCTCTTTTCTTGCCCTTTGTTTTTCTGATACTATTATGCTAATATCTTTCCCAGTTGGGCAAAATTTATTCATCTTTATGATGCTCAGTAGTACCCCGTAGATTTAAATGTCATTATTTGAGAGTCTTTGGGGATATCAAGATCAGGATTCTGATGGTTTAGGCCAAGCATGTATTTTCATGTATCCAGTAAGACTTATGGCAGCTAACTGCTGTGTGCTTGTCTACAAATGAAATAAATGTGTCTGAATGAGATCTAAAACAATATGTTACTCCAGTCCTGGCAAATGTTAGTATTAAATGGTGAGATTCTTGTGATCTGTCTTTTGTCAGGAGACACAGCATATTGCCCCACGTTGGGCGCCAGTTTGACAGAGTTGAAGGGAATGCTCCCCACCTCCAGCTCCCCAGGTTCCTGAATAGGGAGCTCAGAGCTCAGGAACTCACACACACACCGGATCAGGGCTGGCAGGCAAAGAGGNCATATTCTACTTCTCCCAATAAAAATAAAATTTTGTTACGGGGAAAGTTTTGCTGTTCTGATCCTATCCTGCCTTGAGTGTAAATATGTCACATTTTACTTTCTTTATTTTTTTGGCAGGTTATTTGGGGAGGGAATACTTTGTTGAACACAACAGCACAAGATGACTTATGATTCCTGCTCTTCATGGAAGCCTGTCTGGATTGGTATGCTTTGTGTTTTGTTTGTTGGTTTTTGTTTTGTTTTGGGGGTTTTTTTTGCTGCACTGACATATAGTGATTGTATGTATAGTCCACTTAAAATTTAGAAAGCCAAACATTAAGGAAAATTCTAGCTTGTTATCTGTGTGTTAATAACTAGAAAGAGACTATGAATTAAAATACTATATTTTCAGTAGTTTTCAATGTTTACTGTTGTTTGAGGTACTACAGCATTTAATTAGCTCTTCATCGTGAATAGTTAATATGACCATTGAGCTAGTGGGAAAATTAGAAGTCAGGGGAAATACGACAGTACAAGATCTGAACCTAGAACTGTGTAAGTCCTTTCATATGATCTACAAATTGAGAACGTGAGTTTTCCTGAGAGCTAAGAAAATAGGATTATTCTTTACGTTTTGCATATTTGTGGTTTGCAATAGTAATAATGATTCCCATGGCTGACATTTCTTGACAGTTAATGGCTCTCTGAATTAAGGACAGAATGAAATATCCTCAAAAGGGCAATTAGTTGTACTAAATGACCCAAAGCAGAGGTGACTGTTTTCCCACAATTGCTACGGTAGTGTTTATAGAGTGGAAAAAAGGACAATTTCCTAAATTAAAGTAATGCCTCTTGTGAATAGTTTTATGGGTCATCTACTCATGCAGTGTAGTTGATTAGTTTCAATTTAGGATATGTAAATACGTATTAAAACTGAAAACTGCTGGTTCCTTTTAGGTAAGAACATTGTCCCTGCTGATTTGTGCTCTGACTCATTTTTGCACTGGCTTTAGCAGAAGGGATTCCATTGCAACATGTTCCTGCCTCTGCTTAATTGCATAGGAAACAATGCTTGATTCATATTAACAGAGTTGTATGTCCTGTGCTGCTTTGTACAATAATGGGGTGTCAGAGAGCACGTACTTGAGTATTTTCTATTGGCACATAAATTGTTCTGAAAACAAAATAAGCCCCTGGCCTTCATGCTTGTTGTTATTGTTTTTCCCCTAGGAATATTTTGCTTTTTAAATTGATTTGATGTTGCAAAAATAATAACTTTTGCCAAAGTTTGCCTTTAAAATAAAACATTAATAATAGCTATAAAGCATGCAGAATCTTCCCATTTGTAACCTTAAAACATCCTCGGGAAATAGGATCACTGTACTCCAAGTTTCTGAATAAGAATGGTGTTTTTTGTGTGCTAGACCAAATCTTGATGCTGGTCAGTATCAAAAATATGCTTTTAGGACAAATATATTAAATCATTGAACATTTTGGCAGCTGTGTTCTGATCTGCATTAAACCTAACTTATTATGGCACTGTTAGGTTCCCTGTTACTGGTTTCGACTGATGTTGCCTTTGCATATAAGATATAATGTTTTATTTCCAGTTGAGCATGCTATCTGAATTTTGAACAGAAACCTTTTAGCTTCTAAAGCTGTTAAAAACAGATGCCGTAGTCCTAGCAATAATTATATTTGATGAATGGAATTTGTGTGTTATTTAGCTTTAAGTATGTACTTCATTGAAATAATTGTGTCTATTATGTTCCATAAAAAGAAAGTTGCATATTAGTGAGAACCTTGCTTGAGAGAAAACGTGCATACACAGCAAATTTCAGCACTGAAATTGAAAACAGTGATTGTACGAACCTCTTTTGCATCTGAAAAGAACCTGTACATGTTCCAGAAGTGAGAATGCTGTGAGAAAAAGGTATCTATCTGCCTCTTGCTTGAGCACTTGACCATCAATAGCCTTACCCATTTAAACTGTCAAAGCATGGTTGTCTTTTACAAGCTATGTGATTACCATTCAGCAGTGACTGTGGCTTTGAAATTACACGATCTGTCTTTCTCAAAGAGCGAGTGAGGACTGAAATGAAATTGCTGTGAAGTTATCTTAGTGGTTCCTTTCATCTTATATTTCTATCTTTGCATAATTTTGGGGAAGTTGGAAAGGTAGGAAGAAGGATAGGGGAACATGTTTAATAATCATGTAGATGCTCATGGTAGAAGCCCTTTAAGTAGAGAGAAAAAAGGGAGAAAAATTTACTTATGACTGCAATACAAGAGATCGTCTCAAATTTATTGGCTGAATTGTCAGTCAGTTTTATGAAGGATGATAGCCGAGAAAGAGCATTGCCTGCAGGTTGGATGGGTGTAAATCCAAATCACATCTGAACATGCAGGTTCAGTACGCACTGTACAGAGAGATTTCATACCTCAGAGTGATAAACACAGTACAGAGGAGGGTGTTGTCTGGAAATCATCAGGAAGCAGTGAGCACAGGAGCAACACTCAACAGGTGCTTATTATGTTGGATCCAAAGCCTGCAGTCCCCTTACTAGGTTAGATGTCTTCTTTGCGAGAGTTGATCACTGCTCACTCTGGCGTCCTTGAAAAGATACGGCTGATGACTTACGCAACAGCCAAATGGCCTCCACTCACTTCCCACTTCAAGCAGTTGGCTGGGTCCAGGCAGCAGCTTGCATGAGGTCATTCTCCTTCTGTTAACGCCACACAGGAAAACATACAAGCATCACACTGAGGGAAGGAAGCACAAAATAGGAGGTAGCTATTTGCATAGGGAGCTGGGATGGTGAGAGAGCATATGTGAGATTACTTTTCTTAGACACTTTTCCTGGGTTTGTTAGGAATAGGTTATAGACATCTGTGAGTCCTTTGCTGTAATCTGGATGCTCCTTGTCTTGAGAAATGTGGGGTAGTATGGTCTTTGACTGAATTAAGGATGTAGAACAGAATTGTTCGTTCTCCCCTTCTCTGGTTCCTTCTGTTTAGAACAAAATTTGTGATAAAGCACTATTTTCTAAAATTTTGATCCTGTGCTGTGGAATATTAGCAGTTGTTTGGTTGGGTTTTGTTTGATTTTTTTCCTCTTTAAAGCTTTTATGATACATGTTACCATCTAAGCCTCTGCTGAACTTCATACTTCAGAGTATAAAGTTGTGTAGCATAAAGGATGTAAACTTAAGCATAAAGGATGTAAACTTAGCCTAACTGAGCAAATTCTGTTGTGTATATTTAAAGTTAGTTCAGTAAGTGCATATGTATGTGCTCAAAAGTCTGTATTCAAGTCAGATGGCCATGTACCCTTTGCGGTCAGCAGAGGGAGATGGGTGATTCACTTCTTCCTGACATGGACATCTGTATAAAGATCATGTGAAATATCTCCTAAATTGCTTTCTAAATCCACAGAAGCTCTATGGCATCTGCAACATCCTATGGCAAGTGTTTTCACAATTAATTGTGAAATAATAATTTCCAGATCTGGGCTCCTCAGAGATGTGGACATACTGGAGAGAATAGAGTGAAGGGTTACAAAGACGATGAAGAGGCTGGAGCATCCCTTCTGTGAGGAAAAGCTGAGAGAGCTGGGACTGTTCAGCCTGGAGCAGAGAAGGCTCAGAGGGATCTTATCAGTGTATATATATATATTCCTGAAGGGAAGGTGCAAAGAGGACAGTGCCAGGCTCTTTTCAGTCATACCAGGTGACAGGGCCAGAGGCAATGGGAAGAAGGTGAAACAGGAGCATCAGGAAACAATTTTTTTTCCACTCTGAGAGTGACTGAGCACTGGAACAGATCACCCATAGAGGTTGTGGAATCTCTATTCTTGGAGATATTCAAAAGCCACCTAGACATGGTCCTGGGCAACTGACTCTAGGTGGTCCTGCTTGAGCAGAGAGGTTGGACAAGATGACCTCCAGAGGTACTTTCCAACCTCAACCAGTCTGTGTTTTTGTGATTCCTTTGATTTTTCCTATTCTTATGTTATGAAAGACAGCAATCATTCACTTTCCCTGTGCCACTAATAATTCTGTAGACCTCCATGATACCTTTTTTCTAGTCACCTTCGAATAGAGATCAGGTGGTGCAGAACTGAACATAGTACTGAAATAAGAGGTGCCATGGATATGTATTGCAGCAGGTAGAGTATCTGGATACACAATGTATATAGCTAGCTCCTGGTTTTCTTCTCAGTTTGTTTGCTAACAATTCTGAGCACTTGGCTGATGTTTTCGTAGTCCAGACTATGAAAATTTGGAGATCTGTTTTTCTTCTGGATGGTAATTATTGGTTTAGCACCTGTTACAGTGCAGATAACTTTTTTTCAGTCCAAGCATAGCTTTATCTCTAGCATTGAATTTTATTGGGCACACTGGTAGCTTGCCACTACTTCTCAGGAGATCCCTCTATGCCTTTTTATAGTTGATCTTAGTTTTTATTATATTGCCCTGAAAAATAGTTCATGTTCATCATCAGCAAATGTCATGGTTTTGCATTTCCCTTTTCTCTTCTGTAGGTTGATGAGCTTGAACCCCAGTATAGATTTTCTTTGTAGGATCATTCTGGTGACCTTTTTTCTCTGCACAACTAACTGCTCCTTCTTTTGTTTCCTGTTTGAAACTGATTATTGTCTATAGGGGGGTTTTACATTTATCTAATGGCAGAATAGTTTCTTTTAGCGCCCTGTTGGAGAGACCTTGTCAAAGTCAAGTTACCTTTGCTGGCTTATTGCTTACAGAGCTCTAAAAGATACTGCCCAGGGGATCTAATTTTCTTACTCCAAGATTTTAAATCCAAAATGATTTGTTGAATTTATTCTCTTTTGCAGTCCCTGCAGAATGCTACAGCTTCCTTTCCTCTTCAGTGTTCTTATCTTGTGGAGTCGTAAACCTCAGTGGAACTTTGGGTGAGATTTTCTGGTTCATTGCTAAAATATTTCTTACTTATTCTGGAAAGTTTTGTTAACCTTTTTGCTGTTGGTTCCATACTTTATTCTAAAAAATACGTTAAAGAAGACTAGTAAAGGAAAAGTTTATAAACTCCAAAGAAAGAATAATTTTGGCTACTATAGATGCCTTAGCCTGTAATTAGCATTGAGGCTTTCTCTTAAAGAGTTAGTGTAAAAATAAAATCAAACAGAAATAATGGGGTGAAAAGGTCTAGAATAAAGTTAATGGAATTTTTCATTTTTGCAAAAATGTCAATATACATAGCTAGTATACTTTTGCTGAGTTTTACAATCTTTGAAATATAATAGATATTATATAAAATAGAAAATTATGTCATTCCCTCCCATTCAAGCAGTCAAACCTCTAGGAAGTGGAATTTGTATGACTCTCTGTTGGGTTTGTGTGGCAAGGTTTTGGTAGCAGTGGGGCTACAGGGGTGGCTTCTGTGAGAAGCTTCCTCTACGACCAGTAGAACCAATGTCAGTTGGTGCCAAGACGGACCCACTGGTGGCCAAGGCCGAGCCCATCAGCGATGGTGGAAGCGCCTCTGGGGTAACAGATTTAATAAGGGAGAAGAAGTTACTTTGCAGAAGCAAATTGCAGCTGGAGAGAGGAGTGGGAATATGTGAGAGAGCTCTGCAGAAGCGAGGATGTGCTCCAGGCACTTCCAGAGATTCCCCTGCAGCCCATGGTGAAGACCATGGTGAGGCAGCTGTGCCCCTGCAGCCCATGGAGGTCCACAGTGGAGCAGATTTCCCCCTTCAGCCCCAGGAGGACCCCAGGCCAGTGAAGGTGGAGGCTGTGACCCCATGGGAACCCTATACTAGAGCAGGGTCCTGGAAGGACGTGTGACCCTTTGGAGGGAGGAACCTATGCTGGAGGAGGTTTGCTGGCAGAACTTGTGACCCTGGGGGTGACCCATGCTGGAGCAGCCTGTTCCTGAAGGACTGCACCCTGTGGAAGGGACCCATGCTGGAGTGCTTCAAAGAAAAACTGCAGCCTCTAGGAAGGACACATGTTGGAGAAGTCCATGGAGGACTGTCTCCCATGGGAGGGACCCCATACTGGGGCAGGGGAAGAGTGTGAGGAGTCTTCCCCCTGTGGAGGAAGGAGCAGCAGAGACAACGTGTGATGAACTGACTGCAGCTCCTATTCCCTGTGTCTCTGCATTGGTGGTAGGAGGAGATAGAGAAAATTAGGCACAACGTTAAGCCCAGGAAGAAGGCAGGAGTGGGATGAAGGCATTTTTAAGACTTAGTTTTATTTTCTCATTACTCTACTCTGATTTAATTGTTAATAAATTAAGCTAACAATTATCTTTTTTTTGCTGGTGAAGTATTATCCAGTGAAAGGTAAACTTTTGATCCTACATGAAGCCTGTGGTCCTTGTGTAAATTCATAAAAAATGTTCCTTCCTCCCATCAGTTTTGCCCAGTGTTGATACCAAGCAGAATCTGCTTAAACACTGCGAGCAGGATTCGTGCTACCAAACATAAGCTGTTCGTATTAGCAGCACAAGCTTGTCACTATGTGCAGAGATGGAGGAGATAGATTGCCCTCTGAAGATGCCTCTATCCCTCTTCTGATTATAAACATGAAAACAGCCAGAAGGGACTGTTGCAGTCATCCAGAATGAATGAGGTGAATCCCACTTTCTGTTTCTGGCTGTAGTGATCTGTTTTTTAAAAGGGCATGGAATCCTTCTGTTTTCCAGGTTGATCAAATGCCAGTGTGCTCTAAGAGTCTTTAATAGTCCAAGGTAGAGGGGAGAAGCTAACACTGAAAAGGGGAGACAACTCTCAAATCTTTGTATTTTATTTATGAGAACTTGTACATTTAACTATACGTAATAATACAATACTAGTACATGTAAAGATAGTAAATATGAGGCAGTACATGTAAACTATAAAAAGAAACATTGCATTGTGCCAGTACCTAAAAGGGGCCTGCGAGAAGGCTGGAGAGGAATTTTTTCAGCAGCATGTAGTAGTAGGACAAGGGGTGGTGGCCTTAACCTGAAATGAGGGAGAATTAGTCTAGATACTGGGAAGAAATTCTTTACTGTGAGGGTGGTGAGGCACTGGAACAGGTTGCCCAGAGAGGTTGTGGATGCCCCACCCTTAGCACTGTTTAAGACGACGTTGGACGGGGCTCTGAGCAACCTGGTGAAACCTAGTGAAAGGTGGCAGTGGGGTTGGAATTATATGACCTTTACAGTCCCTTCCAGCCCAAACCATTCCATGATTGTATAATGGCAAGTGAGAGAGTTGAGCAGTTTAAGGATTAGATCTACAAGGAAAAAGAGGGTGTTCACGGTTAGATTATATGGGATACCAAGATAAATTAACAAAGACATGCCTGGACCAGTAAAAGCAGAAGAATTTGCTGCCATGGGAAGAGTTGTAGTGAGCAAAGAGACAGTTTCCTGCATCTTGATATGAGTCAGTCACTAAATGCAACAAATTGAGAAATACTTTTATCCTGTGGACAAGTTACTTGATAATTAGTAATAGCTTAGGATGTTTTGCATGTTTTTCCTTAGACAGCTAATGTGGATGACTGACACAGAACCAAGAATTCTGTATTATGTACAGTAACATGGATAGATAGGCTTTTTAGTGCTTACCAAACAGGCAAATAGGTAATACTGATACTATTTAAGCTATTTAAGACTGTCATTAAAGTTTCTGTCTGTAGGCAATTCCAAAACAAAATAATGAAGTTAGTTTAAAAATTATGAGGTTTGAGTAAAGATACTTACTTGATTTATTCACTCTTAATCAGTAAATTTTGTTTTCAAACACAGAAATTTTCCAGCCTTCGTTATGGTAGAAAAAAAACTTGGTGAGTTGTGAGTATTGTATGGTATCAGCAGCACTACAGGAGCAGGAGAGAAAGGCCAAATATTATGGGACTTCTGTGTTTGGTGCTTAAGTAAATTGTGTCAACCTACAGTGTAAACATATATTAAGGATGCTTTTATCATTAAGGAAAGCTAAGCAATCATTTGGTTCCTGTTGGTTTCAGAGTTTTACTTTATTTCTTTACATTTCTTTCTTATTTTTCAGATGGAAATACTGACATGAACTTAAGAACTTTGATGCTTTCAGACATTGAATTTTGATTGTTAAACGATCAGTTAAAAATACTGCCTGAACAAGATGAAATGCCTTGAAGACTTTTGGTTCTGCTTTCATTTCTCCTGAAGCAATGGTTTTCTCAGCAATGTTGACGCTGGCCCACTCTGGGACCTCAAATGCTACTTTTATTGTGTATGAAAATGCCTATACGAATTTTACCACTCCCCAGTTCTTGCTTCATAGTGGCACAACACAGCCATTGAGATATAGTTCAGGTGTTGTGCTCGCCACTGAGAGAAGTACTTTTCTGGTAAACACTACAGCTATCCTGCCATCGCAAGAAGTTTTCAGGAGCTTGAGTTTGCCACTCCAGATCATTCTTTCTGCTGCTATGATATTTATCCTATTGGTTTCTTTCCTTGGAAACTTTGTTGTCTGCCTCATGGTCTACCAGAAGGCAGCTATGCGATCTGCAATTAACATCCTCTTAGCAAGCCTGGCTTTTGCAGACCTGCTGCTGGCAGTGCTGAATATGCCATTTGCTCTTATAACAATCATTACCACTCAGTGGATTTTTGGGGATATATTTTGCAGAGTTTCTGCCATGTTCTTTTGGCTTTTTGTCATAGAAGGGGTAGCCATTCTTCTCATTATTAGTATTGACCGATTTCTTATCATAGTTCAGCGGCAAGATAAACTGAACCCTTACCGTGCAAAGATTCTCATTGTGATTTCCTGGGCAGCATCCTTTGTTGTTGCTTTTCCCTTATCAGTAGGAAATCCTAACCTGCAGATACCCTCGAGAGCACCTCAGTGTGTTTTTGGCTACTCTACAAGCCCAGGTTACCGAGCCTATGTGATAGTTATCTTGCTAATTTCTTTTTTTATTCCCTTCCTGGTAATGCTGTATTCTTTTATGGGCATACTCAACACCGTCCGCCACAATGCAGTTCGTATCCATAGCCACCCTGATAGCATATGTCTCAGCCAGGCCAGCAAACTTGGTCTCATGAGCTTACAGAGACCTTTTCAGATGAATATTGATATGAGCTTTAAAACTCGTGCCTTCACAACCATCTTGATTTTATTCCTTGTCTTCATAGTTTGTTGGGCACCATTCACCACTTACAGCCTTATTGCCACGTTCAACAGCCACTTCTACTACAAGCACAACTTTTTTGAGATAAGCACTTGGCTCCTTTGGCTCTGCTACCTCAAGTCTGCACTGAACCCACTGATTTACTACTGGAGGATTAAGAAGTTTCATGATGCATGCTTAGACTTGATGCCCAAATTCTTCAAGTTTCTGCCACAGCTACCTGGCCATACAAGGCGGCGCATCCGACCCAGTGCCATCTATGTGTGTGGGGAGCACCGGTCGGTGGTTTGAAACTGCAGCTCTTTGACAATGATTGTTGTGTTTTGGGATTATTTTCAGGCTTTAGGTTGAATTTTGTTTTGTTTCACATGGCTTTTTCAGTATGGCCATATCGTATAACTTGATTTAATTTTCCACTACTCTGTGCAATTTTGGGAAGAAAGATAGAGGGAGGGAAAGTGACTGGTTATAGTTGGGTTTACTACCAGAATACAATGTAAACAAAATAACAAATGTTACCTCTGGGATTCCATGGAAATCCATTCTTTTAAATGAAAACTACATTTGTAACATTTTGTCAGGTTTATGCTTACTAGGCCTGCAATCTAATTGTAGGGACTTTTTTTATGCTGCTAAGATATGGTGTATTTAGTTGGTGTAATTTTTCTGAAAAATGTTGCTGCTGTCTGCCAATATATTAGAGCCAAAAAGTCTCATTAGATTACTTTTATTTAATTTAACATATTTCAGAAGTTTTCATGATAACATTGGAAAACTTTTTTTAATATTTCCATTAATATTTTTGTGCACTTTACAAAATTTACTATATAATTTGTTCATTGGAATATTTTGGTCTGTATTGAAGGCATATTATTATTGCTGTTATTATTATTTGTTATGTTGGTGAATTTCAATGAAAGACCCATGTAAGTTCTGGGAGGGCAATTTATGTTGGTATAGCTACATGTATGGCCATAAATTTGCTGTTTTTCTAACAATTGGTCAAAAGTAACATTAACTGCTCAGTTATCAGGGGACTTAGAAGGAGAAATGGAGGAAATGGAACGGAAAGAAAGCGACAAAAATTCCATGACCCGAGGTTTAGTCTAACACAAGATTTAGTAAAATAGTGTTCATGTGAAAATTATTGTGGGGTAAAGGGTGACTGGAGTTGTTACTTGAGGCTGTTACAGACTACTCAAACCTGATGATATGCCTGAAAACCTATCTGAGATAGTGATTTTTGGGCCTGCAATTTATACTATGTTTTTGTAATGATGTTTCTGCTTGGAGCTCATGTGAAGCTGGGTATGCTCTACACTGTTGAAATCATGCTGTCAGGAATTTGTTGGGATAGAATTAGAAATAGTAGGGTAAACCAGAAAAGAGATGGCAAGTAACCCATAGCTGAGGTTAGGATTTAGTCTATATAGTAATTACAGGGAAAGAAAAAATCCTCAACTTGCTTGTTTTACAATTCAAGTATTGGACCAAAACCATAAACAGACAATTACAGAATCATAGAATGGCTTGGTTTGGAAGGGATCATAAACATCATCTAGCTCCAACTCCACTGCCTTCCACTAGATCAGGTTGCTCAAAGCCCTGTCCTCCCTGGCCTTTAACACTTCCAGGGATGGAGCATCCACAGCTTCTTTGGGCAGCCTGTTCCAGTGCCTCACCTCCCTCACAGGGAAGAAGTTATTCCTGTATCTTATCTAAATCTACCCTCTTTCAGGCATTACCCGTTAAAACAGTTAGCCAGCAGAGTTTGCTGGGGATGTAAGTTAAATTCGCCTTTTCCCTCTGATACTGCTTTACATTGATTTTTTTCATTGCCCCTTTGTCTCTGTAGTGGCTGCTGCCTCAAGGGTTTACTCTGCTGTTCTCATCTATTAGGCATCAGCTTCTCTCCCTGAAATGCCAAACTACCTTTCTGATTAATGTCAGGCTGTCTCAGTACCTGCCTGGAAAGCAGAAAGGCAAAGATTTTCTGTAATGATGGCAAAACAGACTCAGATTTTTTTTTTAATTTTCCAATCAGCCAAATAAATATTTATTGTGAGATAAGTAAAATTAAGACTTAGGTTTGGGCTTTGAAGCCAGATCCCCAGTTGCTCTGAGGCTGGGGAAAAATCCTGTAAAATTTGTGTGTCCTTCCAGTGAGCTTTTTGAGCCCATGACTGAGAACAGGGGCATTGATGTACAACAAACCTAACAACCAGAGCTAGAATTTGGGCTTCTTTTACTTCCATCTCTCTTTCAGAACCCCAAAACATGGGGACCTCTTCATTGTTCTTGTACCTGAGGAGCAAATAATAGCAATTTTATCTACTTCTGTCCACGCAGTACATGTTTGCGTGGAGAAAATGCCTTGTTCTGCGTGGATGTTCAGGGTCTACTTGCTTCCGGAGGACAACAAAACATTCACACCCCAATGTGAATTCTTCTTCAGTGAAGAACTAATTTCAGTTATCTCTGTTCTTCTCATTGACAGCTATGGGTAAAAGTGTTGGTAGTATTTAAATTTTAAGAGCATAAAAGGAACAATTTTGAATTTATTAATAATTTCATTTTTTAAAAAAAGCTGCTAGCTGAGGTTGTGGGTTACGTGTAAAGTTACTTGTTGCCCAGCAGTGGCGATGTTATTGATGTCTGTGCTTTCCTTTCCTTGTCAACTTCGCTGTTGATGGTATGGATTTTTCTGATTGAAATGACAGACAGTAAAAGACTTCCACTATAAAAGAGAGTGTTTTAGTGTGTCTTTGCAGTAAAGCTTTTATTTTTCAATTACATTTACATTGATAGCAGAAGTTTATGACCTGGTTAGTATGGATTTTCTGTTTCAGAGCTGTCGTGCCTGTTTACCTCTGAAAGCAGCAAAACTGTGCTTAGAGTTAAAGTTAATAGAGAGCATACACTGTCTAAATGGCAGGAACAGGTATTTTTGCTGTCTTCCAGTGCTACAATGTAAGAGATTTGAATGAATGTTGTAAAACATAATAATTCAAGAAGGAAAGAAGATGAGTAATACAGGAAAGTTAGTGAAATTACTTTCTTGAAGGAGGAGGGGAAAACATTTTGTGGGAATTTCTCAATCTCTGATAAGTACTGGCTGTGAAGTAGAAATTGCAAACATCAAAGGCAGTTAATTTGTTTTGATAATTGTTTGCTTACACTGACTGTAACAAGGTTTCTCCTCAGAGCTGCATCTGCTGATCCTTGGAGAAAAGAAACCCAAATTGGTGGCCCATAGTCAGAGGTGATTTACATAGTGATACAGTATTCACACTTGCCAGGTTTTTTGAGGTGATCAGAGCATACAGTGAACAAAAGGGTGTTCAAAAATCAAGGTGGTTTAGAAGTGTCCCCAGGGCAATTATGTGTTTACAGATCTATTTGAACTATTGTGTCTAATATACATCTCTAGAGCAGTGCCTTGATAATTGCAGCTGAAGTCCTAGAACCAAGTTGAAGACCTCTAAACTGCTCAGTCTTGCTGCCTGTGATCCTGCCAAGGATCCTGCGTATCTGTGCTAACATTTGTAATGTTAAAACATAAATATGTTGGCAAAATATGGGCTACTGAGGCATTTTAGTGGGCTTGACCAAGACCAAGGATTTTAAAAACTTAAATAGATCCTTCTTGACTCTGTGTGGGAATTATAATTTTCTTCCTCTCCAGAAATGAGTCATTACTAATCTATATTCCCTCATGTTATGTTTTCAGACATATTTAGTATGGAGGATTTAAATGAATGTGTTTTGAATTATGTTGCAGTTTAATTCATTCTGTCAAAGCATGCTGCTTACACAGTTCTCAATTGTACAAATCTATTGATGAAATGATTCTTTTGTACTCAAAGTTGTGTATTTTTGACATTTCTTGTTGTTCATGTAAAATATTTCTGTATATAGAGAAGAAAATTGTTTTGCCTCTTATTGCTTTCTGTTATTTTTTTTCACTACTGTGCTTAATGCTTTCATATTTTATTTTGGGCATATGCATAAAACCTATAAGATTTCAATGATTTTTCTGCAACCATTTGAGATTTCTAATTCTCAAATCATTCAACAATGCCCTCCTTGAAAGAGATTTTAATTTATTTTTTTGTGAAAACTAAAAATTCAGAGCACAAGTTTGTTGTGGTTAGAATGGTGAGGAATATCTTAAGTTCCAGTTTTCCAGGAGCCAGCATGAACTGGCTCGATTTTTTTTTTTTTTTTTTTGGGAAGTAGTCCTTTTCTGATGTGGAGAAACCTTGAATTACTGTTCTAAAACAAGCTGTTAAGTGGAACGGCATTGTCTTTTCTGTACATATTACACCTGTGAAAACACCTGAGAAAATAAACAAAAAAAAAAAGAGAAAATAAACATTCTCCAAAAAGCTAGCAAAAGTCTTTAGAATTGACTCTACGTTTGTACATTCACAGGTTTCTTGGATTTACGACCCAACTTCATAGTCTCAAACAATTTGTTTTATCTGTATATTAAATAACAAAGATTGCCTGATTTAAGTGGTTTTGTTTAAGCCAAAATGTTTCTCATGTAAAGCATTTAGAATGCTCTTTTCTGAGACACGGGGGTAGAGACATATTGAAAATAGTACCTAAACCAATTGAAATAACATCCAGCAAGTAGACAGAATACCAAAAAAGAAAATAACATTCCTAAAAAAGAAAATACCGTTCCTAAAATACTACCTGAACTGAGTGTACTACCTTTTAGTTTGGGCTGAGTAATTAAGATCATCTCATTCGGCAGTAAATAAACCAGGCAGTGGTACTGCATGGCATGATTCATAGCAACACAAGATAGTGACCTTTATGATTCAAGTGCTGCATGTTTGTACGTGACAGATATTAGTAGAGCGAAAAATGTTCAGCATCTTGGCTGTTTTGGGGAAATCTTTCAGCTTGCTAATGATTTTGGCAGAAATTCTGCTGGAGCAATTTCTCTAAATGCTAAAGTCAAAGACATGTCACTAAAGAATGCCTGAGAGGGGATGGGTATTTCTGTTGCTTGGAAATGGCCTTTCTCAGCTGCCCACACGCCTGAGGGTGAGACTGTACCTCTGCAACAATCACTTTTTTCTCTCTTGTCCTCTCCCACTCCCCCCAACCTCCCTGAGGTAGCGCCTTCTGTGTTGCAACAGGTACAGTGGTGGCAGGAGGAGGTGGAGATGCCTGGAGAAGCTGTGCAGCCAGCAAACCTCTCGCCTCTCCACTTTCTCCTGCCTTTAGTTCAGGTTGGACTGAACAGGAGCACATATATTTGCCTCTAGTGCAAACATATGTGCAATATATAGCAATCCTGCTAGTGCAGGATTCTTGTTTTGTCCTCAGTAGTGTTACAGGTTTTATTCCACACTCATCTTTTTGAGCCCAAGCTACATCTTTCTATAGCCAATTCATGACTGAATCAGAATCCCTTAGCTGACTTGTGTGTCTGTGAGTGCTCGGGACACAGGATCTACCAGTGAGCTTCCACCATAACAAAAATTCCTACAGATTTCTCTCAAAGAAAAATGGCATTCATGGAGACAACCACAACTCTGCCCAGCTAGGAGGGGGATAACGGCCTTAAGTCAGTGACTGCACTGTATGGTGGATGAAAATGTGAGTTGTAATGGGACTTCTTAAGTGCCCCTTAAAGAGAGAGGTTTTAAAATTTATTTATGGATATTTATGCCCAAACTGTTGGGTTGTGTTGTTCTACCTACAGTGAATGCAGCTTAATAGCAAATCACTAACAGTACTGCTGATAAGTAACATAGTATTCATAAATACCAAAGTAGAGCATGTTCCTGGTTTATATTATTATCCTGTCTAGATAACCATCTTTGCTGGTGTGTGGGCGCAGGACACGGCAATAACGAGACAAATTCCTTGTATAATTGGTGCTCTGCCTTAAATAGATTACTGCAATCCAAACCTCTGTGGTAGACCTGAAATAAAATTAAGCCCGTTCACCAACATGAGTAGGAATTCCACCAACACTGCCCTGTCTGTTCAAGGAGAAGATTTAGTGAAATAAATGACAATTCCTCCAAAAGTCAGTCTGTCTGATCTCCAAAGGGGATGTCATCATAGCTGCTCTAAGTTTAAAAATAGCTTCTTTTAATTTACTTGGTCTGGGCTCTGTGTCAAAGACAGAGAGGAGAGTTTGGTGGGTGAGGGTACTACCTGAACACCTGGGATGGCAAGAGGGAGCTAGTGGAGCTTACATGAAAATCTCAGGGTTGTAGTTTAAGCCCTGCTGTTCTTTGGGGTGTCAGTGCTGCCTTTTTCTGTAAAAGTAATTCCTTTCAAAGGAAGAGAGATGAAGTGATATCTCTTCCATCATCTCCTACTTCTTAATTGACACTTTAACTGTGAGAATAGTAATTCTGAATTTGGTTCCCTGGACTTGGATTTCTTTCCCTTCCTCACTGGAGAATATTTGAAGCTGTCATCTATCAACCTGTGTGCTGTGGTCTGTTCCAGAGGAGATGGGAAGAAAGTGAGAGGCTGTGCTCCAGCCACCATTTGATACAAGGTAGTGTAGAATTTCACAGTTAGGCTGTCAGGAGAGCAGCAGTGAAAGCCAGGTTCTCCCCATCATGTGCCGTAACTACCCCAGCCCAGGTGTGTCTCGTTTCTGCTGAATATTTAATTATTCTGTTGAAAGCAAAGCAGCTTTTACAGGGAGGGTCCCCTTTCTGTTCTTACCTCAGATTAGGTAATAATCCCCTGATTAAACCATTGAGGAGAGACTGTTTAAAAACCTCTGAGATCCTGAGAACAACTGAAATCATATCTCCTTCCTAAATATTTTCACTACTGAGTTATGAGCTTAGGGGAGTGGTCTACCAGGACTTTTGGGTTCATTTATGGGGGTTTTTGCAGCCTTAGCTATTGACTGAGCTCTGAAATGCTTATGGCTGGGCCTTCTCATATGGCATAGATAATGTAAAACCCGTTTTGTAAATTCTGGTTTGAGATGGGCATGGAACTGTTCATTGCCACCAGTGCTGCAACACTTGTGGATATATGCAGAAGCAGACGTCCAGTGGAATTGAGTGGATGTTTTCAGGATTTTAGGAGCTCTTCTGGCAGGTTACTTTCCGAAAGGAGTGAGAGAAACAGCATGAAAAAGCCCGAGACACTTCTTTTTGATTTCCGATGGTAACTGCGCTGGACAGAAGATTGTGCATCTTGGAACTTGATTCACTTCCTCTAGTGCTTCTTTGTCGATGAGGTGTGAAATTCCTGCACTTTTAACCATGGTGTGAATTTTCTCCTGCAAAATTATATTGGGCTCAGTTTGATCCAAATTGTCTGAAGGAATTAGAGCACTTCGCCTCTATGTGAGAAAACTTACACTGAGATTTGGTGCTATTAAACTAGAATGTATTGCCCTTGTGCCTTTAATTACTTGGTCTTTGATTTTTCATGTTCCAGTGTAGAAAAGACTTTATAGAGTCAGTTCTAAAATTACCCAGCCTTCTAGCATGACTTTTAAGTTCTGGTAATTATTCCATTTCTGTTATGTCAAATTTAGCAATGCAGAAGGCATCATTGCATAGGCTGAGCTGCTCTCCTGTCTGTTTTGTTAGACTAGATAGAGGGAGCTCTGCAAAATTTATAAGACTAAATTTAAAGTAAGAAGGAAGCCTAGGCCCCCCACTTGAAGGGGCCTGACTTTGCTGCCTAGTAATTTAGGCAAGTCAGAATGCTTGAAGACAGCCCCAACTGCCCAGCTGATTTCACTTTTTCTTCAGGGATTATCTGATGTGAAATGCAGTAGCAGTCCTGTAAGTGTAGGTGGAAGCTGAGGCTTTATGTATCCTGGTCTCCAGGCACCAGAATCTCCTTCATTCCTGTGCCGTGCATTCTATCCCCACAAAGCTTTTACTGCTTCTTGCAGTGTGCTGTTCCTCCCAGGTAAGTGGTGGGAGAGGCAATCAGACCTCACTTTGCCTCCTTGGCAACACATGCTAACCATCAGGCTGAGAGAATAGTCCTTCTCCGTGCAGCTGTGTTTTAAAGGAGATGAGTTCTTTATAGTTAGATCCTTACCTTCCTCCACATGAAATGGAAATGTAGGATTTCAGGTAGGTGCAGTGGGGGATGGAAGCCAGAACTTTAGCAGGAAGGTCTCAGTACTGTTAAGAGTTTCTACTGAGCAGCTGCTTTTCTTTTGCCTGGATGACCTGAGACAGCCCACAGCAGTGGCTGACTTTGTCCACTCACAGGCCAGCAAATGCAGGTCTTTGCCTCTGACCCTCCCAGTGGGAATCTGCAGCAATTCTGGTGCCCTTCTGGTCCTTATCGCCTCCTGTTTATCACACAAGAGGAGTACTTTTAACTAAAGCAGGTCTTTAAGGAAAAATAAAATTTCTAAAAGCATTTTATATTTGAGATAATTTTTTAAGAGGTGCTTTTGTTAGCACAATAATTAATTCATGTGACATATTACACAGGAGGCCAGGCTACATGACTGTGGTAATTTTTTCTGGCTTTATTCTGTATGAGAGCCTGATTCCACTTACATAAAACTTCACTTTATTAGTGCCATTGTCAAGGTGAGCCTGACTATTGATAGAAACAATCTGAAACATAATTTAAGGGGCACAAAGAAATGGCCCTTTCAAGAGGGCCATTTATCTTAGGTCAACATTGGTGGTACTTGATTCTGGAAAACTTGCTTTTCTAATCAACTTTCTCGGAGGAATTCATTATTTGAAAACCTGTGACTAATGAAAGATGTTTTGTTCTTTTGAAGTTCAAGCTAATTTCCATGAAGGTTACTATTACTAAGCAACAGATTCTTCAGAGTGTCTCCTGAGGGGCTGAAACTGCAATATGGTCAAAAAGTAAAACACAGTGCAAAGAATGATGAAATATTATCCCCAGACACAGAGGCCACAAATAGTACCATGTCCAGGGGCTGGTTTGGAGTCTCCTTCCTTGAAAGCTGTTGTTCGACCAATTGGAAAACTCCCGTAGGAGCAAAAGATGAGCATGAAACATCTACAGTGAAAGCAAAGCAGGATTCAGCCTCTACTCAGAGATAGAGCAGAGCACGACTAAGGGGGAAAAAACCAGTCCCCAATATATTTCAGCATACACAATTCTTCTGAGAAAAGCAATCACCTGAAATATATCTTAGCCATATTAAAAGAATAGTTATTCCAGTTGTGAGGAGAGAGTGAAATGAAATACAGGAGTGCTTTCTTGAGTCAAAACAGATGATGTCACTTTTTATCCAGCTTTGTGTCAGAGTAGAAATAAGTATTTGCACTTTGCTTAAGTAAAATCCTCACCTGTATATTCAGCTTTTTGAGGACAGAGATTTAATTCTGTCCTCTTACTTTGCCTTTATCCACTGGCTTTGCTAAATGCAAGGTACAAATGATAGAGGATAAAAGGGGAAAAAACAACCCCCCCCAGTACTTCCAATAGTCTTTTAAGTGTTTGAGTAAGCTCCTTTGGTCTTGTCCATTCTTTTTTGTGTTCAGTTTGGGAAACTGTTTAAGTGGTGTAGTTTTCTAGCATAGAGTTTGCACGAGATAAGTTTCAATATTTTTTCAATAGAATTCATAAACTTTACAATAATAAAAATATCAGTATTATATCAATATCAATGTCATACAGCTTAACTCACTAATCATGGTATGTGTAGGATATGTAGGATATATACAATCTGGAAATAAGTAAAAACTTCTAAATATTTGAGTTAAAAAAAATTTCTTGTCATGAATGTCAAATTCCCAAAGAATAGAATGTCCAAAATAATTTTAGCACAGAAATCCAGATATTTTTTAGCTGCTCTGATCATTATGTTCACAGTTTCTTTTTAACATGGCTGGGTTTGTTTTTATCACAGTAAAGGAAATATTTATTATTATCCAAAGTTTTATAAAATGAGAAGTGAGGCACAAGAGACATTCGTTTTTAAAGAAATGAAGAAGTAAACATAATCTCTATATAGATGCTTCCCTGTCCCTGTAGGTATTGAGGGTCAGCAGGTGTCTACACTTACAAGCTACATGAGATTGGTTCTTTGGGTGTGCCTGGGAGCAGCTGTGTCCTCATCTTGCAACGATGTAGGTCCTTAAGTCACACCAAAGCCCTGCCAGTTGTCCAAGCATTTAATGCAACTCTTGCCTACAGAGCTAGTACAGTAATCTCATGCCCACTCTTTTGCTCGAGGACTCAGGACTTTAATGAAACAATGTGTTCATTAAACAAGGACTTGAATTCACTTCTCTTCTAGACAAAGGTCCTGTAGCCATCACACCTGTAACTGGTTTGGGACTTGCGAGTACCTTAGTGCTATGTAGTGAGCATCTTAACACAGTCCCCAGGAATAATCTGCAGCTCGTGTTTTGGTCATTGTTCTGAGAGATGCTCTATCAGGTGAGAATGATGATACCACCATGAAGCACTATCTCAATACTCAAACAGATAAATGAATTGAAAATAAAATTGGACTGATCTGGAACTGCAGATAAGGGTTATGTTCAACTTTGGGTCTATGCTTGGTTCAGAACTAAAATGGTTCATACCTTTTCCAGAGCATTCTGTGTCTTGTACATACATTTTATATGATGGATTTTTTTTTCCAGATGACTGATTCTGAGTGTTAAACCTTACCCAGTTTGAAGGGATTTAGCTTTTAGAGGGGGCAAAGACCCATTTTTTTTAAATATCAGTTTCCCCTCAGGACTTCTCTGAGAGTAAATGAAGTAAAAACAGTCCGAGACAACACGCCTAGGAATCTGAACCCCTCATATCTCTCCCATCTAGAGCTATGTAGAAACTTCACAGCTCAGTTTAAACATCACCACTGTCTCTGTTGGATCTGCTTCTGTTACGTGTATCAAGTGACTGGAAGGCTTTTAAAAAATGAATTTGCTGTTAGAAATAGGTTCTCTTCTTGAATTATATCTTCATTTTATGTTATAAGCTGTAAATCATTTAAGGAAGGGTTTGAAATAAATAAGTTGCGGTAAGTCTGATTAATTGATTACAGAAAGTATAGCTTTCAGTCTTGCAGCAGTTAGGATTTTACAGCATTGCCATAGGTCACTTGCATATCTGGAGCTCTTATTGTAGGGATTTGAGTCATAAACCTTCAGAAAATTACTGGTGTTTTAAAATTTTAATATTAACACTACTTTAAAATTTGATGTTAGAGCAGTTATTGTTTGTACTGGCTTCAGTACACTTTATTATATCCCAAATTATAAGGAACAAAGATAAGTTGAACAAAGAGAAATATGTGGCTATTGTGGGAGAAGGTGCATAAATATATTTAATCTGTAAACTAGGAAACCAGGATTCCTTAGTTCTAATACTAATGGAGTAATTAATATTATTCTAAAGAATAATTTGGGATGGAAAATTTCAGGTTATGTTTCTGCAGTAGATCCTACTTTTCTGGACACCAGTATTAAAGGTATATGACACTCTCCAGAACTAATTTTGTTTTCTGATGAGTGTACTTTTGGGAGGGATTGAGATGTGTGTATGTGTTCTTACATGTTGTTGTCATCATTGTCCTTTATGCTTACAGACCTATCCACACAGAGCTCTATATAATATGAAAAAGTCATGCATTTGTTATTTGTTTTGCATCCATATAATTGGTCTTCAAAGATATATACAACCACAGCAGAAAAGGGAAGGCTCTGCTGCTATGCATTTCTTACTGCCTTTCGAGTATGTAAAAATAACGAGATGACTGTTAGTCCTTTTTACTGGCCTTCTTCCCTGTTGGAGTGGAAAATTTACAGCTTGCCCAAGGAACCATTTTCAAATGACCTTGTTTGCAAAACTTATTTTTTGCACCCCTAATTTTGGGGTGGATGGTGAAGAGTCTTAATCAATAGATAATATCAATCACTGTCATATAATATCATGATACAGGCACTGCTCTTTGAGCCCTTAGAGCCAATTTTCTAATTGAGGGCTACCCTAGGCAGAGGGAGAAAACCCAAGCATGCTGAAAATGTAAACCCAGGTAAATATTTCAGGCATGGAAGTATAATGGCTCCTGTAGAACAACAAACCCTTGTATTTGCAATGCATTGATGACCTATATGTTGCTTTTCTTATCCAGACCTCATAAAAATTTTTTACCAGGCAAATCTTGAGAAATCACATTTTGACATTTTTCCAATGAAGTTATCCAAGCCAGTGGTATTTAACTTATTCACAGTCAGGGATATTTAAGCATAGCCTTCTGTGTGAACTGTGCCTCAAACAATAAGATACCCTGCTGAGCTCAGAGCACAATAGAAAACTTTGGTTTACTTCGCTCAAAACAAGTGTGTGCATGTGCATAGTAAACTCTAGGTTTTTATTGCTTTTCTGACCCTTTCATTCATTACTAGTAATGCAATCATTCATAAAAAATGTGGAGGAAGTGCAATTATGGCTTAGGCAGTAATGTGCTTACACCTCTGGAAAAATAAGCCTTTTCCTAAATATACCTGTCAGAACACGCTGTTGCCCAGAGTTTCCTGCTGTTTCCTAATGTTCCCCTGCATCTGAGGAATTAGTTTAAATGTGTTTGCCAGAAATTGGGATTATTCTCTTCCAAGGGAATATTAAAAATAACAAATTCATGACTTTTTCACTTCTCTGATCTTTCCTTGCCACAGGACTAGTTTAGCACAAGGACTGTGGAAGTATCTTGCTGGCAGTTCATTCACACCTGTCCCACAAAAAGAGTTTCATGGCCATGTGGACTGAAACCTCTTCCAGTTGAAGACATTGGAGACATATTTGCTATCCTCATGTGAAACTAATACAGAGGATGGTTCATGTTGAGAATAATGGCCTATTACTTCCAGCTACTGTATATTATACCCTCAGATATTTTATAAAAAAAGGTACTCTAGCTTCAGTAGGGATTAGGAGCTGGGAAGCATCCACCATTGTGCAACCTGCAGGAGGTATAGCCAGTTCTACCACTCTGAAACATTCATTTGACAAAGCAGTGAATTGAATTTGGGCATTTTTTTCTTCAGTCATCATAGGCTGGTGGGCTGTAAAGGAAACAGGCTGGATGTTTCTTGATGTTCTTGGTGTCAGTGTCTTGGATCAGCATGATTTTGTGTGGGCTTTTTATGTCTTATAGTGAAATGCACATTGCTTTAACACGTTTGTATTTGGAAGGTAACAATGGGATTCATTATGGTTTCCTGAACATCACTTTGTGTCTTCTTTCTGTAACAGCAATGTGGGAAATAAAAGAAACAGTAACATGTTACTTTGTTACTGCATTTACCTGCTTGGTAAATGTCTTTTAATGGCATTTGCTTTGAATTCTGTCAAGAATAAGCTATAACTATTTGTCAGCTTTTGAAAGGCAATGTAATTCTAGCAGAGTGAGGCAAGTTCATGCATTTTCTTTTGTAATTTTTTTATTTTATTTCTTGATTCTGAGAAATATGAGGTAGTTACTGTATTAGAGATTCATTTTACCTAAATTTCAGAACTAATAAATGAGGCATCTAAACTAAACTACTTCCATGTGCTCTCTAGCTATCTTCAGGTGGTGAATCATCCTTTCTATCCAAGAAAATTATTTTAGGAGAATGAGTCATTCTCCAGAAATGCCCACCTGCTTCCGGTGACTCTCGAGGAGGGTAAGCTTAAACTGGGGGAGCTAACTTTTGAATTTCTGACATGTGGTAAGACAAGGTTCATTTTTTTCCCTCTCTCTTCTAACTTATTTATTACTGTGGTCATGTTTGTTTCAAAAAGAGAGAAGAACAGAGTTACACCATGATTATCCCGTGGTACTTGTTCAATAGTTTTACTGAATCAAATCCTCAGTGGACAGGGAAGTGAGATACCTCATATGGCATTCCCACTGTGTTTTGAATATGTACAACAGTCCTCTCTACTCAGAGGTATAAAGAGGCAGTAGATTGCTTTAGTTCAAATTTTGACTGGCCAGGGTTGTCTCATCTTGGTTTTTTTTTTTTTGCGTCTGTGTGAGTAGCAGAAATAATGAGCAGCTTGTTTTTCTCCTGCATGACATTACTTAAAGCTTACAAATGACCCCTTGACTTTTTAGGTGACAGTTCTCAGTTCTTGGACTCTCCAGTGTGATTCTAATGACAGGCCTTGCAGGCACTCACCCTCACCCTTTTTTCAGGATTCATCAGATTTTACTTTCTTCTGGTAACTTGATCCATTAATTTTGCCTGTAGCTAACTTACTGTATATTTGCATCATTGCCGTAAGATCTGGACTTTTAATGTTAAAAAAATAAGTCAAAGCTTTTCTTAAGGCAGATATCCCATCATTAATATTAATATTAGTATTAACAATTATGATGTTACTACCATCACATTCTGCATATAATATTTGTATTGTCAGTTATATTTAGATACTATTAGACTGCTTTATAGCAGTCCCTGTTGTGGTATGGGTATATGATATTGTTTTAGCTATTTTTTTAAAAAATTGTTAATATAAAATACAGCACAGAGAAAAGCTTGCCTAAACGTTTTTCACTTAGCTCCAAGCAGTGTCCAGCAGCATTTCTTTCTTTCGTCCAACCTCTCCGATGATATTTTTAATACCTTCAGCAAATTAGTCTTTCAATTCCACCTACAGAGAATTGTCCTCACAATCTGGGACCTAAATATAGCTACAACACATCTTGTAATGTACTGTGGTACATGAGTACTGTAATAGTTACTGTAATGTACTATGGTACTGCGGTGCACAGTCCGGGTTGCTTTAACCTAGTACTGTGTTAAATAGGCAGAAGAAACACTGTCTAATGTCATAGCATATGGTGTTATTCCCAGCAGGTCTGTGGGATAAGCAAGATGAGTTTCTAAGAAGTCTTTCTAAGCTTTAACAAGCTGCCATCAGCACTGGTGCTCTTTGGCATACTGAGTCTGCAGACGCATTCTGCAAGGTCTGTCCAGGGCACCAAATAGTTCTTCATCTGTTGATTAGAGGTTGAAATGGGAGCTGGTAACCAGTCAAGCAAGGAGCTTCTTAATTGCTATAAATGCTAAATGGCTAACTGATTTTAGCCCTTGCAAGAACTGATAAATTTATTTGAAAACAGATGGGCCTGCAAAAAAATCAATTTTTTGAAAACTGTTTGTGTATGAGGATGCAGTTTCTGATCTGTCAATGTAGCTTTACTGTCTGAGCAAACATAAAGGTAAAAATGGCAGAAATAGAGACAAATATTATGTTACCCTGCTATATGGGAGAATCATAATAGAATAGGATAATCCATGTTTCTCTGGACACAATCTTATTAGTGAATGTCAGCCATGGGAATGTGTAGACAAGCTCATTTGTGCCAGATATTGCTGCATGACTCCACTAGCACCAACAAAGTCATACAGCTAAATTCATACCTCCACTGCAGGAATGCAGTGAGGAACGTTGTGCTCAATTCCTAAGCAAGCTGTTACATCTGAATAAAATTCTCACCAGCACCGCATCCCGGGTCTGCTGTACATGCAGGGGGAGAGGAATAAAGAAGGGCATCTGAAGTAAGGCAACAGAGTGAGTCTGTGAAATACTCATTGCCCGTGGCAGGTCCTGGAAGCCCGCTGGCTGCTGAAGCCAGCTCAGCTTGGCTCTGGGCAGGTATGTAGCTTGTCCCAGAAACAGTAAAACAGGAAGCAAAGGAGAGAGTGCTACCAGCTCCCTTTCCATCCATTCCACTTCTCTATAAGGCCGCCTTTCTGTTTTTCATAGGGTAGTGTCAATGGCTTATTTACAAACTTTTTCAACAGCTGTTATCCTAGCTACCCTAAATAACTGGAGTTGGAAACATAAGGATAGAGAAGATGTCTTTCATTTTGCTTCTAGGTATGAAGAATCAAAGTACCTTGTTAGCCAATCCCAGTGCCATTTTAACCTCACTTATTACACTGGGTCACGGCATACATTTCCATTGGTCATAGTTTCATTAGTGAATGGTGACTGTGCTTCTAATATTCAGGCTGAAGAGAGTTTAATACAATTTGAATTAATTGGAGTGGGTTTCAAAGTAGATTTCTGAAGCTCTCGAGTAACAGGTGGTTCTTCCAAACTTAACATCAATCAATTTTTTTTATATTCATTTCATATTTATCTTCTGTAGAGTTCTGTAGAGCTTCACTTTCCTGGAGAGTGCAAATGATCACAGATCACATGATCACTTGTCTCTCAACACTTCACTTGTGGTCTCCACTGAGCATAAGAGGTGCAGAGCTTTCCACACCCTGCCACACAGACAGCGCATCATCTGTTGACGTCTTGCTTTTGTGTAAATTAGGGAATGACAAGTTTGGATTATTTTTTTCACTGTGTTGTAATATCATTCCTTATCCTTTCTGTTCAAATTAACAACAGAACTGCATGTTACTTCACTGGGTACAGGCTGGGCCATCTTTGAAATAAGACTAAAGGGACTTTACAGAATTTTGGGAAAAAAAGGTGGAGGTCAGTAGGCAAAATATTGTGCTTAGCATTTGTGCAGGAAAAGACTCCATTCTTTCAAATTGTCCAGGCAATTTTAGTGAAGCATTAACTGCCAATATGGAGGAATGTAGCAGGTATTCTCTGAAGATTGGTGAAAACAAGTTTTCTTAAGCATTTCTTCTTGATGAAATCTGATATGTAGTGCAAGGCTGATGTGGGGTTTCACGTGCTTATGATGCTTGTTGAGACACAAGGTGGATTGATTTGAAGATTAATGTAACTTTAACCCTCTGTATCCTTGCTTCATGCAGGGTGAAACTGAGTGTTTTAAGAAAAACATTCAAAACTTCCTACAATATCCCACAGATATCTTATTTTCTGATTAGAGAACCTGATACTAAAGAAAGTCTGTTCTTTGAGTTTTTTTTCTTACATACTCAATAGACTGTGGCATTGTATGATGCTTTTCTAACTTATGATGCCTTAAAGCAGATTGCCCAGCAATTAAACAGTGGACAGAGTATTTACGTTGATCTGTGAAACAATGACCTAAACGCTACTGTAGATAAGGAACTTTTTTTTTCCCAGAAGTGTTAGGAAGGTCTTTAGGGAGACTTTTTCAGAAGAAATATTAGGTAGGGCTCCAGGGAGATTTTCTAGTCTTTTTGAGAGCTGCCAAACAGAAAACAAACTTTATGCTATATTAAACCTGAAGTGAACACATTACTGTCAAAGTAGTTCTTATTGATTTACCTCAGTGTACTTCTAAGCAGAAACTGGCACTATAGATTCTGTCTCAGTGGGTGCTAAAGATGAACAGATGGATACTTTTGGCCACATTTTATCTTAAGCATTGAATGAAATGCTAATGACGTATTTGACTATGACAATTTCTATAACTGGAAGTCTCAGAAATGAAAAATGTTAAATCAGTGCATATCTCTTCCTAATTTATAAGATATTCTGGTTTGCCTCTTGATGACTGAACTTTCCTGCTTTACGTGCTAGTCTAAATTTACTTCTTATTAATGTCAGCACCTAGGCTAGACTTGGAAAGGAATAATTATTCTTCTGCTTGGAACCACAGGCAGTGTTTGGCATTACATTGGGGTGATTTATCTCCATCAGATTAAACTGAATCCTTTAGGTGAGAACTGGATTGGCCAAATCAAATAAGTCATGTTGTCCTGGAAGTTAGTGGGTTTTTGGTGGCTTTTTTTGTTTGGTTTGTTGGTTGTTTTTTCCTAAATAGCAAGGGATAGTACAGAACTCTCCGATACAGGAATGAGGAAAGCAAATGCTGCTTTGATAGGGAAACATTAAGCAAAATTTGCAGGATGGTTGTGCAACTTTTAAAGTGGAAGAAACTTTTGTCTATTAAGGTCGTTATGCATAAAAGATTTTCCAATGCCTCATTGGCATATTTTATTTTAGAGTTGTATTTTAGTAAAGCCAATTAATGATAAAATAAAACTACAAATTCACAGTCTGTTACAGTTTTGCCTTAAAATTGAATTCATTATCAAGTATGGCTGCCATCAGTTTCTAATTTAATGTAATCTTTTACAATATTAATGAAATAGCCTTTAATGGTTGGTTTCCTGTATTACCAGTAAAATCTCTGTGTGTCAAAGTGTCAGATAGATGATATAGATGCTGCAAATTGTGCCAAAGAGGTCAAAGTTACAAAATTAGCTAACCTCTGCTCTTGATATTTTTATCTTCCATGTGTTGCATTTTTTAAAGAGATTAGTAGTTTTGTTAGAATTGGCAATGACAGAGGGTGACCATCACTGAAATAGAGGTGGGAAAAAATGTCTACTTATTTTAGCTATCTGAATGTGTGGTTTTTTTCTTGAGGTCCATCTGCTACCACTGGCTCAGAAAACTGATTTAGATGCATCACAATGCCCTTCCATTCCAGAAATGCATAAATGCAGTACTGAATCACAATCTTAAATCTAAGTGGGTGGAAAGCACATTTCATTACACAACAGCTTGAATTCTTCAATTTCCTTTCTCTTGCTTCTGGGAAGCCTGAGTGCTTTGCTATTCTAGCAGTGAAATTAGACATAAACCTTAAAAAGCTTTCTTTCCTTGAAGGGAACACTACAGGTTTCCTGGGTTTTGCTCTGGTCTCCACTTGCTGTAGACACAGCCATTCATCTCCAGCTTGCTTCAGTTGAGTGCAAAGCTTGGCAGAAAAAAATTCCATCTTGCTGTTTCATGGACTTTTCATGTCTCACCAACGTTGATTTCTCTACCCACACTTCTCCCCCACCTTGTCTGCATCACCTCTCCAGCATCACTTACATCAACTCTGCCTCATCTTACTGGCAAGGGTTCAAGGGTTGCAAAATTCTCTCATTGTTGACACACTGTTCAAGTGGCTGGTACCCACCTACAATACAAAAAGGCTATTGCCTTTTTGGCCATACAAAAATGGCCAAACGTGGGACATCTGTTCAAACTTGGAGGAGCCTGCCCTCATCGTCTGGAGTTCAGTGTCTATCCCCTCAGGGTAAGGAAAAGAGCTGTTCAAAGTTTCTGTAGATGACCAAGAGTCACAGACCAGTCTCCTCCAGTGGATGGACACCTCAATTATGCAAGCAGAAAGAGCTTTAGGAAGAAATTCTTTATTGTGAGAATGGTGAGGCATTGGAATGGGTTGCCCAGGAAGGTTGTGGATACCCCATCCCTGGCAGTGTTCAAGGCCAGGCTGGATAAGACATTGAGCAACCTGGTCTAGTGGGATTGGAGCCTAGATTATCTTTAAGGTCTCTTCCAGTCTCTATGATTCTATGATTCTATAATCTTGTAACTTAGAGAAGCAGGTTTCCAGTCAGAGACTTCTTGAGTGAGTTCACCGGGAGAGTAGAATATGGCATACATGGGAAATTTAATCCTAGCCCTTGAGATAAGAGGTATTGATTTTTTTTTACAATTTAAATTTCATTTGTCACTGTGTCCTGATGTGCCCTACCTGGATTTATTCCTGATGCAGTCTCATATTGCTTTCCAGACACTCTCTGAGCAGAAAAAAAATATGTGTGTCCCTTGATGGGTTCCTTGTTGGCAACGAGTGCAGTACTGGAAAAGAAATGAGCGGTACTCTGTGGGTCTCCCCAACTAACAGGGAGCTGAGACCCAGCATGTGTGAAACCATAAGCTGCTGGAGCCAACTCAAGCTATTTGGGTGCCAAAGCCTCCCCGTAGAGTCTGCTTGGATCTAAATGGCAGCCAGAACAGACCCTGACTAAGCTAGACCTGTGCACGTGCTGGTTGGGCAGGTGGTTACTACCAGCCCATATAACGCTCCTGAAGTCTCCTGGCCCTCTTTGCAGTGGGGTCTTTTTTTCTGGGTTTCTCCCTAGCATATCTCAATGCTTTGCTGTATTTCTAAGTCTAATTTGAGTGCTTCTTCCTGAAAAACCTCAAGCAGTGAATATAATCTGACAGACTGTGTAACAGAATTTCTGAAATAAAATGCTGATGCTGACTAAAGCAGCCTAATATTTCCCAGGGTAAGTGTTGTTAACAAGGTTTACCCCAAACCCTATTGTTCTTTCAATCCAGGCAATTAACTGGTTTCATTAGAAACAAAAAGATCACAGTAACAAAAGCAGATTGGCAACTTAAAGACTGTATCCTCTCAAAACTATTTAAAAACACTAAACCATTGTGATCGGAAATAAAAATAAACACTGCTGCTTCATGGAAGAAGTCAGCAAGAGAAACGACCTGTCTAAAGGTCCATTACAGTTTGAAAGCGATTGGGAAAGTATCTTAAATATGTGCCTCAGTTCATCCAGCCACTCTGAGAAGCAGAAGACACTGACTGTGCCAAAAGGTCACCAAACTAGTTATTTGCATTTCCCCTGGGTGCTCCTGAAAGTCAGAGACATGTGTCCATTGCCTCCTTCACCTTATCTGCAACACAGTTTTTTGCACAATTTTCTGCTCCTTGCCTTCCTGCAAAATGAGAGCGGTTGAAATTACAGATGCTGTACAGTAAGTCCAAACATAAAATGTGAATTACTTTCTGTTATAAGTCTAATTCTGGCTGCTGTATCCCTCTTTGATCAACAAATGATTACCCCCTATGCTTTCTTTTTTTCTTTAATTTTTTAAAGTATGTTCCATCTAAAATTGGCAGGTAGAGTGCAGCTGCAGCCAGATCTACATTTTTTTCTGAGAAACTTTCCACGTAATTGGACAATGTCTGTTTTACAGAGAAGGGCCTCTAAAAAATGTAGGTGTTTCATTTTTTGAAATGCCTTGTGATATTTTCTATAAAAATCTTATCTCAGAACCAGCTTGACCTAGAAATGACAGTATATTCGAGATCCTTACTAGTGTGGATTTTGGCAGTCCAGAGTGTCTCAGCAGGCTATAACAACATTGCCAAAAGTCCTGCTGAGAAAATTAATCTCTAGCAGAGCCAAGATGCTTTGGAAAATAAACCAGGGCTTAGTTGATTTGCCACTGTGAAGTTTCTTCAGTAATTAAAAATAGCCTGCCTTGCTCCCCCTCTCATACCTTTCTGACTGTGCACTTGACTCAAAATTGTTTCCTATGTCTGGAAACCTGTACCATCATCACCTCCTTCGTATAGTTGAGTCAGGAGGTAGGACCCTGACAATTTTTGGTTAAGATAGGGCAGATTTCACTACAGAAAGGTTACAAAATTGGGCAGACAGTTTTTATCATTTTTTCACCTTGCTACAGTAAAACTGAAAAGAAGAAATCTAGGTCCCATTTGGCTTCACTGGGCTTGGGGAGCAAGGTTGAGCAAGTCAGTAGTAATTACATGGAGTACGTGGCAAGACAACAAGTGGCTGTATCAGCACGAATATATATGACCTTCTGTTGTTCCTCCAAGCTTCTGTTTCACTGAAAGCCCAAATCATTTTGGGTAAATAGAGCTACAAGCTATAGACAGATAAAAAGCCATAAGAAGGAAATAATTCAGCAGGCAGAGAAAACAAGCCTGCTCTCTTCAGCTTTTTTCCATCTGTTGGTCTCCATTGAGAAACTGAAAAGACAGCTGCTGGGGAGTCCTGATCTGCTGGCACTCCAAACTGGATATTTGATTTGCTTTCACACTGCTACAGCGCTGAATCTCTGTGTTCCAGCGGGAGCTGGGTTTATTATTTCAAGCCTTTTTTAGCTTCACGGCCACTGTTTTCTCCTAAGGCTTTAGTTTTCAAAATATGCTGTAAATCAAACATAGAGTAAACCTAAAGATTATCCAAATTTAGATAGGTTTAAGCTGTGGTGGGCGAGGAGAATGATACAGCTATTTTTGGTCTGTGCTAGTTTTTTGTAGCTTTGAGTTGCAGAAATAATAACAGTGTTTAAAGGAGTCAGCAAGGGGCTGTATTAAGAAAGATGCCTTTTGCGGCTATGAACATGCTGTCCATGTACTGTGGTGTGATTTATTTGAATTCACCATGTGATGCATTTTTTTTTCTTATAATAATTGTTACAGTTTGCAACTGTTCTTTCTGTCAGAGAAATCCATGTATTTACTTTCCCAAGGCCCTCATTTCTGTGGACCACTAATACTGAAGTAGATCAGACTGATCTGACTGATGTTTATTTTCTCTGCTCATTTCATGCACTTTCTCGGTTCATTTCTTACTGTGTCATAAGTCAGCACAACCCCATCCCACACACCAAACAAAGATATATTAAAGAGAACCACTTGAAAGAAAAATATTGCCTTTCTCTCCAAAGGACACCTTATCTCCCAGATTCATAGTCTTAATAATAGAAATCAGAGCAGAACCATATATTGGCCACATTTTCACTTACATGCAGACTTTGGCCTCTTCAGGCATCTGCTTGGTAGAGCATTGGATAAAGCCCTGGAAGGAAGAGGGGACCAAGAAAGCTGGTTAGTATTCAAGGATCACCTCCTCCAAACTCAGGAGTGATGCATCTCAAAAAAGAGGAAGTCAGGCAAAAGCACTAGGAGGTCCGCATGGACGAACAGGAAGCTCCTGGACAAACTCAAACACTAAAAGGAAGCCTACAGAGGATGGAAGCAAGGACAGGCCACCTGGGGGAGAAATACAGAGATATTTCCTGGGCAGCCAGGGATCAGGTTGGGAAAGCTAAAACTGTGATAGAATTAAATCTGTCCAGGGATGTCGAGGGCAAAAAGAAGCGCTTCTAAAGGTACATCAATGATAAAAAGGGAAAATTTGAGCCCTCTCCATAAGGAAACAGGAGAACTGGTTCCCTGGGACATAGAGAAGGCTGAGATAGTCGAGGGTATCATCCAGAGGGACCTTGACAAGGCTTGAGAAGAGTGTCAGTGTGAACCTCATGGAGTTCAACAAGGCCAAGTGCAAGGTCCTGCACCTGGGTCAGGGCAATCCAAAGCACAAATACAAGCTGAGCAGAGAATGGATTGAGAGCAACCCCAACAAGAAGGACTTCGAGGGTGGTGGTGGAAAAGAAGCTTGACATGAGCTGGCGATGTGCGCTTGCAGCTCAGAAAGCCAACTATATCCTGGGCTGCTTCAAAAGAAGCATGGCCAGCAGGTTGAGAGAGCTGATTCTGCCCCTCTGCTCCACTTTGAGACCCTACCTGGAGTGCTATGTCCAGCTTTTGGGCCCCCAACATAAGGACATAGAATTACTTGAGCGAGTCCAGAGGAGGGCCATGAAGATGATCAGAGGACTGTAAGCACTTGGTCCATGAAGACAGGCTGAGAGAGCTGGAGTTATTCAGCCTGGGAAAAAAAAAATTTCTAGGGGGACCGTATAGAACCTTCTAGTACCTAAAAGGGGCTTACAGGAAGGCTGAAGAGAGACTTTTTACAAGGGCATGTAGCGACAGAGCAAAGCATAATGGCTTTAAAATGAAAGAGGTTGGGTTTAGACTAGATATATGAAGAAATTCTTTACTGTGAGGGGGATGAGGCACTGGAACAGGTTGCCCAGAGAAGCTGTGGGTGCCCCATCCCTGAAAGTGTTCAAGGCTAGTTTGGATGGGGCTTTGAGCATGCTGGTCTTGTGGAAGGTGTCCCCTTGTGGAAGGTTTCTTCCTCCAGGAAGGGATTCCATGGGAGTAACAGTGATGATAGGGTTACGTGTTTATGGGCAAGAATCAGGGAGCGGGCCAACAGGGCAGATACCATGGTGGGATTCTGTTAGAGACCACCCAACCAGGATGGAGAGGTAGACAAAAGATTCCTGATGCAGCTGGGAGAAGTCTCACAATTGCTAGCCCTTGTTCTTGCGGGGAACTTCACCTTACCAATGTCTGCTGGAAATACAACACAGCAGAGAGGAAGCAGCCTCGGAGGTTCCTGGAGTGTGTGAAAAATAACTTCCTGACACAGCTGGTGAGGGAGTCAACTAGGGAAGATGCTCTGATGGACCTGCTGTTCATGAATGGAGAAGGACCAGTGGGTGATGTTGGAGGTCATAAAAATCATAGTTTTCAGTTCTCAGGGAAGTAAGGAGGGGCACCAGCAGAACTGCCCCCTTGGACTTCTAAGGAGCAAGCATGGCCTGCTTAGGAACCTGTTTGACAGAGTCAGGAGGCAGTCCTGAAAGACAAAGGAGTACAGGAAAGTCGGACATTCTTCAGGAATGAAATCTTTAAAGCACAGGAGCAGGACATTCACATGTGCTGAAAGTTGAGCTGGCAGGGAAGAAGACTGGCCTGGCTCATCAGAGAGCTTTGTCTGGAACTCAGAGAAAATAGGAGAGTTTATGAGTTTTGGAAGAAGGGGCAACAATTCAAGAGGTCTTTAAGGATGTTGTGAAGTTATGCAGGGAGAAAAGACAAACTGGAACTTAATCTGGCTACTGCTGTAAGACACAGTAAGAAATGTTTCTAAAAACACATTAACAACAAATTGATGGTTAAGAAGACTCTCCATCCTTTTTTGGATGTGGGGGGAAACATAGTGTAAAAGATGATGAAAAGGCTGAAGTACTTAAGGTCTTCTTTGCCTCAGTCTTTAACAGTCTTTAACAGTAAACGCAGTTCTTCTCTGAGTGCCCAACTCCCCCTGAGCTGGGAGACTGCACCTTGAATCCTGTGTTCAGTTTTGGGCCCCTCACTACAAGAAAGACATTGAAGTGCTAGAGCATATCCAGAGAAAGGCAATGAAGCTGGTGAAGGGTCTAGAATACAAGTCTTATGAGAAGCAGCCGAGGAGAAAAAAGGAGGCTCAGGAGAGACCTTATTGTTCAGGTAACAAGCAATAGAACAAGACGAAACAGCCTCAAGTTGCTCCAGGGGCACTTTGGATTGGATATTAAGAAAAATGTCTTCATAGAAGGGTGTTGTCAAGCACTGGAACAGTCTGCGCAAGGAAATGATTGAGTCACCGTCTCTGGAGATATTTAAAAGATTGTAGATGTGACACTTAAGGACATTGTTTAGTGGTGGACTTGGCAGTGCTGGATTAATGGTTAGACTCAATAATCTAAGAGATCTTTTCCAACATAAGAAAATTCTATGATTCGATGAATGAACAGTTAAGAGTCAAGGGGACAGAAATGTTTCAATTTTCATGTTTGAAACAGTAAAGATTTAAATTTCTCCATCCCTCTCTGAATTATAAAGTTCTGTGATATTTGATAATCATGTATGAAACTCAGGATGAAAACACATCACAGATTTCAACTATAAAAAATAAACTGAGAAAAAATGATGGATGGCTCTTATATCAAAATCTGAGATAAAAGAAGTGAACAGGAACAGAGACTAGCTCCTGGCAGTACTGACAGTATCATCCTCTTGACTCATAAATCCTGAGGAGGAGCCTTGCTCCCGTGGTGGGCTTTGTAAATGTTCACTCTTCACATGTGTAGAGTCTTACCAGCTGAACTCAAGTTGTGTGTGAAGATGTTGATCTGGGACTTAGAAAATCACAGGCAGCTGATTTGAGATATCCACTCAAAGTGGCCAAAGTCTGCTCATGAAGTGCAGGCATGGCTGAATTTTGCTATTCCCCTGGCCAAGGACTTAACAAATTGTCACTTTCTGACTGTGTGGTGATCATTTTTTGTAACAAGGGAAATGCTTTTCTTCATGATGCCGGATATGCAGGTGATGTAGCCAGGACCCTAGAGAACAGCCTGTGCCTAAACCTAGCATTGAGATGCCTAAATTAGAAGCTTAATCACACAGCCTGCCAATTTAATCAGTGTAGAAAGACAGACACCTCCAGAGAATGGTATAAATCTTAGTACAAGTGCATCCTAAAAATAGTTGTGAGGAATCCACACCTGAGCCTGCTGTTTGTAAGAGTGGCTTTTCTGAAGTGGACAAAGGAAATCTAGTGAGGCATTTAAAAACACAAGAAATTACTGCATATGCTGGGAACAAGGCAATAGTGTATTTAAAATAATTGGGAAATTTAAATAAAAATGTAAATAATTACAACAGTGCAGTGTAATACATTCATATAGAATAAATGCAAAGAAATATGCAGACCAGAACAAAAGAATAATAATGTACTCTGTTTTGAATTTAAAAAGTAATGAAGTATGACAGCTGTACTACAAATGAGTGAATACCAGATAATGACAAGGATATATATATATGCATCAATGATAAATTTGTGGGGGGGGTATATGTATGTGTATAAATTTATAATCGGTTTTCCTTACTTCCTCACAAGATAACGAAGTGATGAGGTAACTTTGAATACCAAACATACCTAGAGGAAGGCAGAATATAATTGTACGTATTGGAGAAACCAATAATCTTATAGTCATATTTCAGATACCTCATCCAGGAGAAGTGATTCTTTGCAGTTATAGGCTTTTGAGTTTCAAGATAAGGTTTGCATGGATTTTTTTACATAAAGCCCTCAGAATGCAGCACATTTTTTTTCTATTAAATGTACAAGAATATTTTTATGGGATAGTAGTGGTGGTTGCAGATAAGCCAAGGCACTTAAAAGGGAATGACATCAAGGTGCAAGGAGCCTCAGGAAGTCAATGGTTTCATGTATACAATTTTTGTGTTCTTGCAACCTTTTTATCTCATTTCTAGTCTTGGATTTCTTTTGTGTTATGCCAGTTAATAAGCTGCTCTGAATGTATTACCTCTGTGCAGCCTTCAAAAGTAATGTTTCAAATCAGGATAGGAAAGCAGGGAAGGTATAAATGGCATCTGGTAATGCAAATCTGCTGCTAATACAGGGAATCTTTTCAACTAAGAAAAGCATGCTAGTTTGATGGCTTTTTTCTGAGTGAGGTGTCAAGTTTGTGATTGACAATAATATAGGAAGTTTCTTAAGACTTATGTAGGCTTCATAGTATTCAGGAACTTAAGAGAGAGGAAAAAAATTACCACGGCATTAATGATGCATCAGACATTTTTTTATGTGTTCCTATGTCCAGTTTGCATGCAGCAAATACTCATTAAATAGCTCTTAGTCTTACTGTCACTATTTAGTCAAAGAGGCAATTTTAGTGACATCTGCATACGTACCTTACATAAGGAAATTGTGTAAACTTCTCTTACATGTTTTATAAACACTTGAAATTTTAACAAGTTGAATAAAGTTGAATAAAGCTGGCTGGATCTGTTCTATTTATCCCTTGTGTTTGTGTTTTGCTTCTGGACTGCATCAGGGTTACAAAAGCTCTTTAAGTCCCAGGATAACCAAGGAAACTTTAAGGAATCAGAAAGAACAGTGCCATCTTGCTTTTCTCCAAAACTAAGATTTTGCAGCTTTTTCTTGTAACACTGGTCTTCAGAATGGAAAATTATACTAACCAGAGTGAAGGAACTGCACCTGGACTTTATTTCTACATCACAAAGACAAGGGTGAGACAGAACAAATACTATTGCTCTGGAAAAGCTCTTTCGGGACTTGTAAAATGAGCATGGTCTAAAGCCATGGGTCATTCTGGTGAGACCATGGTGGAAGAAATCCAGCTATAATCTGGGAATGTGGTGAGCCTGGCTAAGCCCCTGTAAAGCCTTACCCATTGGTGCACAGCCTGGCACCTGGTTTTTACTTCATGTCCCTCCTGTTAAAGGTTCAGCCTGTTGTCAAAGGCATTGACTGTTGTTGCAAGGTCCTTATAAGGAGAACCCACTCAATGGATTCCTTGCCCGGACATATATGACCCCCGAGGACACATGAAGGCTTTTCTCCAGCACAAGAAAGGCACAAGAAAAGGACTGAGCAAAGGCAGGGCCAAGCTTTTGTGATCTTGAATGGTGTTTCCAATTTCTATTGCCAATCTGTTGGGTAGAGTAATTTTTATCCTCTCTCAGTTGTAGCCTTTCAACCAAAGTATCCTAATTTATTCAGTATTTCCTTGTCAGGAACCTATCCCAAAGCTCTTAGGAAACCATTTCCTATCTTCCATCATCTCTGTCATCCTTTCCTCTACCCTTTCCTGTTATTTTCAAGATGAAGTGACCAAAACTACACACAGTGTTCAGGAAGAATTTACTAGACTTTTTCTTTTCTTCTCAATTATTTCTATAATAATTCCTAATATTCTATTTTTCAAATGCTGCATTGTTTTAGGAACATGTCTCAAATGATTGATGGATTTCTCTGGTTAACAATAGTAACTTCTTAGAGTACATCACAGTGTGTTTGAAATTACAGTTGTAGAGAAGCCATTCCAGTCTGTATCATTTTTGGTCAGCTCCTCTAGCATTCATGTGTATCCCTGCCAGACTTGATCTTCTTTATCGTTTAAACGAGTCTTCTCTACATGGCTTGAGACATGGATTAAAATAGCTGATGTACATTATCTTTGGGCAGATCCATTAATTCTGTAGCAAAGTTATAGAACACAAATACTTCTCTTGTATCCATAGGTAATTCCACAGAAAAAGGAAACTAAATTTCCCAGTCCTTATAAAAACAGTCTAGAGTATCTTAATACACAGAACCAATGTCTAATCTCTCAGATTCTCATTTTTCAATGCAGAAAAAAAAAGGACACAGTTATTAGATAGGATATGCAATAAGCATCCATGTGGGCTAAACTGGATGCTTAGACTTGTGTGCCAAATATAGATCCTGCAATTTAACAGCTCAAACTCATTAAAGGGTATTTTAAGCTGTCTCAGTGGCTCTCTAGATGTAATTCATTGAATGCCTGGTGTCTTTATATTTTATTTGGAGAGGTTCAGTCTGGATATACATATCTCAGTGATCTGTAATTTGCAAGTGATTAAAATTGTCAAGTGATATGTTCCTTTTTTTTTGAGGAAGGAGATGTTTTTTGCTTTGTAGGACTTATCTGTTGTTTTCTTTGGCTTTATCCACAAGCTCCTGTTGGCGTAGTGGCACCAGCTCTAAAATGAGAACTGAACTGAGCATTGCTTTGAATGTGGGCTTGTCTCTTGCCTTAGATTTTATGATAAAGTAAAAAATTTTTAAAGTGGAGTGAGGTCTAGGCTATGGAATCAAATGAAGAGCTTTCCAGGGTATCCCTGGAGTTCATGTAGGAAGTCAGATCTCTGCTTTCAGGTTTTCCAATCTCTAAAGTGTCTCTCCTGAACCACTGGAAGCTTTATCTCATTCACCTTCTTACTGTCTGTGAACCACTTGGCTGTATACCAACAAGTCCACCTTGCACTTGCCCTTGTTGAACCTCATGAATTTCACATGAGCCCTCTTCTCTATCTTGTCCAGGTCCCTCTGAATGGCACCCTTTCTCTCCGGCATGCCAGCTGCACCACATAGCTTTGTGTCATCAGGAAACATCAATCCATCCCATTGCCCACGTCAGAGATAAAGACGTTAAAAAGTGCCAGTCTCAGAACCACCCTCTGAGAAACTCCACTCATCACTGGTTTCCCCTTGGACATCGAGCCATTGACTGCGACTCTTGAGAGCTGTGTGAGTGAAATCATCCACCGAGTGGTCCACCCATCAAATCCATGTCTCTCCAGTTTAGAGACAAGGATATCATGCAGGACAGTGCCCAATGGTTTGCACAAGTCCAGGATCATAAAGAATCATATGGAAAAACACTGTGAACATAAATTCAATTCAGTTAAAGTTTCATAGCCTTTGAAAATTAAAGGCTCAGTTAACCACTCTGAAAAATTGAATTTGATAACCTTCTAATATCTAAACCCTGCTGCTGCTCCAAGTCTAGGACCATACTGTACGGTGTTTCTGTTTTAAACCCCATTTCCCCAAATGAGTCTTTTTGCTTGTCTGAGGGTTTGAGCATATACATTTATCTCCTTATTATTATTTTTGTAGTTTTTTGTAATCTAGAGCTAAAAATAGGTTAGATGATAGATAGCAAAACCTAACATATTTTGACCAAGTCTCCTGTTAAGGTCCACTGTTTCTAGTATCTGGTGGATTTAATTTTTTTTGCTTCTCAAGGTGCAAATGATATCAAAGCACTCACCATAATTAACTTGACTACAGTGAGGCTGGAAGAGCGAATAAAACACCAGTGAACGGTGAAACACAGTGAAAATAAATTTCACCACTGCAGTATTTCACGTGGAATTCATACCATGAGAAGAAATTTCCAGTATTTTACAGGGATGCAGATCATACTATTTAGGATTCTTACTTTTCTTGTCCACCCACAAAATATATGATTTGGAGGAAATTATGTGGTCTAAGAGAATTAGTAAACGAGAGTTATGTTTTAAATAAAAAAAATTGATAGTATCAAAATAGAATTTGTGTTTATGTGCAGATTTTGGCTTTCAAAAATAGGGTTGCATTTATATCAACATAAGTGCTTTATATTCTCTTGCAAACCTCTTTTGAAAATACAATATAATTATATTAATTACTTTTAAAGCAAATTGATGTCTGAAGACATTATCTGTCATAATATTTATAGGCAATACATATGCCTCTTAAAAAATAGTACTTATACTGCGATTACTGAGGCAGGCTGTTGCAAAGATTTTCTTTCTAGCTTGGAAAAGATGTTCTTATGCTATAGCATCGCACAGCAATAATCCTGGATTTGGAAAAAGCATCTGAAAAAAATTTCAAATAGACAATCTTATGGCATCAGAGAAAACTGGGCATTCAGATGGCCTTGGTGGCTTTGTCCTTTGTGTAAAAGAGTCACAGAAATTTTTGCAGAGATCTCATGAAACATGCCCTGAAGATTTCCTTGGTACAAGCCCTGTCATTATTGCAGGTGCATCAGTGAGCAGACGCTAACTGCACTTTTGTCCCCCTCCAAACGGGAAGAAGAGCTGAGTATCAGTCTGGCACGTCAGAATAAGTTTTACAGGCATTTATGTGGCAATAGATGCAGACAGCCATCTGCCATGATGCTTAGGAGGAGTCAGGCACTTAGCACCTTGACTTAGAAATAGAGATTTAGGTATATCTGAAAAGCTCAGTAGGTGCCTATCTCTACACCTTTAAACCTTTAAAATCCAGCCCTGGGTTGGTGTGTTTCATTCATAGCTATCCAATGGGGGCTGACAACACCTCCCCATCTTGGAACAGGGGGTTTAGACTGGCTTTTTCACTCTTTAAACTGGATAAATAGTGGAGCATGATATTGCAATATGATACCAGTCATTATGTGTGCCTGACTACAGCAGGTTTTTCTCAAAGTCTGTTTCCTTTACTGAGATTTGTGAGCAATCACTGACACTTAATTTAAACTGAGGGTATGAATTTTGTGAAGTTTTTCACAATAAAAGGTAACATTTTCCTTTGTATTTTATGTAAAGGTATCCACATCTCTTCTGGCAGCTAAACACAATTCCCCTCATGAAAATCTTCTTTAATGTAGAAACAAGAACTGTGCCAGTTTTATGCACCAGAAACATGCACTATTATTCTTCTCACTAGATGGAGGTCCAGTGCCATGTAAACTGTAGCTTTCTTGATTCTTCCTGTTAGTGGTGAGATGGAAATAATTGCCACAGGGATCCAGGCAAAGCTTTAAAGTGTGTCTGTGCTCTCAAAAGAGGACACAGATAAAGGAATGCATATTTATAAATATCTTAAAGCCTATAATACAGTCTGGTAATAAAACATTTAGAAAACAGAATGTAAAAAATGCCATGAAATTGTAAAGATTTAGATGCAGATGTTTAGGCTCAATGAAGATTTTATAAAATCCATTTGTACTGAATGAAATCCTTTTGGCAAAAGCAGAGCTGTTTAATAGGCCTCATCTGACTGGCTGCTGCTGCATTAATCCGGACAGTAAATTACTGTAACTAAACTGTTTTAATTAGGGAAAGTAAGGGCTGTCATTTATTTTGCTTTTCAATATTTTTAGGAATCATTCTGCAGTGCCAGTGCATTTAACTCTCATCAGTTCTGGTACTAGAACTAAAGGAAGTAAGACCTTTCTTGAGTGGTACTTCCCAATTAGTTTTCAGGTTGATGTGCTGTAAGGTGGGTGGGCCGGTGCTTTAGGTGGTGGGAGAAAGAGCCCTAATTTATTTCTCTCCTCCAGATGTTTTATGACAGAACAAATCATGTTGGCTTAAGCATGCAAATGATTTTAACACCTAAAATATCATTTTGGTCTGGTATTTAAGCAGCCAAGTTCAAAACATAAGTCCTGAAAATCAGATTTTTCTTAACCTTCCAGTGACTGCAAAGTTTAAAAAATTCTTCACATCTACATCTCTCAGTGTGGGCAGTATCTTCCTGGTGAATGCTGAGTGGAACATGTCCACTTCATGTCCAAACCCTAAAAAATTTCACAAATTTTAAGTCCTTCAGTATTTTTCCTAATGCTCCTGACTATTCTGGACTTGTTAATTTTTTTAAAAGATATTTCGATCTCATCCATGGAGAGAGTCCTGGCTATCATGAATTCCTCACCTATGGTGGAACTTAGATACATAAACATAAGTACCAAGTGCCAGTGGAGATGTCCTTGGTTACCAAGTCATCAATGTGGAGCAGAGAAAGACAGTACAGTATGTTTGGAGACGTGTGTCTGCCTGGAGTGTCATCTGGAGACAAGATGGGATACCCTAAGGCGCCTAAATGAGCACTGTCTGCCCAAGTATGGGCACTTAAATTGCTCAGCTTTGCAGAATAAAAAAACCAAGGACCTGATGAAGAATCATGTATTCTGGTTGGACAACTGGCATCCAAAAATTTAGTGCAACAATGCTAAATGGTTTTTTAATCATCTCCCTTAACGGGGGTAACTTTAGGAGGTATCGTACATGTAAACTAGGAGCCTCTGCAGTTCATGGAGATGAAAATAAATAACTTGCAGTTTATGAGGTGCTAGCTACCAAAGAAATATTGGCTGAGTAGCTATTGCCATTAAAATAACTTAGGTAGTTATTCTAGCTCCACATCTCTCTCCAGAACGTTTCAGCCCCAATGAGTTCTGTGGAGCTTGCAGCAGACTCAGTGCTCACTGCAAGTCAGGCTCAAGTTATGAGCTGTGAAAACTTGTTTACTTTAGAAATTAATCAACATTTCATTTTTCTGCATTTGGGGAAAATCCTATATAATAATAAAACAGAACATGAATGCTTCAACTTATAATCATTTTAGACCCAAATTCCTCAAAAAAAAAAATTACTGCTATATAATATTTGCATTGAACCCTTTGCCAAGTCCCTTCCTCCAGTTTTTTTTGATGTTGGATAATTTTAGTCAGCTTTGAAAAAGGGTGGAGTACTCAAAGATGTTTTTTTACTAGTCTAATGGAAACAAATATCAGTATAAATTTATGACTCCTCTGAGGAAGGCACAGCTCAGTCATTGTATTCCTCTTTCATAGCAACCTCCTGGCTAATAAGGCATGCACATAACAGGTTGGCCTATCCACATGGACCCAGCTCCATATGAGTCATAGTAACTAATATTTTTTTCCCAGTGCATGTGGATGAGCTGGGGTGAAAAGCAGGACAGGAGTGAGACATAATGTAGATTGATGTTTCCAGGCCTCTTCTGTCTCCCTGTTCATGTAGCATTTTCTTTTGTTATTGTTTCAGCAATTATTCTCATGTTTACTGGTAAATTTTCTCTCTTGCTGATTATACTTTATTTACTTACAAACAGAGAATGTTTTCAATGATTTGAAATATGTCTGCTCTCAAAAGTGCAGATTATGCAGCATCTACTTGATTATGAAGGCAGGCTCAGGTAATAGCAGAGTTATCCTTAGTGCTATGTAAGTTATTTTTACCTGACGTATGTCAGGCATATGCCAATAAAAGAGAAAACTTCTGAAGTGTTTTAGAAATAGGCAAGGTATATTAGTTTTTATGTATATTATTATTTCCGGTTGCTAAGATTTTTCAAACTTTTCCCGAACCCATTATGTCCTTTTTCCAGATTTACACTTTAACAAATGAATTATAACATTGTCTTTATTAAACAAATAAGTCATACCTTGCCAGATATTAATTAAAAATAATAAAAATTTATGAAAATCAAGGCCTTCGTTGTTTTTGACATTGCTCAACAAATCACTTATTCAAATATGAGAACTACTAATTGGGGTAGCACATTGTCAGGATTAATATTAAAAGAATCACCTTAAACAAAAGTGAAAAAATATTATGCACAGTGGAGCAAATGCTGATTAATCCAAATATGATATTAAAGGATTATTAATTTCAAAGATAAATTTTCAAAATCTCTAGACTGTACACCTAGTCTGAGCTGTCTGAAAATTGTTAGAACTATCCCAAAACTCAGATAAAATGCACAATAAAAGATGTGAATTATTTCATCAAAGGCCATCTGAGGTAAATATACCCATCTTCATGAAACGTTCTCTATATAAAGAGTTAATAACTGTAAAAGGCTTTTTTTTACACAAGAAGTCATTGTAGAGTACCCATGTGAAACTTACATCACCATCTTCTGCTGAGATCTGAAGGCTAACACAAAAAAACAAGCACCTAGCTCATGTTGCTGGAAAGCAGATGGACTTGCTTTGCGGTTTTTTTAATGACATAGTTCAGCAGAGTGTTATGAAGCTAGAAAGAATTGCCAGAACAGTGAGTGGAATCCAGTGCTGAAACCTACACAGCAATAATGGAGAAAAGGGAGAAAGTTTCCTTCAGACAGATAGTGTAATAAATTTTGGCATAATCTCTGTCACAAAAAAGGGAAATTTAGGGTCTGGTCCTGAGTCCCAGGGAGATTGGGAATTCAGGTATTGGAGTACCCTTTAGCACACTCTTGGACAGACTAAATTCTCTTCATCCAACATTGTTCATTTAGGTATTTAAAAGATTTAAAGAAGAAAGTTTGTTATGCACTCAAGGAGAATTCCATATCCTGTCCACTTTCAAACACCAGGGAAATACTAAAGCTGTAAAACCAGAAAAATGCAGTGTTCAGGTCTCCCTCATGTCTCTTACAATATAACAAGAGTTACAGTAAAAAAAAACTATTAAACATTTAATTAAAAAAAAAAGTTATATGATTTACATTCAAAGAATGTTTTCATTATACATTCTGTCATGCTGCTTCCTACTCTTCTTCAGTTCAGTTTAGGTCAGAAAGGTTTAATTACCTGTGTTGACACAGAAAGGGAGCCAGCCTGTCAATGAATGTGCAAGGTGAATCTCCAGAGAAGAAAATGCAATTATACTGAGTAACACTGGTTTCCTTTATTTATAATAAATATAAGGGCTTATATTGCCAAAGGACTGCATTTCAATTGGGTAAAGATCGAGTATGAATGATAAAAGACATAGAAAATATATCTGGGATACATACTGAGCCTCAGTTTTTCCCCAGTTGCTATAGTAATGTTTAGCACCTTTGTTAGCTATTCCAGCAAGCTCTCTCATGCTATGTCCCTGGGAGATTTGTCAGTTCGGGAAGACTGAGAACAATGAGACTGCCTTGGATCTGCAGATAGACCTCATTAGTTTTGAGGATTAGACACAATACCTAACACTGGCACAGGTAAGCAGCACACAAGCATGGAGAAGAATCCCAGGATACTTTTAAGGAGGCCACCCAGCCTGGATATTGGATTGCTCTCGGCACTCCAAAGACAGGTAGTTGTAAGGCTGGTGGCTGACTCTTCAGAAACTGCCATCCTAATAGTAGCTGATCATGCTTAATCCTAGACAAACCAGCTCAAAGCTGGTTTGCCGAAGGGGAGTTGCCTTGATATTCAGAAGACAACAAAAAAAATGTAAGTAACACAAGTTTATCCTCTTGTACCAAATCAAGTCTTTGGACCATTTTTGCTCTGACAAGTCTAACTTCCAGAAGATTTAAAAAGGAGCAGCTCTTTGCAGGTGTTGGTCCTTTGCTTTTGTCTTTTCAGTGTGAACTAAACCATCAGTGTTTCCATGTTGTTGTGGGAGGGATGAGAGAGAAATGGCAAGCAGCACTGCCACTATTCTCCATTTTCCTGCCTGGCTTATGCTGCAGGTTTTTTCCTTAATAACCAAGTTTTTGGTTGATTCAGTGAGAAGATCAGGTATTTTACAAAAGATAAGGCATGTTTCAGTTTCTCTGTGCTGTAGAGAAGCGTCCTCCCAACTTGAATGAAACTACTGCAGACTTTGAAAGCTGAATACTAAGAAAAGCTACAGTACTAATGAAACGATCTTCTAGTTCTTGTTTTTAACTCCTTCTAATCTCAGGACTGAGTTCTTACAATTTTGGACTCTCTAACATTGGCCATACTCCATAAATTTATAGGTTTTAGAGTTCCTTGGCAATTTGACAGGAAGATCAGTGAGGAAAAAGGCATTTTGAAACCTCTGCTGTCAAAGTTGGCTGCAGTTCAGGGAAAGGTTCTTCAGGATGCTGCCTGAATCTATTCATTTCTATAGAACTGCTCAAGTCCACTGCATGGTTTGATGACTGGGCTAAACAAAGCCATCTCAACAGAAATGATTGCAAAAGAGGAGGAAGGGAATTAAGGGAGGTGTATCGTCTGCCTAAATTTGGTGTCCAACCTGTGCCTTCATTTCAGATGCCTAGCAGTGCAGTCCTCCTAGAGTATATGCATAAGATCCCCAAGTTATGGGTGAAATAACTTGGACATTCTCCAGAAGCCAGCTGAGGACCTACAAATAGTACTGGTGATTGCAGCCTTAGATTGCCAACAAGAACTTGCTGTAAATAGTGTAAATTTTAGATCTGTTCTAGTGTCTGCTTGTTCCCACAACAAAAATAAATCTGAAGTACAGGGAAATAAAACTCCATAATCAGGCACAGTTATTAAGCACTCAATCCCTCGTAACACCGAACATGAAAACCAATACACCTGTATAAACTGTCTTCCAAAATGTGATTTCTTGTTCCACAGCCTGTTTAAGAAAAAAATCCAGTTTGGCAACTGAATGCTTCCCATGCATTGGAGTCAGCTAACTCTGAAGTTTGTTAACATCCATTTGAAGCTGGTTTGTATATGGCTTGGAGAACATTGCAAGGAGCTGCAGGAGGAATGAGGGATGGTTAGCTACTGAAAGTTAGAGAAAGCTTAAGAACAGCTGGGAGCAATATAGCTGAGGTTGGAGGAAAATGTAGGAGAAAGGACAGAGAACTTTTGTGGATAATCAGAGCTGTCAAGGGTTTAGATTGAACATATTAGCTTAAAGTATTCGGAGTAGTCTGCTGAATTTGGTATAATTGAACTATATTGCTCTTCAATTTGTCTGAATGTTTTAGGAAGCCCATATGTTCTGGAAGGGTATGCTGAATAAGCTACAGAATATCTTATTTGACTGAAATGAGATTTCACGTTCTACACAGACTTTTCCCTAGAGAAGTGGTGACAGCAAAAGCCTCCTTTTGTTGCCCAAACACTATTAGTGTTTGGATAAGGTGGAAATGGGTAGGAATGATGTTATCCCTCTCCAGAATTAGAATCCAGTTAAAAAACTTGGAAACACTTACAGGAACAAATGTTCTCATATACAAGAGAACATGAAGAATTCTTTTTCTTTTTAGTTCAGTTGTATTTGAGATACATTTTTATTTTAGCATTTTGTTGCATATTTAATTAGGAACTTTATAATAGAACTCCTTTACTTAAATTAGGGGAAATGTCATTGTAGGTTAAAAGGTACAATTCTCTGAATAGGTGGCTTTAAATTGTTTTTCATTAATTTTAATGTGAACTGAACACCAATTGCCTCTGTGAGTCTTGCCTGAAGCTTGGTTATTCTTGTCTTACACATTTTCTCTTTGATTATATTAAATTTATTCTACAATTTTCAGAAAATAATCAGCATTTTTTAATTGTTGTTATTTTCCTATTGTAACCATTATCTGATATTTTGTTTCTTTGTTGTTGTTATTTCCATGTATGCTAGAAAAGACTAAATTATATTAGACTTTGAAGGGGGAAAATATAAGCCTCAGATTTTATGATAAATATATTATTGCATTGCAACAGGGTTTTTTTCTTCACTTCCTCCTCCTCCTTGATGAGAATGCCAGACTTCTAGATGCCAAATAGTGGTCCTATTGGGTCTAGAAAAGGCCTTTGCCACTATATTAGAAATAAAGTGGCAGCTTTCAGCTAGAGCATGTTCCATTGCCTGTCTTAGAGCTTTTCTGCTTTCCTTTCCAGACATCTGGGCTACTGTTTTAATGAGAGAGACATTGGACTTCACTGTCCTAATAAACACAGGATTAACCACAGGAGACTTAAAAAAGTGTTTTGGTGATGATGTAGATCTCTTTGATGAATACTCACATCCACCGAGATTCATTTTACTCATCTATTTTTCTGGTACATAGCTTTTTCTTGACAAAGTTTAGGTACTTCCTAGTATTAATTCCACCATCCACCAGGCCTCAGATGTTTACTTCTCTGCAGTTTTATGTGGTTTACAGCGATGGCTCCAAGCTGTGTTAAGCAGTATGATCCAACCAGACAATGGGATTTTTCTTTTGCTTTAGTAAATACATGGGTTTGTTTACTCAATACCACACAAACTGCATCCAAGCAAGACTTAATTAGATGCTCTGCCAGAAAAAAACTATGAGAGGACTGGAGAACAGCTGTTTCTGTCAGCTTTTGCAGTCCTCAGAAGTAACAAAGGCAAGAGAAGTATGACTGGCTTGTTTCCACCAAGACAGTAAGTAGGTACACAAGCATGGGTCTTTCCCTCAGTTTATCTAATCTAGTGAAACAGGAGGGAAGACAAGCCCATTTGGTGCTAAGTAATATTGAAGTTCATATGTTGGGTCTAAATTCCGTGTAATTTTATTATATCAACAGATAAATAGTTTTTTATTGGGTTTGTTGTTTTTTTGGTTGGTTGGATTTTTTTGTTGTTGTTCATATAGTCCTAAGATGCGTTGTATTCTGGGGAAATTAATTCTTGATACTTCTACTTTAAATATTTTTACTACATTTATATCTTGATGACTGTTCGCAAAAGCTGTTAATATTGCAAACCTCCCTTTCCTCTTCTCCCCCAACACTTACAATGGCAGCTGCTACTTTGACTTGCTTTTTTCCATGGGTACATATTATTGCTGCCATCCCCGGCATGGAGAGCTGTCGTTTGGTTCTTAGCATGTTGCACCTGATCAGGTTTGTGATGCTGTATGATCCAGAGGACCACCAGCTGAAAGCCAGCTGTTCTGTGTTGCAAAGGCCATTTGTCACCTGTGAAATACTCCAACTTTCTGTCCCATCCCAATTTACCATTGTCTTGCAATACTTGAAAAGTACACTTTGTCACTGAAAGGAAGACATTGTATGCTGAGCTTGCTTCAGCCAGTTCTTTCACCACAGTGAAAGAAAATGGCTAAACGGAGGGGAAGTCATATGAGGAGCGCCTGAGGCCACTTGGTCTGTTCAGCCTGGAGAAGAGGAGACTGAGGGGAGACCTCATTGCAGTCTACAACTTCCTCATGGAGGGAAGAGGAGGGACAGGTTTAGGTTGGATATTAGAAAAAGGTTCTTCACCCAGAGGGTGGTTGGGGACTGGAACAGGCTCCTCAGGAAAGTGGTCACAACACCAAGCCTGACAGAGCTCAACAAGCATTTGAACAATGCTCTCAGGCCCATGGTGTGATTCTTGTGGCTGTCCTGTGCAGGGCTTGGAGTTGGATTTCAATAAACCTTGCAGGTCCCTTTCAACTCAGGATATTCTATGATTCTATGATTCTGTGAACAATTTTCTGCTTTTAGAATTTTTTTGTTATTGCAGAATTAGCATTAAATTTAAGAGACCAGTAAGTGCTGTTCAGCAATGAGAAAATAAGTGGTTAAAACTACAGAATCTCTGGTGCAGTAGTGCACTGGGCTGGTGCAGAAGATCAGCCTCTGAGGCTGGCATGGTTGCAAAGCAAATGTCTCTTATTGACAGATTGGCTATCACTGACATTCTCCTGATGATGGCATCTGGGAATATCCAATGTAAACATGCTACAGTGGTACAAAGTTGTTTACTTTGTAGCTTGCCCCATTCTTCAGTCAGTGCCTTTGGTGATGAATTTATTTCTCCCACATGTTTGTGCAATTGACTCACTCTACAGTGAGGTTTTACATGATTCTGCAACGTGACAAATATGTTAATGTATGCAGAACAATGCTTCCAGTTCTGGCAGACATTTGCTATGCTCATAACATCAGTAAAGATGAATTTTTTTGGTGCTATAAAGTACTCCAATAAGACTATATTTCTACAGCTCACTGAACTTGCTTTAAATTGACTCTCTGCCTACTGATCAGACTTTCAAAAACCAAAGAACTGCTCCCTTTGCTTTTCTGTAGCAGTAATTTAAGCAGGCAAAACACCATTAAGTTCAATGAGGCATGATTAACACTCAAACACACAGAAGTGAGAAACCCATAAAGGTGTGATCTTGCACTTAGTTATTAGGTCTCACAGGTATTTAGGCGGTTTGGAGAAAATTACTGGGGAGAGAGAAACTGGACATCTTTCAGTTTTTCTGAAAAGATCTCTATCTGACCTCCTATTCAGCAGCCAAATATGTATTCACATATAGTGGCAGCATAACAGTTGCTGAAATTTTCTATTTATGGCCATATATGTTTATCATGCCAGGCATCATTTATATCCTTGCATTTTGCATATTTAAGAGAAAATCAAGTTGACAAAGCCTATGGAAAAAAAAATACGCTATGAAATTGTGTTTCTATGTTGGTAGAATAGCTCTTGAGGAGACAGAATGTTCCCAGAAGATGCTAAAACAAACATGCAAACAGAACTCTAAATTAGGACCAAGGCAAGAGTTCAAGTGCTTTATTTTCTTTCTGAGACAGGCGGCTTAACTGTTTGCTCCAAAGATACAGATCAAATAAATCCAGAAAGTTCCATTGCCTTGCTGAATCACTGTCTGAAAGGTTATTTTAAAGATGTTGGAATACAAGCTTGAGGTCCCATTGAGGGTAAGTTTTTCACTGTATGGAGGAAAGGCAAGGGTAACCCTTTTATATCAGTAGAGATTAACCAGAAAAGTTTAAACACGGAAGAAAGAAATGTTCATATTGATGGGCTCCAAATGGCACAGTTTCAGCTTTATCAATGGTGTTAAGAAAATTTTTATTATGAAAGGGTGCAAGTATGGGTTTAGATGATATTGGCTGAGCTAGCTTTGCAGCAGTGGCTCTTGAAAACACAGGAACTCTGCATTATGCATATGTAAATATCTATGCATGCAAGTATTTTTGAGATGAGAGACTAGATTATGTTCAACACAGAAGCAATTTTCATGGTCTTGTTTAGCGGTCAGAGTTATGCAAGAGTTTTTAACCCTGTGAGTTTAAATGTACGTCTGTTCTGAATGGCACCTGACAAGCTTCACAAACATCTGTAGGAGCAATATATTAAAAAAAATATGGAAAAGTAATGCATCGGCCTGTGAGGTCTAATACAATCTACAAAGGAGTGTCATAAGACAGCTGCTGGCATGTTCACACTTGCTGTATATGATCAAATGCATATGTCCAACGATTAATCTTGGTCAGAGTCAGGCTGGCTGGCAGCAAACTAAATGCAGCTGGGCTGACCACACAAAAGCCATTTCTCAAAACTTGAGCTTTGTGCACAGTTCGTTGAGGGCCATGTACTCCTCCTGCCTCTCTCAATGGATTCTCATGAAAGAATCGGCTCAAAATTACCTAATTAAATGTCAGTGGTGGGAGGCTGATGCCTGAGATGTATCTGGAATGAGCTACTGGAGGAAATTATTAATCCTGTCTGTAAGCAGAATGTTTTGTGGCGTTCATTGATTTGTCAAAGCTTTCCTATAGCGAGTTCGGGACACAGCAGAGGACATAAAAGGAAGGTTGCTGTCTGAGTGCTTATGGTGGCTATGATCAGTGTTTGAGCTTCTACCAGCAAAACCACTGGTGTTTCCAGATCACAGCACAGTCCCTTAGAACAAATCTCTCTACCCCACAGAGGATGCATTCAGTTTAGCTGTGGTAACCACAAGCAGAAAGATGGACATTCAAATGGGAGGATAATAATAGCTTTGAACCCAAAACCTCAACTGTCAGTGCTCTCACACAGAACATCTGCTCAAAAACCATTTGTTGTAGCCTGAGACAAATGAAAAGCAAACTAAACATTTTCTCACTATTTGGAAATGAAAATAAGTATTACTAGGATACTGCAATTAATTTGGTTAATTCTTGTTGGCACTTGGATTAATATTTTTTACAGAAAATAATTCTAGTTCTTGTGCTTTCATTTTAGGAACATATACAGTAGCCCTTTTTTTTTATTTTCAAGTAAAGGTTTACTAACAAGTTTCAAAGCTTCTCAAGGGTTATATTAGTGGTGCACTGCCACCATCAGTGCTGTGGCAGCGTGTTTGTCTTGGTCTGTCTGACCAAAAGAAGTCAAGTGATTCTTCATTCCCCTTCACCTACTATTCTGTAAATTCTAAATCTACAAATGGAGAAGAAGAGAAGAGCTCTGGACATCTAATTTATCTGATTCTTTACTGAGTCTCAGTAGCTATTAAGTTTATGGAAACTCTGGCATGAAGCATTCTAAGCTCTGACCACTCTGTGCTGCCAGTTTTGAGTGTGTGAAGTCCTTTGTAGTTGAACTGTTTTACTACTTAGGTGGCTATTGTCACTTTTCAGAAAAGAGAAATTGTCTAGAAGTGGAGGAAAATAAAAGAGGTGCCCTTTGATTGGTCTTGAAGTAGCTGATGATGCAGTTCAGTAGCATCCCCTGGCAAGCCATCTGTGGATGTGGGTGTAGTCGAGCGTCATTGACTGCTTCTGTTGGGAGTGGGCTCTGCTCTTCTCTCCTCTCCCACAGCACACTTTGTTGTTGGGGGGTTTAAGTTATTTTTTCCTTCTAGATGGATGAGGGAGTGTTGGTAGGAAGTAGAGATGAATTTTGTGTGTTTTTTTTTTCTTTTACTTTTGAAAGAATGAGAAAATCACACAAAATTATGATTGTTATGTACCTTGGAAATGTCTTTTTCAGTTAACCTTTTGGGCTTGGGTTGCTATCCCATTCTTTTCTCTTAAACATTTTCCTTTATGCTTTCTCCCTTAGATTCTTAATTCCATTAGGTGATATAATCATTTTCTCTCTATGTAGGCAGAGGGAATTGAAGTTTTTCCATGCTGTTTCAAGTATCTTCCTTTCTAGTGTCTGTTTCAGGAAGAAGAATGGGACAGAGACCCATTCATTCCACACTAGCATGGTCTCTCTTGTACTGGGAACCCCAGAACCGATCACAGGACTCTGGCTGCAGTATCACCAGTGCTGAAGAGAGGGCAAACATCGACCTGCTAGCATGAGGCCAAGATGTGCTTGACCTCCTATTGTGCAAGGGTATATTGCTGGTTCATGTTCAGCTCGTTCTCCACCAGGACCCCCAGATCTTTTTCTACAAAGCTGCAGTCTGGACTCCAGCCTGTACTGGTGCACGTGGTTGTTCTGGTATATTCTGCCTTCCCACCATTGAATTTTATAAGGTTCCTGTTGGCCCACTTCCCCAGCTCATGTAGGCTCTCTGAATGGCAATTCAGCCCTCTACCGTGTGGACTGCTACCTACAGTTTGATGTGATCCGCAGCTTCTTGGGGTACATTCTCTCCTGTTACTTGTGTCATTAGCAAAGTTAAGCAATACCAGTTACAGTGTTTCAAAATGTGTCTACATCATTAAAATAACTGTATTTTTATGTGTTACTTTATACCTACTGTGTTTCTAGAGATTTTGGTTTTGTTCATGTTGCTTGCTGAGGTTTTTATGAAGGTGAGACTTCTGTTTCACTACAGAATAAAGAATTGCAGTTATGTGCCCATTTTCCCCTGCTTCCCAACTGCCCATGACTCTATAAATACATCAATCAATTTATTTAGCTGCTATTCTGTACCTTGAAAATGTGGTTAATGTTTTTAAAACACTGTGAAGGGCTGTACTGAAAAACAGCCAAATACCATTAAATAAACATTTGTGCTTCTGGAATTTAAAAATAAAAACTTAATGCCTCAGACATGAAAAAGGAAAATCACAGTTAAAGAACTGTGTTTATGAACTTAACTCCAATTCTAAATGCATCAATGTCAGAAAAGCCTCAATCTTCTCTCTTATGATGGTCCTAATAAAGCATTTTCTCTCCTATTCCAAGTGTTAAACTGATTCACAAGCATTTACTCCTGATGAGCTTCAAAAACAAGCCCAGACCAGCTAACCTGTACTGACAGGCTGAATGCAGAATTTCCCTTGACCTTGATTAGTCCTTATGACATGGCCACAAGTCCGCAGCTTTTGAGGACAGCCTCAAACTGTATTTTTTCCTTTCCAAACAGAACACACAACTAGATCTTAGGTTTACTGACAGACTGTCAGTAAGAGTTCATCCTCAAAGAGGCAATGCACTTCTTGTCAGTATTAGCAGGACCTTATCTCCAGGAAAAGCAGGAGCTCCTAACTCAAGATAGTTTTATCTTTGATTTTGGCATTAAAGGTGGTGAATGTTAGTTACCGAGTAGTATTGATACCTATGATGAACTACTGGCTTGATTGACAGTTGGTAGGGAAGTGGAAAGTATTGTAGTTTTTCTCCTTCACACTGTCATGCAGTAAATCTGTCATGCAGGTAACTGGCAGTGTACTGAGTTTACAGGGGGGTTTGGCTTGATGGACGTTTTTCTGGCAGGCTTTTTGCCAAGTAACACCAAGCCACTATGTTTCAATAGAGATGACTTTCAACCAACTGTAGAAGTGGCGAAAGTGCATCACATTGAACTTCTTGTTTCCAAGGAAGTGGCAAGTGTTTTGTGATGAACTTTATGATGAACTTACTGAGAGTTAGTTGCAGTCACCTGGATTTAAATGATGGAATCTGTGAAGAGCCCTTTGTGAGAGGTACCATAGCTGACCTGACTGATACATGAACAGATTCTTGTGGTGGGAGAGAAAAGTACTGCATTGCAGGTGATATTTAACTAATTCTAATATACCATCCTTTCAACAGCTTTCCTTAGAAAGTTTTGCATTTCTATAGGATAATGGCAAATTAGCTGCATTTCTGCTTATTCATGCTGAAAGTTGAGTTTCCAGTCATTCCAGAGGGCTGAGCATAAAAAGCGCTTGCTCTGGTTTTTCATTACACTTGTCAGAACTGCCATCTCTCTTTCATGACCTGACAAAGCAGGCTTTTGAGTTCACTGAACAATGCACTCTGGAAGGCTTGTTCAGCACCAGTTTGACGTGTAGGACAGCAGGGGGCTGCTGAGTGAGCTTCATGTGACCAGGTCAGGATTGGGTGTGCTTGTCTCTGAGCCATCTCATGTGGCTGGCACATGCTGCGTGACAGAATACATCTGTCACCGCAGTGGTAAATAATATATCATAGACTCATTTGAACACAGTAGAGGATGGATTGCAAAGGTGGATTAAAAGTGGCCTTGCTTAGCTATCCTGCTAACTTTCATGCTTGTCTGCGTGCTGTATAACAACAGAGAAGCTGTGCAAGCTGCTTGCACCCTGATGAGCCATACTTTCATTCAGTGAGGTAAGGCAGGCTTATTGCTATCTGACTAAAGTCTTCCATATGTGAATGAAGAAACCAGTTCTTCTAAATTGTGTGAGTGCAAAACCAACTTTTCTGACTTTATCCAGGCCACTGAGGACTGAATTTGTAACTAGTGTGGCTACAAGGTAGGATAGCCAAAAACTCTTCAAAATTTTGTCCTATTCGTGCCAGGCAGGATTAAAAAAAATTGAAGGATTTGCTTTTCATAGATCTACTTGAACAAAGAGAACTCTATTCTCTGTTTATGAAGGTTATGGGACAAGTGAGAAAGAAAAATGCACAAACGTTTATCTATTTCTCCAGTTAACAAGATAAGGAAATCTGTGTGGTAACACAAAATGTTTTCATCAAGTGAAAGTAATCTTAGCTAGTGTGGATTATAATGATAGACTTCTACACTCACTTTAAATATATATGTAGCCTAAATGATGCAAACACTAAGAATACTGAAAATATATAAATTATTTATAGGGAGAAATATGTTTACATTTGTCAAGGCACTTTGTTGCATTAACTTGTCACCCAGGCAGGAACTGCTGTGACAATACAATAGAATTTGGTTTTTAGTTAGATATTTCCCTTTTTTTTTTTTTCTCCAAAGATTACTGATTCATGTGGCAATATTCAGGTTTGACATCACCTTTCCATGACTAAACTGCTACATCATTTTAAAATTAGAAAGTTCTGCTTTCAATACTGATCAATGCATTACTGTTATTTTCCTATATTTCATTTGCTTCCTTTTACTTTTCTTTTCCTATGCTTGTCACTCTTGGAACATGTTCTGCATGTGTAATATTTGATATTCAGAAGAATTATACATATGCTTTTGGTTCAGTACTTAAAAGGATTATTCTCATAAATAAACCTGGAGATGGCTACAACAGACCTATTTATTTATTTTCTGTCTCATTTTGTTAGCTATTACTGCATTTACTTTTTCATTAATGCCATTCTTTTATTGCTTACACCATATCCCTGTATTTAGGAAGTTCTCATTCAGCTGGTACTAGTTCTGTCCCCTTTAGTACCCATCAGAGATTTTACTAAAAGCAGCCTATTTTATCAAATCGTTCAAGAGAGTAAAAATGATCCTTTTTAACCCATCAGTTCCTCTAATTGAGAAATATTCTTGACAGTTTCCATTCTATACAATTTTAAAATTCCCATCTGGCCACATAGAATGAGAAGCAGAAAGTACACATGTTTACAAGGTTTCCCGGTTTCCTGATAAAATGTATGATTCTCCACCTCCACAGTGCCTACAGGAATGTGGTCTAAGAGGAGCTCTCGGGTTGTTTGATCATAGGTAGATCATGAAAAACTTCCACCACCCCTTGTCTTGCCATTGTCCCAGCCTCTGGAAGTCCAGCAGCATCTCTGCAATCCCATTTCTCCAATACTGCTCAGGAAGAGAGAGAGTTCCTATCAGGGCCAGTATTTGAAGTCATAATGTTATTGATAATATTTATAAATGAGCTAAATTTCTTGCTTTCCATGTTTACTGTTCTGAGGAAATAAAATTAATTGATCAGAAGATAAATATCACTGCATTTTCAAGGCACTGCACTCATGAGCCTGAGTCCACATCTCTGCCTCAGAAGTGAGGGAAACTTTATTGGGTTCATGTAACTGCAAGGATTCATGAAGTTTTGGGGTTGGTGTCAGGTTTGCGTTGGAATGGCTGCAGTCCAGGAGCCAACATGCTTTGCTGTGTAGTGGGGGCTAAGGTGACAGCCTGCCTGGTGCTGGGGCTAGCCTTATGCTCTGTCCTTGGCACAGGCAGATGGTAGAAATCCTCCTAAAGCCCTCTTTTGAAAATCCCTGTGGACTTTGGCAGGTTGCCAAAAATATTAAACAAAAGTGAAAGTGACTAATCCTGGCAAATTTGGGTTAGACTTTCCAGAACTTCTTTCTGATCCAGGTGAAGGAACGTTGGAATTAGAGCTGCCTCTGTGGCATCCTTACCTCTCCTGCATTGCACAGGCTTTAAGCAAAATGGCACAAAGGGATTACTTTAATAGGGAACCTCTTCCCCTCTATTCATGCAGAGTTAATCATGCTCTCACAGGGAGCACTGGCCTGCATTTGGGACTCTCAGCTGTGCTTGCTATGTGGCTCCATGCTGAAGACTATTCTGAAGGCAGAATTGAGAGCTCAACTCAGAGGTTGACCTTGTCAGATCAGTCTCCAGCAGACTGCTGTGAACAGTGCTTTAGACGGATCGGTTCTCACAATTATCTAATTTGATTTTTTCAAGATGGGGACGTATATCCCTTTTACAGCTGAGGAACTGAAACATCTGCAAAACCTAAAATGCTTACACGTGATTGCCACTGAGCACATAGCATCTTGACCACATATTTTTCCTGTGGGAAATGTGTCTGCAGTTCCTTAGTGCAGAAGAGATGTAAATGGGACAACTGGATTTTTGTAGGGATGGCAGGAGACATCTCCATGAAAGAAATTTTTTCTTTATGATGTCAATTCCCAAGCCAAAATCAAGCAAAGCACCTGAATTCTTCAAAGAAAAGGTTCCGAGTTCTTAAGGGTAGGGCAAATGTTATATTTTTTTCCTATGCTTTCTTTTGTGAAGTGTAAGATGGTTTTGACTGAAATCTTCTGAGAATGAAAAGGAAAAAGGTGAAGAACAAAGCAGGAACTGGCATGAGAAAGTCTGGCACAGAGCGCAGCACACAACATCTAACTTTGACTGTGAAAACAAACACTAAACCAAAGATCTTGGTATCCAATAATAGACATTGACCCCCAGTCAGTCAGTCAGGGTGGGTTTACTTTCCAGTGAGTTAAGAGTTAAGACTACGGTAACAATTTTTTAGCAATTAAAAAAGAATCAAGCTAACAGGGAATAAGATGGCTATTTTGAGAAAGCCAGGAAATTGAAGAGTCAAAGGCTGAAGAATTCTAAATGTTTAAAAACATTGGAATGCGATGTTAGGGTCACCCAACTTGTTGCTTCTCCAACTTGTCGCTTCTACAAGACCATATGAGAACAATCTGACCCCCAAAAGCAGACTAATGTCCTGCACTTGGTCCTCTGTCACAGGCTTACAAACTACATTGCAGTCTACCATTTCTGCTGCAGCTTTGTTATCAATTTTTTTTTCATAATTTGAGGTAAATCCTATTCTTCATATTAGTAGACTTTTATGGCCATCTGCATTCATAGCCATAAATTTCTGCTCAGATTGCTGTCCTTCCAATGAAAATGTTTGACTAAGGACTTGATTTGCTTTCTGTTATAAGTAAAGAGCTTTTTCTCAAGAAATAAGTAGTCCATTCTTTTTCCTTTGGAAAACAAGAACAATAAAAAATGTAATTCAGCAGAACTGGATAAACTGTTTACATCATTTTGCACTGTATTTTTATGTTTTTTTTAATCCAGGGAAGATGTGCTTGGAGGGAAGAGGTTTTATTTATTTATTTATTTGATAATTAGTCTAGCAAAAGCTAATAAAAAATCTAAGGTGAAGACAGAGATGGTTAAATGAGGATTTTCATCCAGAAACAATGGATACCTGAAGTATGGCTTTGCTATAAAACTACTCTAAGCTGAGCACCGAGGTTCAAACGTGAGCAACTATCTAAGGCTGTTTGGATTTTTGTTACTTCCAGCTGAGCCAATCCTCTATTTAGTAAGTCACCCAGGAGATTCCTGAGCTCAGTTCATTATGCTAGACTGAGATCCTTTTGCAGCAGCCTGTTCGCCTGGTCACAAACAGAAATTATAAGAATACACTTGAGGACGCTTAGGATATGAGGTGTTGGGTGCGAGCTAACAAGTGACTTAAGAGAGTGCTGGATACTGGAGTGAAACATCTGAACCCCCAAAAACTTTCTCAGTTGTTTCTTTATTTTGCTAGGTAGTCTTCTGCCTGACTCAGTTCCTTAAACATCTGAGGCCATGCATTTTATCTGAGTATTTTGGTGGTCACATGCATATCTGTGCCCAGGCTACAGGCAAGGAGACGTGTGTTTCTTTGTTGTTGTAATGTGATTTGTTCCCAAAGCCTCACAGGCTATGCATGAAAGGGACTCATGCCTCCTGTTTATCAGATGTGGTGGTAGTGCAGCTTCTTGTGTTCAATAACTTAAAATTCAGTCGGTGCACCGGAAAACCAGCAGTAAATCAGGTGAGTGCCTACAGTCTTGAATATCTTACTGGAGAGGACAGTAAAAACTGCACAGCAGAGGCACAAATTAATAAAACCAGATATTGAATTATTTCCAAGACAGAGATAAGGTTTATTAACTTGGGTATAATGCTGTGCAATGGTTGTTCTTCTGACATCAAATTAGTTTTCACTGAGTAAATTTGGGTTCTTATGGGCATTGTGCAAGTGTATGTGACTGTGCTGTAGAGATGCTTCTCTCTGGCCACATCTTCAAGGAGCCCTAGTAAGGATTTGAGTGGAAAATGCAGGATGAACATCTACAAAAATGTTTAAATGGACACTATCGGACAAATGTTCTTGCTAAAAAAATAAGAAAAGCTTAATGATTCAGGCCCAAACTGGTATCTCTAGATGCTCCACTGCAACTATCTACTGCCAATTGGATAACATCCCTGTGTTACATCCCTGAGTGCAGCCATGTCTGTCCTCCAAAGCACTTATCTCTGGTATTGAACTACTTGTAGCTGGTGCTTCTGAATAACATGATGGTACTTTCGAATATGATGAACTGAAACTTTGTGGTTATAGTAGTCTATAACCATGTTAGGTGTTTTATACTTTGGTTTAAATTACCAGGTTTCCCGATACTCAGTCCATTCAAGTTTTGGCAATTCCAGGTGGACAAGCATGCGTGCACACACACAGGTTTTCTTTGAGATATTATTAACAAGAATGTAGAGGATTTATTGCAGCATTCCTGCTTGACTGGTAAACAAGTTTGTTCAGGCTATAGTTTTGAATCCCATCCAACTTTTTTTGTTTATAGGAATGATCTCTCATCTTCCACTTAGGCAGAAATTTAACATTACTTTCCTTCAGCTATTGATATCTCTCACTGTATAAAAATCATTGTGTTTTTACTTGTCTTCCTAAAATACAATACACTGCTCTACATCCATTCTATATTGAATCAAGTGAGATTCATAAAACCTTTGACCAGGTGCTGACATTGATGTTCAATTCAGTGGGATATAAACACGTACACACACGCACACACATCCTCCCCCCATCCTGTGATGGGCCTGGCCCATGAAGCATTTGAAACCACAGGTTCAGAAGGCCTTGCAAAACCTTACTATTCCCTTATTAATGCTCCTCTGATTGCACTGAGCCACTGTTAGGGAAAACTTGATGTGTATCCACTGGTAGAATACAAGCACCAGTTGAACTTGCATGTGCTGAAATACTGCAGAAGAGCTACGTTGTGGTGTGACACCCTCTTCACTAGCTAGGCTATGCCTAGCTCTTCCCCAGTCTAGACTCAGAGATTTTCTTTCTGGAGAAGTGGGACACAAGCAGAGAGAACGAAGAATGTCTATGATTAAACCTAGACATAAGCCATGAGTCTGGAGCATGTGCCTCTCCCTGTGAAATGCAGAAGTGGTCCTGAGTTCGGACATTACTGCTGCTCTGTGTTGCCTGTTATAGCATCTACTAATAATTTACCTGGATTTTAAAAGTAATAGTCCAGGACAAGGTTGATATCTTGCTCTCACAATATGAACTTGCCTCAGAGTGAAAAATGTGACACTCAGAAACATGGGTAAAGAAGGGTCACCAGACAGCAATACCCCAGGGCTTATCTTCATATTTTAAACATGTTATTTCTGGGAGTTCTCTGGCAATTAGGCAGTGGTTGAGGAACTTAAACTATAGCCTGAAGTATTGAGCGAGGTAATAGGGCACCTACTTCACTCAGTTAATCCCAAAGAGCAGCTTCCCTCCCAGTCTACTGCAATAACTATGAGTACAGTGGAGATGTGACCAGTGTACTAGAGACACCACTAAACTTTAGGAAAATTTAGCTTGATTGTAGCAAAAGCAATGTGATTATCTCAAAGCTGGGCTGCTACATATGCAGGGAAGAATTAGATATATTTTTAAATAAAATAAAATAAGAAAAACATGACAGTAAAAATTGACTTAAAAATAAATATCTCGAAATTCCACCCTCTGAAATTTATTAAAGAAAATTGTATTACAGTGGAGTCTGTATCCTGGTCATCCGGCAGTAAATCCAATGTTAGCAACAAAGGCTGAAGCTGATCATCTGGTTCATTTTGCCCAGTGCTTTTCTATACCAAACAATCGTGTTCTATACGGCATTTAACACAGAGATCAAGCATCACTTTAAAACTGACCACATAGATCTTACCCTCTTGGTTCTGGAAAAAGGCTCTCCGGGAGCTTTACTGCTTAGCAGCAGCTGTCACCTTCCAATTTCCAGTTTCCAGTCCTAAGGAGTTTATTTGCCTTTGTTCTTGAACCAAATGTATCCTCTTTGCTTATAGTAGCCATCTAATCCTCTTCATCATCTGCAGTCCTCCACAGAGACACACTGTTCCTTCTTGTGGCCCTTCTCTGCCCTTTTTCCAGTTGTCTTCACCTACATAAGAGTAGGCGACCCAAATTGTGCAGAGTTGTATTGGATTTGCATGAGCAGCTTTTGGTAGTGAGGAGCTACAGAAGGGCCTTCTGTGAGAGGTTGTCAGAAGCTACCCTTATCTCCAACAGAGCCAATGCCAGCTGGCTCCAGGGTGGACCTATCACTGGTCATGGCTGAGCCCACTAGTGACAGTGGTAGGGCCTCTGGGATAATGGATTTAAAAAGAAGGGGTAGGGGAGGGTGGGGAACTGATGTGGAAACATCAGCTGAAGAGAAGAGTGAGAACGCGTGAGAGAAACAGCCCTGCAGACACCAAGGTCAGTGAAAATGGAACAGGAGGAGATTCTGTAGACCCCAGAGCAGAGATTCCCCTGCAACACGTGGAGGTCCATGGTGGAGCTGTCTGCCTGCTGCCCCTCGAGAACCCTGTGCCAGAGCAGATGAGTGCCCGAAGGAGACTGTGACCCTGTGGGAAACCCGTGCTGGAGAAGGCTCCTGGCAGGACTCGTGGCCCAATAGAGAGAAGAGCCTGTGCTAGAGCAGGTTTGCTGGCAGGACTTGTGACCCCAGGCAGGACCACACTGGAGCAGTCTGTTCCTGAAGAACTGTACCCATGGAAGGGACCCCACACTGGAGCAGGATCACTCCCCTGAGAAGGAAGGAGCAGCAGAGACAACCTGTGATGAACTGACTGCAGTCCCTATTTCCCATCCCCTTGCACCATTGTGGGGCAAGCATGTAGAGAATTCAGAAGTAAAGTTAAGCCTGGGAAGGGCTGGGAGGAAGGTGAATTTAAATTTTATTTCTCATTATTCATTCTGATTTGATTGGTAATAAATGATTTTTCCCCAAGTCAAGACTGTTTTCCCTGTCACAGTAATTGCTGAATGATGTCTCTTTCTCCTTATGTAGATCCACAAGCCTTTTGTAATATTTCTTCTCCCCTGCCCAGCTGAGGAGTGGAGAGACAGAGTGGCTTTGGTGGGCACCTGGTGTCCAGCCAGGGTCAGCCCACCACAAGAGTATCACTGTATTTATATTTAGGCATTGCTGGCTAGTGACAGAGACTAGGGAATAGCAACTTGCTATCTAATATAACTCTTCTTCAAACTATTTATAGCAATCACATTTATTTCTTACTATTATTCTGAAGTGAAAATGCTCAATTTCAGATTTGACTGTAGTATATTTACTACAGAAAAAATAAACAATTCAGTTGACATTTCTAAAAATATAATTAGTTGATGAGTCAGAGAAGAATTTCACTTTCATAAATGTTAAGGCTGGAAAATTGGATTTATCATGATTAGCGTGTCTGACCTGTGACTGTGTCATGTCTTTGGAGTCTGCCTGGTAATTCTTGAGTCAGTTTGTAATTAAGCTGGAGTATTGTTCAAACAAGACTGAATAAAGGGCCCAAACCACATTCTTGCGATGTGCTGAATGTTATTTCACACAAACAAACAAAAGGTACACCCCACAGTCAAGCCTGAGTATGGTGATTCATCATTTTAATTAAAAAATTTAGGACCATTAACATTTACTAATGTGCTAATCTCTGATAACTCAGTGCAAATTTTAGAACATCATGCATAACCATGAACCAATATGCGTGTGTATATGTTATATATATATATATTTATGTGTCTATATCTATAATGCAGTGAAACATATTTCTGTTTATGAGAATCTAAGCCTTACCAATAACCTGTATTAGCCATGTGAGATTAGTGAATAGAAAAGGAAGCAGCTGGGATAAAATGAAAAGGCATAAACTCATCGAAATCTAGAATGCAATAAAAGCCATGAAAGAAGAAACAGAAAACCAAAAATGAACACCACACAGAGCAAAAGATAATATTTTATTGACTAGAAAACAGATTGCCATGTACTTGTTGGTCAGTCGTTATCTGTACTGATTTTATGCCACTGCAGTTCAGCCTCGGCTTAGCTGTGCACACATATTCTTTTTTTTTTTACCCTTTTTTCACTTTTCTACCTGAAGTAATAGCTTTCTTCACTATGAATAGAGGCCACTCAAGTCAGCCAAATAACCCTGTGCACTTAAGGTCAGAGTCTAAAGAAGAGTGACTTAAAGACATGCTAGATGAGGACTCAAACAGTGCTGAACAGTGCAGATTCTGCCATTCTTAACATCACTGCTCCATTCACAATGGCCCAGTACATGAACCAGGCCACTGTAACATACCGGATGGAAAAAGGAAGAAGATAAATGTTTGTAACACAGCTCTAGATGACCTTTAATAATAGACAATTGAGCGCTGAAGCTTAGCAAGCAGATAGAACCTTCTCGAAGCCAGCTACCTAGAAACTAAGACCTTGTACTGCAAGCAAGAAATGCCTACCTTGCAATGACGACCTTACTAATTTTTAACATACTATTGGCAACTACATGTGGCACATGGTAACATGAAGTGGGTGTTGGTTCTGGAGAGCTTACAGCCTGCTGTCCACAAGCAAGCATTTACAACAAAAAATATGGACTGTGAATCTAAGACCTAGCAGAGTTGAAATGGTAAGGCCATTAACAGGGCTTTGATTGCTGTCAAAGAAGTTTTGAAGGGACAAGGTTGAAGGGACAAGTGTGAGTGTGCTCTTGTGTCTGCTAATTAAAATATATACTTTGTGCATGTATTTGAAGGCCTAGTGAAAACAATGAAGAGAGAGTCTTAAGGTATATTAGCTACAGGAAAATGTACATTAACACTATTCGATCTTGGGCAAGCCTCATCTTTTTAAGTAGCTCAAAATACGGGTTTATTTATGTTCTAGAGCAACTGTGTCTGAAAAATTAAGCACAGTTAGCCAGTTTTGGTAAAGGACCTGTGTCATAGTGTTTTCTATGGCCGAAGACTACGTTTTTGAGGAGTAATCCCAGTAAGGGGATGAAAGTTTTTCCCTTTATCTAGCCCCAGAAGGGGCTTCTCTGACTCAGTGGCCCTCTGTGCGGAACCACCTCCTCCTCACAGTTTCTGCCTGCTTTGTCACCATCTTTTTGGCCCGAAGTGTGGATGAATATAATATTTATGAGTTGTTCTTGTCAATGTTATGATCCAATAGAAAAGTGTATGTGCCTAGCTTTCCATGCCCAGGTCTGCATCTCTAAAACAATGTTAATGCCTCATCATTATTCATATACCAGACAGACTTTACACAATCCTCTTTGGTTTCATAGGAGATGAAAGGTAAATTTTTAAGCTTCTAACAGCAGAGTGCAGTGTGTTACAAGGAAAACATACTGTAGTTAGATTTAAAATATATACGAATCTTTTCTGCATCATTTTCTTAACCAGTATGGAGCTGTTTGAATTTTTTTATAAGCAGTTATAGATATGATAGAATTAAACTGCTAAGGGAAAGTTACTTGAATGACTAAATAACTGTTATAACTTTTATATGGTTTTCTTAAGCAGAGTAATGAACTGTGTTGTTACAGAGTGAGAACAATGCAGCTGTACAGCTTTCCACAGAACTATGAAACAGAGCCACATTCATGGCAAAGGATGTCATCCTGCCGAGTGAGGAATTCCTGGTTCACTAGTGAGACAGAGCATTTTGCACAGTTAAAGCATTCCCCATGCCACTGACGCTCTTCAAATGAGATATATTTGGCACTTCCGAGAGCTGAAAGAGATTATGAAAAAGAAGATGTGAATCCGGTATTTCTGGACATGGTTCAGAAATGTAAGAGATTGTTTTCTGATGTGTGATAAGGTTGTCATGCATTCAGAGAACAAACAAATGAACAAAAATCCATAGTCTGAAATATTCTTTGTTGGCTGAATTGACAAAAACCCAATAACTTTAAAATGAAATACAGTGAGAAGTATTTTAAGTAAAGCCACAAGTCACTGGCTTGCATATCCCATTATGAGCTCTGAACACAATGGGTTTATCAGAATGTCCACTCAGATTTGCTGATCTTCCCATCAAACTCTCAAGAAAATTATTTGCAATATGCTTATACATATAGTTTCTATACAACATTTAATAAAATTTAATAGTTTCCACCTAAGTTTCTTCAAGACAGAGTCTTTTGGAAATTAACGGATCATTGAATCCATAGCACAAGTATGTGAAATAAAATCTCGAGTTTTGTGAATGTTTTTGATTTGGTTGTTGTTGATTTCTGTTTGTTTGGATTTTTTTGGTAAAATCATGCACATTTGATTGGGTATTCATAATTTTCTTTGTCCACTGACATACGCAGCATGCACCTGCAAGAATCAGGCAGTATTTTTTTCAACAGTTTAGTCCACACATAATAGAATTACAATGCAGAACACCAGCAAATGCTCTCAGAAAACTTCATCTGTCGTAGATGAAGTGATATATATATCATAGATATATATATCTATTTATAAATCATCTAAGTACACAAGGATGAATGTGATAGAGCTTTGTTGCATTTGGCAAGCTTTCTAATTTGACAGGTTTGCCTTACCAGCAGGCAGTTAATCTGTGTTCAGTGTGATCACATTTGCATTTAAAAACAAAACTGAAGAAATTACAGACATGAGGGACTTGTGTGTACTGTCCTGGGAAGAGCAAAAAAATGCCTTTCCTTAGATTCTTAAGGAGGAATTTTAGTACAGAATCAAATCAAATGATGGAGGAACTCCTTTTGGCACATAAAATGACTCCTCAGCAGTTAGGGAACATGTGTGATCAGCACGTCCTAGCAACATACATTACATGTGATACAGAGGGTGTCTCTCTAGTAGTTAACTCCTTCAGTTTTTCATTGTGATGAGACTATTTTTAATGGTGTTCTCTAAAGTAAAGCTTTTAGAAGAGACTGTTGATTCATCACTGCCTAGTCCCCTCTAGAAGATGAGACTCACCTGTAATAGGTTTCTTGCAAGCAGCACACTTTTTAGCGTATAATTTGCCAAAACAGTCGACACAGTATGGGTACTCATCTTTGGAAATAAACCTTTGTCCGTACAGCTGGGTTTTACATGCAGCACAAACAAAGCATTCTTTATGCCAAGGCTGGTCATGGCAGGTCACCCCTCCAGAAGTTATTACCTAATGTATTGACAAAGAAGGATAGAGCAATGAAACAAAGGTGTGAATCGGGAAGGACTGTCCAATCCTTCATAAGTACTTCCACTTGTTTTCTCTCTTCCCATGTGCACAAGAGGTGAGACTGTGGTCACATCAACTGTTTTTCATCTGGGTTTTCAATTTGACTAACTGCAGTTGAGCTCAATGTGCTACTGGTTTGTTTTTCAATTTTCTATCACAATATAGCCTCCAAATTTGTAATAACTGGGTTATATTCTAATGAAATTTTTCTGTTCTATTGTAGATAAAGGTTTAAAATCAGGCATACTCTCAAAAGAGAAATTCTCAGTGATGGACAGTGGGTGAGAGAACTGATGCTGAGATAATAGTTAATCTCCAACTGGAACTGATATTTTGCTGTTTCACAACTGAAAAAGTGTTTTAAATAGGAAGAAAGACAGTAAAGAAGTCTAAGTAAAACAGAAAGCAGATCTACGCTGTCAGAAGCAGAAAAAATGGTGTTTAGCAGTGTCATCAACTTTTCCTTCCCAGCATTCCTAGCAACTACAGCTCTGCACTGGTTATTTCTGAAGAGAAAAATTTCCAGTTTCCTATGGCCCCCATATGTGTGGTAAAGAGCTGGTTTCACAGAAGTTGTGAGACACTGTACAGAAAAATTTCTATGAGGATGAGCTGTAAGATAGTATTTCTACTGTCAAGTCACATGCATGACGGTGAATGAATGAATGAATGAATGAACGAAGACAGTTGGAACAGGAGGAGAAAAAGTTGGAGAAACTTAAGTAGAAATAGTGCTATCATCAAATTTCCCTGGGGAATACAGTTTCAGGGAAATAAAGAATAATACTGCGTCATGTCAGGCAATAAAAAGATTTAAATAGCTCCCGATCCCTCTAACATTCCAATTTTGGGCTATTTCAAAGTCATGTTTGCTTTTCCATTAAAATCTAAAAATTACTGGAACAAAATTCGAGGTTTCAGTTTAGCAATTTAATCATTTTGGGCTCAATTCACATTTATGGGAACTGATACAAGTTTAGGAAGTACAATTGTTTCAGCTATTATATAGGGGAACACTTTGCATTCCTAGTTTTTAAGAAGCAAATCCTGATTATTTCATGTTGATGCTGCTAACCTCAATGCCTCTAATAAACATCAAGCATAATCACCATAACTGCCATGTGATCATTTAATACAAATTAAAGGCTAGATGTAGAGACATGGAAATATATAGAAGTTTAACTAAAGTTAAACTAAAGTTTAACTACTGAAGAAAAAACCCCAAGTTTACAAGTAAACATTAAATAACTACATACATTTTAAGTTATTTGGTGAAGAGAAAAAAATTTTGCTTTTGCTTCTAGAGTAATACAGGTACTAAAGAGTAAGTTAAATTCTGCCATAAAAAGAGCTTAAAACAGTTCCATAGAGAACAGTGTCATACTAGAATAGTATGATGAATAGGATGATACTTTGAGGTTTTTTCATCAACTAAAGACAATTTTAAAATGTGAGAAATCAAAGGAGGGAAGAATTGATTTATTTGTACTGGGGGGAAAAAAGAAAAACTCATTTGAAATCAAGCTTTCCGGTAGCCACAGGGGGAAGTATCATGTATTGGAGCAGCGAGACTCTTGACTAGTATTATCACAATTGGATGTTACTTGATCTGACAATTGCATGATACATTGCAAGCTAAAATTAGACAGGACTGTGGATGCCTTGCTCAGCTTAAGTGACTTATGCATGTGAATATACGCCTAGAAATGATGGAAAGAGAGGCAAGTTTACCAAGGCAAAATCAGAAATTATCAGGAAAGAAGGCTTTTACATAACTTTCTGTTTAACCTTTGCTAAAAATCACAATCAGTAACAGGAACCCAAAGCATTTGTTTTGGTCAATAAGTGTATTTCAAAGATAATCAGTCTTGTATTAATATTAACCAGAGTGGGCAACTGACACTGTTGCAGTTGGCTTTCAGTGCCAACTGTCAAAAGGAAGACTCTGCTCTTACTCTTAGTTCACCAGACATTTTACATGACCCAGCCCTTTCCCCCATGCCTCTTTAGGACAGTTTTTACATTGCATGTTTACTTACCTTTTTGCAAGAGTAGCAATGGTGAGCAAACTGCTTCTCAAAACAGGGCACGCAGTAATTCTCGTTATCTTTGGTGATTAATGGTTTTGTTCCCAAAGGTTGCCGACAATACTGGCAAACGAAACAGGATTCATGCCAGGAACTCCCCTTAAATTCCATTTTACGAGAACCTGAAAAAGTCCACAGTGAACAATCCCCCCGATATAGCCTTTTAATATAAGTTTTAAATGTTGAGAATACTCTTGTTTTCAACCTTCTATCTTAATATCAGGTTACCCAAGAAAGCACTTATCTTCAATTTAATAGAGCTTCTAAGAATGCACTTGAAATTTCAAGAACATATTCAGATCCATACAATCACCTGTCAAAAGATGTGCTAAACTGACTAAGCTGTGATTTTGAGTCTGTCCTTATATGAATCTTTTGGGGTTTCTTCTTTGTGATTATGCTTCAGTTACTCAGATTTTCTCTCAAACCAGCCAACTCAGTGATAATGTTCAGGTTCACAGCACTTTTATAAATTAGAAATTAATTTCTTGGATGTTTACTACATCTATTATTGTCTTGTCTTTTGTCTTCCTTAACTAAGGCTCCTTCAATCATAAATGCATTATTTATCTTAATGAGCTTAAACTGGCAAGTTTTTAAAAGTAAAAATTTTTTTTGGTGACGCAGTGCATTACACAGCCTCATAGCTCATTATTTCATCCTAGATCAACAGTTTTTTTAATCATGTTTAACTAGATGCTTTTGATGCATCTCAAGGACAGAAAGTAGCTCAGTCAAATGTCTGTCAGAAGAGTTTCAGAGATTTTATCTCTGTATACAGGTGTCCTGTACACCTTGAGGTAGAAGCATAAGTCTAAGATATGCACATACAAGTGAAAACAAATTTTCCAGTGAATCTCCATCATAACTTCCTTCCCTGTAGGCAGCATCAGACTATAAAGAGAGGTGCAAGGTAATTTATCACCCTTTCCACATGAAGGAGAGAATTGCCGGTATAATGGATTAATCCCACATTACCTATTTCCTGGACTGTGGGGCTAGTGGAGAAACTACTGCTTGTATTTAAAGAGAAAAGGTTTGCAGCTTCATCCCAGTTATCAGAAGGCTAACTTTACTGTCTTTGTCTACTGGGTCTTTTTAACACAGAGCTAGCGGGCTGATGAGAAGGAAGTTAATGATACAGAGACGGGCTGGTGTTCCCAGGCCACTTGAGTTCTCTGTTTGCACTTTTACCTTCAGGCACCTGCTGCAAGGATTTTTTTCCTAGACTCTGGGGCAATACCCGAAACATGAATATATACCAGAGACAATAATGCAAACCTGAGTAAATTCTGGTACTATTCTCATCACATCTAGTCATCATGGCTAGGCTTCGCGAACGAAGATTTGTGAAGGACTCTACCCACGCTTGCTACAAGCGCGCTGATGGCTAAAAAGGCCAATGCGAGATAGACACGTCCGGTTGCAAAAGACACAGCAGAATGACTCCCCAGGTGGTACTGACAGGACACGGTTCTTTCTGCATTGTCTTTTCTCCTCAAGAGTGATCCTGTGTGTATTCTCAAAAGAAGAAGCAGCGTTGTGGATAGTGTGTCTCCAGGCCTCCCAATTGGAGGCCAGAGCATCACATCTAGTAAGGTGTGCCTATTTGACAACATTTTTGTAAACTATATATAATTTAAACAGTATATAGTTCTTAAACTGTACACAACTATATTGCTATAACATTTATTTCCTCTAATACAGCTTTTACCTGTCATGAAGAGGAAATAAACTGTAAAATTACAAATCAATGTTACATGTTGAACATGACATCAATAACCTAGTATTTATACTACGACAATAATTTTGCACAGCCTGGACCTTATTGTTTGGTATTAGATCTACTGAAAGAGAAAATTCCTATGTCACCGCCAAATTTACTGATGCCCTTCACCAAAAATTCCCAAACTAGTAGTCATGAGGCCATGGCAGATATTTTGCAACTGGTATTTAGAGTTATATGCAGGATCTGTAAAATGTTTTGAGCATTGAGGGTTAGTTCTCTTTCCAAAGTTGGGTACTTGCTTGCCTAAGCAAGCAGCTTCGGTTTTCCACCTTCAGTGTTGTGGCTTCCTTTAGATGCCTCTGAAGAGGCATCTTTTGGGCAATCTCTCTGCTGTATGAGCTTTATTGGTGTGGTAGCAATGAAAGGCCTAGAGGTTGTCCTGAACAAACATGATCACAAGCTGAGAGGCAGTTTAGTGGAAAGTGTAGAATTTTCAAGTTTGCTAATGGCAGGAAGCAAACCTACTGTAAACACAAATGTATTCTTTTTAGCAAAAATGTTGATAAGGATTTGAAGGCAGATTGTCATGTTTTGACAGTCTAAACAAAAATATTTCTGAGTGAAAGAAATGGTATAAAGAACATAAGCTCAATGTCTGGTCAATGTGACATGCAGATGTCTTGTCTCATCTGTTACTCCTGTTCACAATAGCTCAGTTTATCTACCTCCTATCACAGAGGGCTAAGCTTCCTAAGAACTGCAACAGAATCAAGGACATAACATGAACTCATTTTACTCAGTCTTGAACTCTCAATATTTTTAATAAGGATTCATAAGACCTGTCAGTGCTTCCCTCCCCTGACTGCTGGGAGAGTACTACACACAAAAGAGGAGTAGTCACCTCAAAGCTGTAGTGACAGTCAAGGACCCTGTAGCTTGTTTTTCCAAGAGGGTGCTCAAAATTAAAAATGCAGTTCCATTTTTCACAGAAGGGTCTCTATTGTCTTACCAGGCATAATGGCCTTCTGGCAGTGGAAACACTTAGATGAATAATCATCAGAGTAACATTCAGTACACAGCAAGACCTCGTCCTTGGCAGCAAATGGTTTCTCCACCAGCGAGCGACTGCACTTGGCACACTTGAAGCACCTCTCATGCCAGTGGCGGCCTTTGTAGGCTAGATCCTTGGAGAAAATAAGTTCATGTTAATGAAAACATTTCTTCACAGTGTTTTTATCCTTCAGCTCCTCACAGAATTAGAATAAAAAATGAGGAGCACTGCAGTGGTGACTTGAGAAGATGACACGTGCACCCAACCAGAGGTGTGCTCAGGAATTATGTAAGAATTCAATGTCACACTTTTTTGTAGAGGCCATTAGGAGCTGCTCTAGCAGATACAATGGTCCTTGCTTCCTTATGTAACATCAGAGATACATTTTTATTGGAAGAATCGTTTTATATTTTACAGTTGGCCTTCAAGGGGAAACAAGTGATAAACATTTTTAATATGTGTAGACCACCTGACAAGGTCCATTGGCTATAGAATTTGAAATGAATCTCATGTATTTTTAATGTTACTACTCTTTTCTTCTAGTTGACACTACATAACACTAAAAGAAAGATCATATTATTGCAGAAAACAAGCAATTAAAATCTCATTGAGAACAAAGTGATTATTAGGTAGATTAAAAAAAATCTTCATGAAAACTGAGCAGAAAAATGTTTGTTTAAGACTCAGCAGGCTTAGGGAATGAAAGAGCTAACAGTGTATATATAAGACCTTGACTAAGAATTCAAAAAAGACCAAACAGCTGATATAATTTTTCCAAGGTTAAAAAAACAAGGCAAAAACACATCTCAATCCCCCTCCCCCAAACATAAACTAGCCCCTTCCAGATCTCCTTTAAAAATAAGAAGCTCAAAATGGCACAAATCCAATCTCATTGTTCTCCTTTGTCAAGTCCCCACTTTTTAAAGTGGTAAAAATAAAAACTACCATGGTTCATTTCAGGAGCTGCTGAGCACTTGCCACTTTAATTTGCTTTAGTTAGCACTCTGAACCTTGCTGGAAGTAGGCTGTCAGTCCAGACCAGCCTGAGGCAAAGACTGGGTAGGAAGGAAAGGACGAAAGCCAAGCTCTAACACCTTGGCAGAGGTGGGACAATAAGCTGTAGATTTTTGTGGGCCATTTTTCTAGATTACTCTAGCCTATTGTGCTCCTTTCTTGTCACCGCTGCTTTTTTCTCCCATTTTTTCCTTCCACTCAGTCCAAATACATGACTTTTTTGTACAATCTTTGATAATAGTAATCCTGTCGCTAATTTTCAATTTTAAAAATGAAATTTTTGAGCTGAAAGCACATGCTTTCCAGCTGAACCTGACTGGTGCTACAAGTTCAAGTTTGCAGTTGGAAAAATGCTGATGAGAGTTTGAGGAGTGTCTTCATCCAAGTCAGCATTTTCCTTGCATGATTACTGTACTCAGAGAATGTGCTTTGAAGTGCTTTGGCTGGGGAAACCTTCCAAGACGCTTATTTTAGTAACTTTCACCTTTTATTTCCAAAGAATGTAGGCAAAGCGAGCATGGAGAGAAGGTGAGCACTGCACACCGAACCTGACAAAGCAAAGGCTTTTTGCTAGGTTTCATCAAAACTTTAAATTTAAAGTCAAGTGTATATGCTTTAAATTGAAGTATGGGGTACTGGAAACCCTGTCAAAGACCATAGAGGAATTTGTATTATAAATTAATATTGTAAGGAAAAGGAAAGTTGAAAGGAAAGCCAAGGTCAGAAACACTGCCACTAACATGCCATCTGTGAGATGAGCAAAGTAAGCATGGAATTAAGTAAAAATTAAAAAATACTTCATTTCCAAAAACATATGGAATTATATGCAAATTATAAACATGTCTTTTCAGCTTGGCACCTGCATGTCAACACCTACAGTACAAATAATTTATTCAATACACAAAATATTTTTGCAATGGATATCTCTCAGAAATTCCAGTTTCATTTAACCTGATGTGCTGAATTACCTCAGCACCCCATCATCCCTCCAGCACCGTGCAGCTTCTGCAGCCAGTGTGTGACTGGAGGTGAAGTCTAGTTGTGGTCCACACGTACACCACAGCCTTGCTGTGTGCTTGAGGTATGTGTATGGCAGATTTCCCAATCTTTGGTCCCAGAGCTTTTCTATGCTGGGAAAACAGCACTGTTCCTGTCTGCTGTGTGTGGATGTACAACCGCTGTGCTTAGGTTTCTTCAGCAATACGGGGATATGCAGAGTATTAGATATAGAATCTGCCATTAAAGAAATCGGATTTGTGTGTAATTTAACAAAGAACAAGAATTGAAAGTGAAACGTTTACCTTGGAATTGCACTCAATAGGTTGCTTGCACTCTTCACAGGGGTTGGCATACAGGCTGTCATAACATGCAATACAATAAGCGTTTTCATCTCTCAATGCATATTTCCTTCCACGAAGAGACTGCAGGCAGTAATGACAGTCTGTATGACTGCTGGTCATTCTGTTGGGGTTCTCCATGTGATCTGGAAAGATGAACAAATCATGTAATTCAGTGGATGGCCATTTGCTTGATCAAATAACAAGTAATGCTGCGTTACCTGTGAAAGTTAAACAGGCATTTTTTTGGTCATTTGCAGTGCCCTAGATTTCTTAGTGCTGGGTCATTCTGTAATAAGATGGTAGCCTTTAACAACATATATTGTGTATTGTATTACCAACATGGTGGGGAGCAAGAGGACTGCTTCAGCTTATTCTAATCGTGCTAACACTGTTTCAGGTCAGACACCTGAAAATGAAGCCATCTTCACATTCTCTGCATACAGCTACTGGCCTTTAAGACATGGGTTTTTTTACTGGATTTTAAGACATGGTTTACCCAGAAATCAGATAATGGAGATAGAAGCAGTAATTAAAAAATGAAACCAACTGTGGAGTTATAAAAAGGCCAAAGAGAAGGGGCGAGCACTTTACAGTGTTTTCCTGAATTTCTCTTGATATTCCTGTCTTCTGCTCATTCCTTCTTTTTCAAATGTCCTCACATCTACCTAAACAAACAGAAGGAAGACAAGGGACTTCAGGATATATGACTGTTTTTCGCATTATCCCAAGTGTGCTGCTAGTACTCGTTGGCAATGTAAGGTCACACAAATACCTCTGGATAGCAAAAGAGTAAAATATAAAGAGAAATAAACTAAATCATAAGTCAAACAAAATCATAATTCAGAGCAAATTTCCCTTGTTGTTATTGGAAAAGATTGTTTTTTCTTACATATTTCTTTATTGCTGGGTTCCATGTTGGCAGTACCAAAATAATGTGAGTTAGTTTATATTTCTGTGCCAGACAAGTGCAGGAAATACCACAAATCTATTGAGAGCCCGTTGTACAAATTTCCCATCCTTCAGTTTTTCAGACTAAAGAGGCTTGGATAAGTATCCAAACCTCAGCTGCTTATAGATCTGCAATGTTGAATGTTTTAAGGATTGTGGAGATGAAGACTTATTTCAGTCTTCTTGTTGCTGGTTGGATCATCAGCACTTTGCTAAAATTGAGTCTTGATTCCTGGAAACGAAGGAAGAAGAAACCGGAAAGTTCACAGTGAATCAAACCCAAAAACATCTGCTGGACTCATTGGACTGTACTCTTCGTTAAAATCACTGGGTATAGCTGGTTGCAGGCAGCAGCAGCAACCACGAATTTTAGAGGAGTTGAAAACAACTGGGGAAGGTCTCCTGAAGTATTTACATATTGGTGACTTTGGGCAGCTGAAATTTTTGCACTTTGAATAACAGTGCAAATTAGTTTACCTTAACCAGATGCAAAGCCTAAGAGTAATGAAGAGAAGCATGTGGAGGACAAGATTTCCAGGAGTGCTTAACCACGACGAAGTTTAATTCTAGTCCACTTAGAGTTATGCCCTCATACTTTGTTTTTACACACTTAGTGCCTGGCTTATACCCATGGTTGAGTTTTAAAAAGGCATTTTATGGGTTTCTGCTTCATAAGATCTAAAATGAAATGGTTGGTTGTACTGCGAGAAAAGAACAATTACTGCAGGTCTCCACAGGCACCAATGCGTATGGTCAGGCATTCACTGATCTATTCTGGGAGGTGTAGTAGTAAATGGTGGAAAGGGGCAGGGAGGGATGATACCATACTTATTTCAGACCAAAAGGAATGACTTGATTGTTTGGCACAAGCTATGGAAAACTTGTTGCTCCTGTAAATTGAAAATTTTTAACATTGAATTGATTTACTGTATTTCTTATTGCCCTTAATATTTTTGCCAACCAAGATAGGATGTAGTAAGGAAATAATCTGTAACTCAGATCAGTGGGAAACATGCTTGTTTAAAAATATTTCAGATGTGTTATCCTTGCAATAATAGTATAGCAGGGTTTGAATCTGGACTTCCATTTCCTGAAGATCAAACAGAAATTTGAGCGTGAAACAAATGAACCCATTTATATGAGAAAATTACATCCATCGGCTTGTACATTTACACAACATGACATATAAAAACTACCCAGAGTTCAGTGCGTTGAGTGCACAATTACAGTCATCACCAAAATCAAGGTTAAGTTTTGCATATTTTTTTTGTATCGGGGAAGGAGTATAAATTGGTGTCTAAGGAGACAATCAAGGAATGTTTGTGGTTAGCTGTGCTCCATATTCAAGGTCATATGATAGGCTTGAAACTGGGTTTCAGATTAATTTTCATTCCTTTTTTCTGTGGAAATTAGAGCTATGAACTACCTCAGAGGATAACTCTGAGTGAACCACCTTCCTGATCTCCTTGCTGAATCAGTACTCCAGCTTCCTACCAGAGTTTCAGGTCAGCCTAGAAGTGGCAAAAGCAAAATCCTAACAGGGCAGAGATAAAGAATTTATGTCACTTATAGTTCTTTTTGTTGCACAAAGCTCACCAAAAAGTAATTTCACTTATCTGCAGAACCATCTCTTATTTTTTCATTCTAGTGTATGTCAGTCAGGTTTTAAAGTTATCAAAGAGTCTGTATACAAAATAATTTTCTTTAAAAAGTGGTTCTCTTGATTACTACTTCCCCCCTCCCACCCCCGCCTCCAGGAACTCAGTCTGTTCCAGTAAGCCCAGGCTGTGTGCACAAACAAGATGCACTACTGTAATACCTCAGAAACTTCTGAATTTTTATTATAATTATCCTCCTAAACCCCTATATGGATATGGGAGCAAGGTGCTACTACTCCTGTTATACAGATGACAGTGGTTGCTCGAGAACTTTAAAAAAGTACCCCCAAGACCAGAGGCAAAGCCTGAGGGTGTCCTTGGGTTGATCCTCTAGTAAAATGTTTAAGTTGCCCAAGGCTTCCCTTCAATAATGTCTTCAAAGTTTGATCATGATGATATAAGATCATGTTTGGGAATGAAGCAGTGATGGTATGAAAAAGAACGAAGATTTTTGCAAATCTTTTAGCAAAGGTCTGGATAGCCTTTTAGAAGTGCTTTTACCATTAGATAATGCAATAAAAAAAGTGAATCTCATCTCTCCCAGCACCACTTAGCCTTGCTCCAATAAACAAGTAATGGTACGAGCACCACGTAGTTGAGTAGAATGTTTTTCTTGTGCTTTGATCCTAATCTCTAGAGAAATATGTTTACTTTAAGTTTGCTGGAAGCTAGACTTTGTGTTTTGAAGGTCAGTTAAGAAATCTCTGGAGATCTGATGCTATTCACTCTCATGGAATGAAACGCTGACTCCAGCATTCCAGCTGCTAACTCTTGTCCTAGGCACAAGGAAAGACTGCCATGTCTTCATTCCTTGGGAAAAGATGATTTTGTTATTTAAATTGGAACAAAGCTAAATGCTGTTGATTTTTATGTACCTAGTAGGCATGGATACGTGATATCATTTGTAGTGTTAGAATATTCCAAGAAGGCACAGAGGGATGTTGCCAAGGACATGAGGATGTTGTAACTGGGGTCCCTGGGGTCAAATTAGAGAATGCAGCAATCTCATGATATGAATGATAAAATAGATGAAAATAAAACAACAGAGCTGGCTAGTCAGCCTGCTGTTATAGCAGATTAAGATAGAATTTAGCTACAACAAATAGGACAGGGACTTTCTGTAGAGTCAAATTATTTCCTATAAAATGCAGAGCACTAGAAGACTTCCAGTGAAGAAAGACATAAGAAAATGGTTGTGCAGTTGTGAATCCTGGTGAATGTGGAGTCATCAAGAAAAGAATGCTTGTTTTCTCATTGGAGCTAAAAAGCACAGCCACCAAAATGTTAATATATCTCAATAATTTATCTTGATGTTTTCTATAAATACATGTTGATCCCCCTTATGTTATATAAGTATAAAAAGCCCAGAAACATTAATACTACTTCAATGGTGATTAATACTACTTCGATGGTGATTAATACATACATCTGCAGGCAGACATATACATACAGGTAAAAATATTATCTTTCACTTCATGACAATTCTAATGGATTATTTCCCAAACTAAATATACCTGCCATTGAACTTCACCATCTTTTTCTTTAAGAAAATACAATGATTGGAATAAGGCTCCTTATTAGAGAGGCATAAAGAAAGAAAAACGATGGCAAAATAAATCCTTGGAACAAGACTGAAGGATAAGAAAAACAATTTTTCTATTATGAGGAGAACACTCCAGCAAGCCAGCCGAGGCACCTGTTCATTTTCAAGTAAGTACATGCTTTTACCTTCTAACATGATTTTGATTATTTGCATGAGCTTGCTGACTTCATTTTCACATCTTTTTTTTTTTTTTTGGTGAGAACTGCTGAACAATTCATCACATACATTTGCATACATTAAGGATGCTATAATTCTTATGTTTCTAAAAGTGGCTAGAGAAGCAATAGCAAGTAGGGGCATATATTACAAATCAAGTGAAAACAATTACCTGCAGGAAAGCAGAGGCACAGGTGCTAACTTTGAACAAGCGGTTTTAGCTCTGTGGCACAGCATAGTAATACAATGTCAGGTTCTGGAAGCTTCTGAGTGAGTGCAGAGCTCTCACTGATGACATTCTCCTCTAAGCAGCCAGGATGGATGCCAACCAGGATGCTGCTGTAACAATCTGACTTTACTGCTTCAAGGTTCACTAGTGACACCGTTTTGGTGGGCTGTCTAGGCAAAGCAGGTCATTTAGAGGTTGATCTGGTAATTCGTACTGAATCCTACTGTGTTTACACACCCCATGACTACAAGCGAAAAGGACAAGAGTTGTGGCTTAGCTAGGGGATCAAGCATCTGAGGAATTCTGTAATTTTGTCCTTAATTGGTATTGCTGTCTGCTTTGTTTACACCATACAAACTCAAATGTTGGTGTAGTCATCTAAATTCTTTCTGTTACTTTTTTCTGAAATAATTGTTACCCACATTTTTTGCAGGTTTTCACATAGTCTGGTAAAGTGGGGAAAGTAGATGTTTTCTCCTGTGCTTGTTATGGAGCTCATTCCTTTCTGACTGCTATCAGATTTATGGAATAAAATGAAATTATGAAATACTTCAGCTGTGCCTTGGTGTACCTTGTAATGTAAAATCCTGTCAGTATTCTCAGTCATACTTCCCATATTAAACCATAAAACAGGCTTGAGGATTGCATCTGGTACAAAAGGGCCATGTGATAAAGTATACCCAAACTAACTGGTGAGTTAGATACTTAGAAGATATTTAGACAGTTTAAAATTAATTAGCTTCAGCTGCCTGAGTTCCAAAAGGAAAGCAGCCATAAGCCCAAGATGTGGATGAGAAGTCATTAGTGAATCCCAGGCACAATATTATAAGAGACAATTTAAAATATTGTTGTTAGTGGTGTACCCAGGGGCTGACAACGGGACCAATACTATTCAACATCTTCATTAATGACTTGGAGATGGGACAGAGTGCACCCCCAGCAAACTGGCAGGTGACACCAAATTGAGGAGTGGCTGATATACCACACAGGTGTGCTGTCATCCAGAGGGACCTTGCCAGGCTGGAGAAGTGGGGTGAGAGGAGTCTTACCTTGCAAGGGGAGATGCAAGGTGATTCTGTGATGGACCACAGAAAGATGTACCACTGCTGAATGATAAAAGAGGGAGGGCAAAAGACTCCACAAAACCTCAGTGTTCCCTTATGGGTGTTTAAGCAGGAGTCAGGTCATTCCCATAACAACAAAACAGATTTCATGGATGCTTTGTTGTGAGTCACTATCAAAGCTAGATGTGCACATAGTCTAAACACATGAGAAATGCTATTGCTGTCAGCTGAAATAATTACGTGCTTGAAGCTGAATGCATGCTTTAGAGCTTTGCTTCCTATATCCTTGGAGCACAGGTTTTAAAACGTATACTTAGAGATGAGTACTCTCCAAAAGCTGTGTCCTTTTAGATGGAAAGGAGTTACCAGCTTGTCTGTGGTATCTGGTTTACCACAGTAAAGATTTTATTATTTTTACTGTTGCAGGGTTGTGCATGTCAAAATTCTTTTTCCTCACTAATCATTTTAAATTTTAAGCTGGTGTTAGTTGTTACAGACCAGTCTACAGAAGAGATGCAAAGGTCTGGATGCCTTTGGTAATCTTAGGTCTGTCAGAAGGAAATGCAGGCAGTACTCTGCTCCTCTGCTCTGTACAGAGGAGTAAAAGAGAGCTTGGGACATGGACATCTACACTAAACATAGTCCTCACCAGGACTCAGCAGGGAAAGTAGATCTAAAAAGTATTTTGTGATGACTTAAAAACTGTATGAAGGAAAATAGCTATCACTGTACATACATATATACATATATATATATAAAAAAATTTTTTTTCAGTTCAGCAGTCAAAACCATCCTAAGGAAGATGCAAGAAACCCTACAGGAGATGGCTAGGCAACAACCTGCTCATGAGGAAAGTTTCCTAATCCCTTTTAGAGGATTAAACTCATGCTCTGAAACTTGAAACATTTAAAAGCTTACAAAACTAATATAAATTAAAAGTTATTGCACCTGGGTGTTTTTGGAAGAAAAATAGAGTTTTGCACTAAGCTTAATTCGAAATGCTCTATTATTTTTAAATTTTTGCTGAATTTAAATAGAAAATATTTATGAACAACTCCCCTCCACACACACTTCATGGAAAATGACAGTTTATTTTAGGACTTAGAAAAGTGAAACTTGATTTAACAATATTGATCTAAAAATGAACTTTAAATTCTCAACAGAAAAATTTCTAGTAAAATTTTAAATTTCGTTTTTTATATAAATTTAAAAATTTCATTTGAAGAAGCAATTTTGTAGCGAACTATGTTTAATTCTAGGAACAGAGATGTTGATTTCATTTTGAGAGAAGAAATTTGGTAGGAAAAGGACGTTTATGCTGGGTTACTCTTTCTTAATTAAAATGGTGGGAATGCAGAGAATAAAATATTGTACTTATGTGGAAAAAAGAATGTATTTCCCTTCTATCAAGGTACAATTACTACACGTCTTTGAAAGAGAAAAAAAAACCTTAAATATTTGAAGCTGAACTAGTTAAGATGTGACAATAATAAATACAACTGACAATGCAGTACAACTTTTCCTAGCTGGGTTATTTAAATGCCTGTGACCTAGTTAGAACTGCTTTAAAAAATAAAACGAGCAAAAAGAAAAAGATCATCATCAGCAGCAATGTTAGCAACAAGCTAAAATTGGAAAGAATTTTCATTACCCTATTTAAAAAAAAAAAGACCTGCTTCCTCCCAACCCAAACATAAATCCCCCAAGTGATAATAAAGCATCTGCTGCAGTGGCACAGCCTTTTCCTTTTCTCTCCCAGCTGTGCTAGGCCAACCTGACCTAGTTTTCTCAGCAAAAAAATAAACCGAGCCACAGCACTCTTTTAATAAAAATATGACACCTTATCAAAATGAACCAAATCTAAAGTTCTCTGATCTCAGTCCTGTTAAGAGATTGTGCTAAGTGAGGTGGTATTACAGCTTAGGAAATGCAAAGGCTACTGTCAGTAGTATTGGTATGTAAGATCCCTGCTTATTGTTGTATTTTGATTTGTAGGCCAAATGAATGCCAATTTTGCTGCTTACAGTGCTCCATCAGGCTCGGCTGCTACCTTCTTATCAGGCTTTTCACTGAAAACAGATGATATGGTTCTGCAGACAAGCCCTGGACTGCTTATTACACCAACAGAAATCATAGCTTGTGAAGCCACTGTTGTACACAGTCTAAGAAATGATGGCCACTGCAAATGTAGTATATGTATCCCGTCTTCACATTATATGCGAGGTGTTTAGGGTGACTGCTGCTGTGGCAGTCTCCAGAAGTTCCCAAGGGAAAACAGGCTTCAAGATGGGCAGTACCAAGAGGCAGGATCAAGGAATCATGGAATGGTTTGGGTTGGAAGAGATCTTAAAGATAGTTTATTTCAACCCCCTTACCACTGACAGGGACATCTTCCACTAGACTAGAGGTTGCTCAAAGCTACATCCAACCTGGCCTTAAACACTGCCAGGGGTGAAACATCCACAAGTTCTCTGCGCAACAAGGAGAGAAGGATGGGCAGAAACATTGAGTAGAGCTGGTCACAGCCTGATCTCAAAGCAAGGACTACCTATGTACTCTGAGTTTTTGATGACAATTAACACAGTAGGTATCAGTATGAGGCTTAGCACTAATGATGCTCTGGAATTTCACTGTCTTTGGAATACAGGGATACAGTAATAACAACAGAGCCATATTAAAATACACACACATATATTGCATCTGCCAGGTAGAGAGACCATGAAGCATCTAATCTGGTGAAGAAAATCTAAAGATATATCACTCTTTGTATTCTACTGCTTCTATGGTATTGAACTGGTTATATGGTATAACTGAGATGGAAAGAGAGAAAGGTTTCTAGGACAACAAACAACAAACAAGAAACATGAAAATACACTGTGGGTATTTTTAAGCAGATTTGTTTAACTTCCTTCTGCTTCCCTTAAGTGTTTGCATGACCACCTGCTGTGTCTCATCTTAGAACAGGTCCCCAGGAACACTTGCGTGTGTATGTAAGTCAATGTAGCTGAATAATTTATCTCAATTCATGGATGTCAAATTAGGTGATGTAATATTTTCTGGATTAGGTTTTAATTCTGTATGTTAGGGTTGGTGTGTCATATCTGTTGGGGAGTGCAACACACAATTCACTTACAAAATCTCAACATCTGCACCAAGGTTGCAGTCACAAAACAGTTCAAGTTGACTGTGTATGTATCAGCAATGATGTGGGATTATAACAGACTGACTTTTGCTTTTATTTTCTGCCCTGAGTGCTTTAAACACACTGTCAATAGGAAAACCTTACCAGTTTAACTATGTAGGCGCATCAAGGAGTGGTTGCTGGCCTTTGGGCTGGGGAAAAAAAAAAAAGATAAAAAATTTCGATGAACAGATTCTTTTACATCATGTCCTATATTAACTGTTGGTAGTTACTGACCACATTTCATTCTAACACAGCAAAATGACATATGGACTCACAATGTAAAAACTCACTTCCAGAAGAGAGCTTGCAACAGGACTTTTGAAAGCAGCAAACCCTTTTAGGAGTGGGGCTGATGGGAGAAAGGACAGGGAGCAGAGTCCTTCGGATTTTTATTTGTCCTCTACCAGGGAGGAAAAACAGCAGCATCACTAGGATGAGTATAGAAAAAAATGTTGGTGGCTTCCTCCTTTTTTTTCCCCTTTCCTTTAATTATGTCACTTTGTGCATCATCCATTAAACAGGAAAAAAATGTTAATTAAAGACCTCTTGAGTAGTAGAGTAGATAATGGGCTGCCAAACAAGATAGAGTATAACACTGCATTGACACGGTTTTAACTTCAGTCCTCACATCCCGTGGCAGCAACATCAACCAGTCCTTAGAGAGGCTCAGCTCTGGGTTCTGTTCATGTCCTGCCAGTGCCCTTTGCCACATACTGGAAACCTTTGGGCCTCTTACATTACCTGTTTTGCTTATTTAGGAGATAAAATCTGCTGAACAATTATGTGATCGGGTATATTAATATTTCCCTTAGGCCTTAAAGTCTCTGAACTGGCCATTAAACATTTTATTTCTATTTAAAATAGTCTATTTTCCTAAAAGTGCCTATGATTTAAAATTAGAACCTGCAAAGAGCAGACCATGGAATGCTGTCTTTCTTTATTGTCATGTGAGAGGTTACTGACCCTACAGTAATTGCCCTGCTGGGATTTCTGTAATGTCCTGACATGCAAAGAAGGTTTTTTTGTTTGGTTGGTTTTTGTTTTGGTTTGGTTTTGTTTGTTCTGTTATGTTGTTGTTTTATTTTTTATTTTATTTTTTGGGGGTTTGGTTTTGGCACTATGATTTTCAGAGTGGGTTTATTTCTATGATTATAAATACACATGAACTAAAAGTTGGTTCCAGTGTAGGACTGCCCTTTTCTGGTTGAAGGAAATTTAAGACTAAAGTTTGTCTGAACACCTAAGACAGTCAACATCTGATTCTGAAAAATAAAAATCATCACTAAAATCTTAGAATGCTGGAGGGAAATTGGTAAGAATGAAGCAATTCCTTTCTAATACTTAGGATCATTTTAAGAACATGTTATTTAACTCAAGGATATTGTGGAACAATGAGACCATTGAAACCAGTAAAGTCTATTCAAGAGATGATGTGAAGAATGTAGCAATCACCTTGAATGGAATTGACTGGTTTCAGTACAGGATGATGCTCAGAGACCATAACTCTGACCTGCTGTGGGGAAAAATGTTGATCTGAGAGGAGGACAGTGGAATACAGCTAATTTCTGCAAAAATTGGTAAATGTTTTCAGTAAAAAGTCTAAGCAAGTGATTAAATAAATTAAGAATTCTGCTACTGTATTTTAAAAAATCCAACCAACCCAAACTGTTTTGAGCTTTTAATTTGAAACATTTCTCAGTGTTCCTCAGTTTTCAAGTGCCAAACTAAACAAAGATTGACAATTAGAAGATCAGCATGAAACACTTTTTACTCTAAACTTCCTTTTTTTTTTTTCATGCTAACCAGACTCATAGAATTACAGTTATGCCACAATTTTTCACATTTTAATACAAAAATGAATCATGATGTGGCTGAATTTGAAACTTGAAGATCTCACTTGAGAAAGACTGAGCTCCTGATAAGTACATTTACAGACTAATACTGTTCCGGGCTTCTGATAAATAGAATTATAACCTAATCCTCTGAAGCATTTTACAGGCTTCCTTTCAAAGGTTTCAGAATGTTTTTCTAACAACAATCATCATCATGGCTAGGCTTCGCGAACGAAGATTTGTGAAGGACTCTACCCACGCTTGCTACAAGCGCGCTGATGGCTAAAAAGGCCAATGCGAGATAGACACATCCGGTTGCAAAAGGCACAGCAGAATGGCTCCCCAGGTGGTACTGATGGGACACCGTTCTTTCTGCGTTTAACAACAATAAAGCAATCCTAAAACACACTTGTGAGATACTTGGCTACGGAAAAGGTTAATACTTGTCAAAGCAAAGCAATTGACTTCCTCAAGGTCAGAGAGCAAACCTGTAGGAGTGGGAACAAAAGCAGCCAGTCAGTGCACCTCTGCCACCAGATGGGTTTGTTCTTCAGGCTGTATCCATGGCACTGGCCCGGGGTGGTTAAAAGCACTGTACAAAGGTGGTCAACTTCCAGTGCCAGAGGTAGAAAGCACTTCCAAAATTAGGTGAGGCAATCAAACGTTCCAGTTATGAACTTTGCAAGTGTCCTTAATGACTCTGAGGTTATGATTAATATTCTTACACAATATGTTCTATCAACAACTACACAATGCTCTGGCACTTGCTCATTCTTGTTATCAATTCTGTTACCTATGTACAAACACATTTTACAGGAAGATGAATATTTTTCTGGGTGATAAAGCCTCTGAGTGTGAGGCCAGCAACCAGTTAGGGCAGTGTGTTCAGATCCATTATCCATGGTGTCTTGAGATGAGCAAGAACTTACCAGTCCTTATATACGGACCTGGAACAAATTCAAACTCAAAGGCAAGCATGGCTGAGATGAAAAGTAACATACTAGTATGGATGAAGTAGAATCAAAGAAAACTCTTACTCAAAGAAGGGGAAACAAGAAGGGACAATAGCTGATGTATACTGCACAGCATCAGGGAATGGGGATATTCACAAAAACTAACTTAAACCTTCCTGAGGCTAATGAGCAAGGCATATTTTGTAGTTAAAGGATTCCTCTCCAGGGTGATTTCTAGCAGAAATTAGGTTTAGCCATCAATATGAAGGCAATCGAGGCAGCTTAGTTAGCCTTTGCAACAATCTTGTTCTTCACTGTATCTCCGATACAGAATTTTATGTCATGGAGTTTTATTAACTTGTTTTTTTTGGAGTAATGTTTACATATTTCCACAAAATTCTCCTTATTTCATCCCTCTGACATTTTACAGGAAAAAACAAGTATAAAAAAAGGAGTTCTCATAAGAGCTGTGTGCCCTGTTCCCAGAAGAATGAACTCAGCTGCAGGAGTCGGAGTGGAGCAACAGCAGCATTTTGCCACACTAACTTCCAAAATTAGAGAAATTAGGGCTTTAGAGATTTTAATAGAACAGTTTAACTGCAAATCATTAATTTTGTGAGCACCTTAGAATTAGACAATAAGATATCATTTTACCCTAAACTGGCAGGTAACTGTGCAGTAAAACTCAGCTTGGTTTTACTCCCCAGGTGATCTAAAAGCCTCTATGGCATCTAGACCTTGAGTTGACAGGAGGGCTGCTCATTCAAACAGGTTCAGAATTTCCCCCTCTTATTTTGGGCTTGACGTTTGGAAGCATATTGGTCAAGATTTTTACATTTCTTTCTGTCTGTCTATGGTGAGGTAATATGAAAAGTTTTAAACTATTCTTTTGAGAAATAAAACTCAGGTATGTAAAATAAAGTAAGAAAGCTGGGATTATTGGTATAGGGCCCACAAAACATGTCTTATCAAGTCAATCAAAAAAACGTGTTCTGTAAATTATGACTGCCTGCAAAAAGCTTGGATACACCATCGGTCTCAGATGATCAGAACCTCTTTCAAGCAGCTCTAGATTTCATTATCCTCTAATCCTACAAGTTGGTTAGTAAGTGGTCTTAAGTTTCTACCAATTAAACACCTTTGAATCAAAGTGACTTTCCTAATTGTGTAATGAAATTACATGGGAAGACCATCAGCAACTTGTTATAATGTTAATATATTAAATCCACTACAGACTGGTTGGTTGCTCTAGAAATGCCAACTTGTTACACAAAAAGAAGAAAAATATGAACACAAACAAAACGAAGGCATCTGAAACTTTCTAAATGTAAGAGATTTCATGCCCAGCTCCAGATATAAAATCATCCTGTTTTTGAAAACCGGGATGGTTATGGAAATATATTTTGAAGTATTTTTATTATAGAAGTGAAAATTACATTTGATAGTTTTGTCCAAGTTTAATTTTAATCTTGTTATCAAAAAGACTGCCATTATGAAATCAAGTAGCAGTACAGTTAATATACATAGACTGTAATTTAAGGACTATTTGCCACTGTTACCCATACCTTTTTAATTCTGCAATAGAGACACGTATTTCTAGCACCATTGCAGTAAACAGTGGTATATCCTTTCAATATTACTCTTCCCCTTCAAATTCCAAACAAAATGATGGTCATAAAAATACGATACCTGAAAGATAAAGTATCTTATGGGGGGAGGATTGGGAGATGATACTTGTTGTTTCCAGCAATATTTTGACTTGTTATAAAAATCAGTTTGGAAAATGGTTCTACTTCAAAAGAAAAAAACCACCAAAACCAAAAACAATCCACATTCAGTATTAAAATTAGTTATGCTAGAAAGAAGTGACTTAACCTGATATACGTTATCTAGAAATTTTTCTTGCAAAAGCAAATAGTTATGAAAGCTTGAAAGGAGATAAAAATTGGGTTTAAAATGTCATGGAAAACAGCATACATATTTTTTTGTTGGAGTGTCTTTGGAGTAAACAAAATTCATCCTCATTTCATTAAAAAGGAAACCTCAAATAATCTTTCTGTAAATTAGCGAGTAAGCCAATTAATATAATGTAAAGAACTGCATCCAAAAGAAAGGCATGGTATTTCTTTTGGTACACGAAATAAAAAAATATTGTTACATGTGTAGAATTCTACATTTAATTCAATTAGCAGTTTTGTGTGTGAGGAAAAAGTTCCTGCTTACATGCTCAAAATATTAAACTAGGTACCTTGTATACTACCACGTTTAAAGATTATCAGATAAAGGAATAACGGAAAAGAGTCTCAATACTCACATTTTGTTTTAAGCTGCTTCTCTTGGTAACTTGTGCAGCAAAATAAAGGAAGAAATAATTACACGCCTTCACAGAAACAAGCATTCATCAAGTCCAAAAGAAACAGAACACTTTGCCAGAGCTATTTGAGGGTCCCATCAGAATTTGGCTGGATGAGGGAAGGCTGAGGGTCAGTTTTTTTCCCTTAGACCTCATGACATGCAAATAGCTGGCTGCTTCGCCACTGAATCAAATCATTCTTTGACCTACTGTGTTTACAAATTGCAAATACATATCATGTAGGAGGTTCTTAAAGGAACATATTTCTCAGAGTTGTCAAAAGGAAAAACGCATTTCTGTTAAAATATACCTAAGGAATCAAACCCCCTAGGCCCCAAAACTATTCAGTGCAAAGAAAAAAAGAAGGAACATTATTCATCTCCAGATACATTTTGGTTCACGCATAATGAATCCAAAGAGTCTCATGTGGGTTTGTAAATCAGAAAAGTCGCTATTACTAAAGTCTGATTGTTGTGTACAGGAAATGGGGGGCAGGGAGAAGCCTCCTCCAGTTTCAGAAAAGACATTCAGGGACACAGCAGAACTTCTCTGAGACTACTGAAGCAGTTTCTGGACTGGATCAATTTGCTGCTCTTCCAGCAGGCAGGAAGGTGCTCATATAGCGATACCACCAGAGCAGCAGCAATGGCCTCCTCTAAGGCTCTCTCTCAGTTCTGGCCTTTGAATTGCAGTCACCTCCTTTACTTTGTGCTCGGACACAGCAGGGGCCAGCAAACTTTCACATTCCACATGCACGGAGCACACAGAGGTCCTTACACTTGGCATAACATTCCATGCAGACCTTTAATCAAACATAGCTGAAAGTAAGGATACATGTGCCCATTTAAAAATGCCAGCTGAAGTTAAGCAGAGCGAAAAAGGGATGGCTGCTTGTGGCATGAACCACGACTGACCTCCCGGCAGATTTTTCCACAACCAAGAGCCAATAGATCTGAATCACTGAGTCTATAATGTCAAGTGGGTGGGAGCTGTTTTATATCACAGATAGATGAAAGCAGGAAATGTTTAAATGTTTAAAGATGTATTAAGTTATCTGAGTACTTCAGTAAAATTGCCAAATCTGGACATGTTCTGGAGGTTATCTGTGTCTAGGCAGTGTCTTGCAGACTGATCCTCTGAATATTTTTGCCAAGAACTGATGATCTCTCCTTGTGAATGACTGTCTTGTTAAACGTCTGCAGACACTTATTTTATCATTACTTAAACTAGATGGAAGTCTTTTCTCCTATTTTTATATGTGCTATAAGCTTTATTTACACCAAGCACCTTTTATTTCAAGCCTGTGATTTTTGCAGATTAATGAGAGGACAAGTTAGGTGTGAATTTGAGTCCAGAATGAGAATCATGAGCAGTTTTCTCTTGCCTTTGTTTCCAGAAAGAGAAAACCGAAAGTACAATTCTTAATAAAGTACCTTTTCTAGTTCACAAAGCAGATCAAGACAAAAGTATTATCCCAGACAGATCTGTTGAAAGAGCTAATGACACTTAAAAATACTTGTAACACAATATATTCTTTCCATAAAGGATTAGAAGTTCAGACACCTCCTCCAGCACATCACTTTTTCAAATTTGACTAACAGTAGACAAAGATAGTAACTGCATTAATAGAGGACAGGCCCAGAGAATCATTTAGAACAGAATCAGTTTTTGCCAAAGGTGCAAATTAAACACAACCGAGGAGGTCAACAAAAATTCTGCTGTTTCTTCAGAGTATTCCTGAAATAGAAAGCAGCTTATTTTATCTGTTTCCCGACACGACCCGTCTTGACCCACCTTCCTCTTCATGTTGAGGATTTGGGAAATTCATCAAACAAATGGTGGTTCTCTTTAAACTACTGAAGTTACTCTTCCCAATTTAGAATATTAACTATTTAAAAAAATGCAAATAGATGGCATTCCTTAACAATTCCTAAACAAAATAATAAAAATATAATGAGCTTGTTCTCCTGAGAAAGTATCTTTGGCATTTACTGTACATGTTCTGTTATTTGGGCTAGTAGAGAATGGAGTCTGCTCTCAAAGTACCTATAAAGTACAATTTTTTTCAAAAAGTTTGAGTGTTTTCTGAGCCTCCAAATCCATGCTACACAAAGGAAAAATCATTACATGCCTCGTTCTTACATTCCTCCCTAAGCATCCACTTTGGGCCTCTGCTGGAGATACAATACTGGGCTATACTGACTTTCAAGACCCCCTACAGTCACTCTGGTGTCATCTGCAGGAGTACTAACCTTCCTATTAAATGAGAAAGCCTGGTTTTGTAGAAATTTCCATTTTCTTGGCCTACTGTTACTTAAAAGACAAAAAAAAAGTTCAAGGAGCAACCACTTCTATGGTAGCCTTACTCATGACCCTATACAGGGAACAGAACTACTGCAATACGGGTTCATGCAGACAACAAAACCCAGTGACATTATTTGGAAACCTGTGCCAAGTTTTTTTTAAGAAGCTGTGAAACAAGGGAGTTAGAGAGAAGGCTGAAAGTTCCAACAGAGCAACAATTTGCTTATTTCCAGCAGATCTGCAAGTAACCAACTATAAAAGTCACATTTTGCCACTTAAAAAGAAGGAAAAGTGAGGCTGGTGCTGAGAAAAGCATTACTCTTTTACCATAGGTGAAGCGCACGAGAGGCTGACACTAAATACTTGAAAACAAAGAAGTGTTAATTCATATACTTTGTAGTGCCTTTCATTTCCTAGGTATTCCAAAGGGCAGTTTTGTTTTGTGAATTGCACCTCTGATTTGTAAGACAAGATTACTCTTCCTCCTGCATACATTTCTCCTAGAGAGGAAAAAAATCCATGGATTAGCAGAATATTCAGGACTTTGTGAACATTCCTTTTCTTTCTCTTTCAAAATACTTCTATATCATAAAGACTGAATTTCAAATTTAAGAGACAACAAAAATACCTGTGAAAGTTTTCCAACCTATGTCTCCTTGAATTCTGTTAGTAGCCAGAAGTTCTCTAAGTTTTAGTGCTTCCCTTGTATGTACTTCAAAGAATCTATTTTTTTCTTAATTCTTATAACCTTGCCTATAATATAGCAAGTCAAACTCACGACAGAGTAAATTCTGTAGTAAGTTCATTATTATTCCACCATAAAACTATTAAACAAAAATACAGGGACACTCAGAATGGTGTGTTAAGTCAGTGCATATCACCAATTGCTGTCTGAAAGCTGCAATTTGCAATTGCTGTCTGAAGATGCAACATGATCAAATATTGCTGAAGTCAACAGAATGCTCTTTAAATACTTCATCATTTAATGTTATTAAAATAATTTCATATTTGCATACAGATTTTCATATGGCATCTTATTTAAAAAACAGTTCAATGTCATACAAAATTGTTTACATTCATTATAGGAACTTAATAATTATGCTGGCTAAATAACAAGAAATCAAACCTATTCCCTGTATGCAAACTATTTCTTAAACAAAGTTAAACAACCTGAATATTTTTCATCTTATACTCCTCCTTGTCTTTTACTGTCAGCTATGATAACCTCCAGCCAAGGAAAGAGAAAAAACTACCTTCACTTCTGCCTTGCAACTGGCAAACTGTTTTGCCTTGCAGTTGGTGAAAGATCAGCATTGACATGAACATTGTTAAACATTAACACCTTTTAAATATGTATAAGATTCTATTGTTTACCTAACCAAAATAACCTTAACCTTGGTTACTCTGTTACTGAATTTTCAGACTTGGCCTCTTCAACTGCTATTTGTTGCAATTTCAGGCTCGGGTATATTTATGACTAAGCTCACAGAATTCATGAATTGTTGGAAAACAGAAATATTTGAACAGAGTAAGGCAGAATTTGCTTTCAGCATGAATTTTGGCAAGAATGGATGAATGACATTTTTAGTTAAAAGAACTTTCTTATTACTCAAGCTTGCTTTTATGCAAACCCCCGAAATTACACACATGAAATCAACGGGCATTACTGAAGTAATACAACTTTAGTATTTCCAGTTTGAAAATTATCTTCTCTTAAAAATATATTTACCATAAAGAATTATTTCATTAATAGTGGCAGAACTCTATTTTACACATTTTTGCACTTCCTGAAGATATAAAGTACTGCTCCTGTAAAAACAAGGCTGGTAAAAAACTTGAGGTGAAACACTTTAGCCAATATTTCAGTCTATGAAGTTTATGTAGAAAGATCATAAACTAAATTCTTTCAAGAAGTTTGGGATAAACAGACCACCACAAGCTCTCTCAGGAGCTGGAGAATGCAAACAAATGCTTCTAACTGCTATGGGAACTGGATAAGCACTCAACAAGCCTGCTGAATGAACATCTAGCATGTACAGTATGGCAGGTGTAACAGTATTTATCTGCTCCCAAAATACCAAGCAAAATCACCTCCTCTGTCTGAATCACAGGTTTTAAATGAACACCTATTCTGGACATTAGCAGAATACACTAATAGCATGAGTGTACTGATTTTCATAAGTTTTCAGGACATTTAGAAACTCACATTAGTACTGGGTCACTTCCCTTCAGATTAGCAATAAACACTTGCACTCAAATGTTTTTACTGTTGTGGTCCAGTGAACAGAAGCTGAAAACATCCACTAGTGGTATCAGAGTAAAGGTGGCCTTTGATACAATATTAGGCATCCGTATATGTTTAAAATCTAGTGTTTGAAATTAAGGTAGACAGGCCTATAGACACTTATATGCACTCATCTCACTATAAATCCTAATCAGAGAAGTGAAACTATCAGCCTGTGTGTGTATGGAACAAAATACACTGTTATTTGAAGAATAAACATCTCTTGAGGCCTCATGTGAAGATGCCAATTAGAACCCACTAATTTAATACCCAAAGTGTTCACAACTGTGCTCTGCCACATCTACATTTCATGTGTTAAATGTACACTGTAGTAGTGTACAATAAAACTGTTTGCCATCATCACCCAGCAACTGTGTTCCCTGGCTGTGATTTGCAACTGTTAGAAGCCGAATTTTAAAGTCTGTCAAGCATTTTCTGTTGTTCTTCTCTACAGAATAAAGAAAATAAAATCTGACTGTATCGTGGAAGTAGATGCACTGAATAATAATTTTATTCCTCTGTTACAGAAAATTTCCTAGGTCTGAGAACAACATCTTTGATAGAGGTAGTGATTTCCTGGAGCTCTTTTCGAATGGTATCTGCTCCTTCCTCGTCTTCCCTGTTATCTGTTGTGTCACTCTCTCCATGTTCAGTTTTCTTAGTCTGGCTGATCAATTGTTTTACCACTAATCCTTGGTATTTGACTAGCAGAGAATGCTGATCCTGAGGGCAAAAGAAGAGAACAAAACAAAGGGATGTCAACGTTACAGAGAAGGTAGACAGGTCTATAATTAAAGATTAAATTTTTAAAAAAGCATTTCCCCACTCTTGCCTAAAGAGGGTTAGTGATACATATTTTTATCAAGGTATTTGACAACCTAAATTCTGACAGACATTCAAAGAGGCAGAAAAATGAAAGTGCGTCCATGCTGCAAAAACAGGATAATTAACAGCTGCAGCAGGAAAGCAATGCAGTTCATAAACATCACCAGTTTTGGCAGTATAAAATACAGAATTTCAATATTTTTGCTTTGGAAGAGGTGTATCTTTCTTTAAAACTGAATTAGAAAAGTTTAAAAAGCAACCATGCTTTTAAACTATAGCTGAGAGGAAAGAGAGTGTAAAAATGTTCAGTTATAAGAACTGTAACATCCCCCAATACAGAGCTGCCTTTATGAATAAAGGAAAAGTGCTAATAACAGATTGATTTTTAATTTTATTAAAAAATACTGATGACAGATGCATGAAAGGATAGGTTTGAAATACAGTACAGATCAGAGAAATTGCATATCCTATACATAAAGGAACGATCAGATATGAAACGCAACGGTACCAGGTTTATGCAGCAGAAATAGTGTAAGGCACAACTTTTACGTTCTGTCATAGATAAAAGGTAATTTCCCCTTAAAAAGCTAGAAAAGAATACCTCTGGGATCTTGCCACTTAGGAAATTAATGATCTGTGGTACTGATCTTCCTGGTGCATGAAGCATACAGTGAGTTGAAAACTGAAATAACAGTACTGATGTCAAGTGCAGAACAAGAGCTGGATCTTCTGTGACTTTAAGCTGTTCAATCAAAGCTTGTCTATGTTGAAACAGGACTTGCCTAAGGAACAAGAATACACTAAACAAAAATACGATTCTACGATTCCATCATATACTAGTTGATCACAGACTTTAAAACATATCTAACATCAATTATTTTAATTTTCTCCTCTGACCATTTATTTATGTGAAATTCCAAAATAATAATAATCAAAAAAATGCTAGCACTGGAGTAGTTCAGGTTTTGAAAGACCCCTAGAGAATTTATACACTACGTTGTAGCAAGCAGTGAGTCAAGAAAATTAGCTAAATGTGAATTCTCCCTTCCTCCATCTCCCATGGATTTAGGATGGCTTGACTTGCTATTTTTCCATTAAACAGTTTGGAAAGAAGGACTGCCTCCTACTTATACATTCTGTGTGACTGCTACCGAACTAACCATCTAGCATTTATGCAGAAATATAACTACATTTCATAGAATAAATAAAATTAAAGTACCTTTCCTTCTTTTTGTCTCCTTTTTTCACCATAATACCACAAATATCCACTGCAGAATCAAGGCACGAAAGAAAATCTTCTACACTCTATTAAAAAATTACATAAATATTTCACCTCTGTTAGTAGATTATACAAAAGTTTAGGTACTGTTCACAATTAATCACACGAAGAGATGACTGTGAATACACTTGAAATAAACTATTGATTTTTAATTTTATTAACAAGTAGAAATTAACTTAATTTAGTAGACATTAACTTTGTTCATCTTTGTTCATACACTTAAACACTAACCCAAACTGTAATTAATTAGTCTTAAAAGTGGAATTAAAAATGAATACATGTTCTAGAATTATTTACAGATATATTTTTTCTAAAGAAATGAATTGTTTTGTGTATAAAAGAATTAATAAATAAGTATCCTTTGTACCTACACTGCCATAATCTGAATGTTTGTTTTTTAAAAAAATATCCATGATTTTACAAGTTAAAAAATAGATGGGAGAACAATCAGGAACTTTGGGAACAAAACACAAGAAACATCAACCACTTTACACAGGAGATTCTCTCTCAGTTCTTACGTTTCTCAGCTGCCCATAAAAGACACACACTGGATTCCACGTGGCAGCAAAGAGCTAGGTGACCATCAGTATCAAAATGTAACATCACCTTTTCACTTCTGAAAATTCAACACACTCTCACTGCCTTACACAAATTCAAAAGATTATTTTGCCTTCATTCTTCACAGCAGCAGGGCTTGTCAGCTGTGGATGTCAGCTATTTGTTAGAATCGTATCAGAGAACAGAAAATCTGAACTGGGATTTGGATCACTTTACCTTGCCATTCAAAGAAGTATGCAGTTTAGTTAAAGGACCTTTGGTGTCTTCCGGCAGTTTACCTAAAATCTTGGTCCTGCCCTGTATGGAACCAGAATGGAAATAATCTGTAATATTAACTATAATTTTAGATGTAGGCATATCTAAACAGAAGCAATTAAATACCAAACAAACATCAACGATCTACTTGAGACTGTTAAAATGCAACTGTTATCTGTGTACCTCACTGGTGATCGTAGAGTAGTTTTCCGTTGTCATCATTGAATCAGATGCTAAGAAGTTGAAAATAAGATTTGTAATGTCTGTACACACAGTCTTCAACAAGTGTTTGGCAAGGTTAGTCTGAGTCTCATCTGTTAAAAGAAATAAGTGATTAAATTCACTTATTATACTTATCTGATTACTATGACATTATCACAGCACTTCCTAAAACCATGAGCAGTATTAGAAAGTTATCCGGATACATGAAGCTAACATCCCTCATTTGCTGTTTCTAAAGGAACATTCTTCAGTGAAAAACGTGAGCTTTCAGGTCTGTAAGAACATTGTAATGCACTGTTAGTATTTCAAAGGTGTATCTGTATAACCACTAAAGTAGTCCCTCTATAATCCTCCTAAACCAGTAATGAACAACCACTGTTATCCATCAAGTAATAAGTATGTAAAGGAAAATTCTTGAGGACAAGCAGTCAAATAAAAGAGCACACTTTAAGACTGAAATAGTAGAATTTAAAAAAAGAAAAGAGGCTACAGAATACATGCTCAAGAACAAAGGCTCATGGGAAATAATTCCAGGTATTCCAAAGCATAGGAATATCAGGGTTTTTTGCTAGTGTTTCCTTTTCTTAGAAGTTTTCCACTAGGAAAGTTCTAGAAGAAAGCTGAATGCAGCAGAGGATCTTGGAAATGTCTACAATATTTTCCTTATGCTAACTTTTCTGCCATCTGAATCTACAACTTTTTGACAGAATATCCTCAAGGAGCAGCTACTTTCAGTATCAAACAAAGAGGTTCTTAAGCAGCTTCTTAGAATCAGGTAGTATTCAATTCTCTCAATAGTGGCACAGGTGACAGAATAAAGTGAGCTTACTAATTTACACTTGGGAAGGAAGGACAAGAACACACAATTATCCTGACATGAGATATAACAGGATATAGATATGAAATAAAGAGAATGCATTACAATAAGTGTGCAAAGTGATGCACTTCAGCGTAAGGGGAGTGTTTGGCAGAGTAAACACATCTCAAGTTTTTTCTTTTTAGATTTTCCTTTTCAAACTGTTGCTCCTCTTTGACCTTGAATGTAGATTCTGCAATAAATTTAACATTTTTACCTGTGAAATGCTTTGTTCCCTTTTCAAATAACCGAATATTGTTGTACAAGTTTGAGAATTCCTCCTGCAAGTCCTTCATAGTCTGTCTTCTGTTAGCTCCAGAGGAAGATGTTGAAGACGTAAAAACAGAACGCACAACTTCCTGGTAAGTTTTTGTTAAAGGTCTTACAATGGGAAAGAAGAAAACATTAAGCAAAGTGTAAAACTGTAGGTCTTCCCAAATACATCAGCAATAGAGAAAACTATCTCATTACATAGTAAAGGAATGAGATATGAAAGTCCTACATGAGAGAAATAAAAAACAAATAATAGAAATCAGGAAAAAACATTGGGAAATTAAAATGTACTTTTGCAATTGCAGATGTACTACTCTTACAGTATGCACGGTTTGTAAATGCTTGCCACGGTTTTAACTTATAACAACTCCTAAATGGAAACAAGGTGAAAGATAGAAGGATTTCCAGAAGCAACACTATTCACAATGAATTTCAGGGGTCTGTGGACACATTTCAGGTCCTTCTAAAGATGCAGATACTATTACTATTGCACTTCAAGTTTATTCAAGCTTGGCTGTTACTGTCTTATCATGTCCCTTTTGCTCTGAACGCACATATTCATATCATCTCTTGTATGAAACACCTTTTAAAAAACGCATGGATTATCTTTGCATAGATCAGTTTGCTGACATAGCTACTACCCAGTTCACGTGGGTACCAGTGGAGCCACAGAAGGAAGGAAACGTGAACATATACCAAAGGCTGTACAGAAGAGGGGACCAGTGAAATCCCAACATGGATCAGTGTAAGAGGGTGGAAATACACCCATGGAGCTGAAAATAAGCTTGCTGACAAAGTGTGCAGAACCACATACTGCTAAGCAGAAGCATTATTTCTCATTATTGTGTCAGCACAGCTTTCTAATACCTAAGAAGTATGTAACATGAAGCTGTATACAAAAAGAATATTGTGATTCACTTCTATCAACAAATCACTTTTTTCTAAGTAAGAAAACAGACTAAAGATTCATCTGAAGTGAATTAAGCATTTTGTAACTCCAGTCGAATTATAGAAATTACCTTCTTAGATGTTCAGCAATTTCTGTAATAAGCTCTTCAGGGCAATCCTGCAGGCGGGTCTTTAAGACATCCTCAATTTCCTCTTGCGACATGAAAGGGAACTCCGGCTGCTTATTCCTACCTGTAGTGGCCATGAACAGCATTCACTGAGAAAACATTTCATTTAGTATTGCTGCAACTACTCTGTAGCATGAGACACTGAAAAGTCCAAACATCCACAGAAGAAATGCATTATCAACACTGGAAAAAAAGGGATGACTATACCTGACAGTTACATTTTACACATCTGAAAAACTCAAAAAACTTCTCTTTCCATCACTTAGAAGCTTCTGAAGTAGTGTGTAAGGACATGCATTTTTGATGAGACATTTCAGACTTCTTGGCCCATCTATAAATTTAGAAACCATAACTAAGACCAGATAGATTTTAAAGTGCCAAAACTGAATAGAGTGTTCCTATTTGAAGGATTTCACAAGCTTTTTGTTTCTTTTAAACTCCATTTAGTAAGGTACACAATCCTGTAACACAGTATCCTAAACTTGAGATTACAGTATAAAATTTGAGACATGACAAAACAATGATATTAAGTCAGAAGAGATGTTCCAGTAATAAAACCCACTTACATGCTGCTCGTAAATGCATACAAATTAGTGCAGCTGTGTTTTGATTCTGTACAAAACATGAAGTTTGCCTGCATGCTGCAGAATCTAGTTTTTACGTATAAGAACAACATGAAGATGATGACAGAGACCCAGGAAAGGACAGGCATCCATGTTGAAGTTGTGGCTCAAAACAGGATAATTCTGCACATAAAGTAACTGCATGTACGGAGATCAGTGATGTTCCTAATTGTGCCACAGTAGCAATGAGCATACAAAGTTATATAAACAAGTAAAAAAGGAGCTTAAATCAGGTTTTGAAAGGGTATTATTTACATTTGAATGGTTTCATCTGAATTAATCTTGAGATTGTGGTTCAATCTATTATTGCAATATAATTACAAGAAGTAATAATAGTAAAATATGAAAGGCTACACCAAAAAAAAAGTGATTTTACATTGTTTTACTCAGTAATTGAGAAGTCCTGAAAAATAACTTCATTTATATATGAATGACAGCAACCAGTGAGAGCAATATCACACAAAATTAATATGCTGTACTTCACAACTTCAAATATCATGTTTAAAAGTATTTTTCAGTCAGAATTGAAAGTCTAGGTTTTCTATATAAAATAGAAGCACACTTTTCTGGTGCTCCATTGAATAAAAGAAAGAATACGACTGTTTCATTTGCAACCACTGTTTGCTCTAAGTCTTACAATGTTGGCTTTTACTTCTTAGGAAGCCATCCATGCTCCTTCTCCTAACTGAGAAGGCAGAGACATGGGTGCCAACAGGGAGCAATGCAAACTCCTTTACAAAGTTAGCAGTTATAAAGGTAGCTAGCTCAGATGTAAAAATCTCAGCTAAACAATATGAATATTTTTTGAAATATTAAAACTTAGTTTTGACTTTATATTTTATCCCCATGGAGGAAAACTGTTTGATTGCTATGATTTGTTAATTTAGGCCATCCATTTACCATACACAGGTGTTACAAAATCAAGTATAACATTCATCTCAAAATCTGACATTTCCTACAAAAAATAAAAAAATAAATAAATATAAATGGTCTACTTTCCTCTACTTAAATTTTGTTTTTAAAGACTAAGCTATACTTTTCAGTGAACATGGTATGTCCATTTCATTTAAATAGCAACATCACAGAACCACTGATACAATTCTAACTAAATGGTATTCTCATCTTCTTTGACATTTTACCTGACCTTATCTGCACAGTGGGGGAAGAACACATGTGGAAAAGCAAGTGATAAAAACACGTTGAATAGACATGAATAGATAGCACCTAAAATAAAACTACAGACCTGTGACAGCCCCTTGTGACTCTTCATCGCTGTCAGCATCCTTTCTTCCTTTCTTCTTGGTTTTCTTAATCTTGATCTCTCTGGCATTGCCACCGCCTCCTGCTCTCACGCTTCCACTGCCCTCTGGTGGGGAATTACTTGCTTAGTACACAGGAAAGTCCTAGCACTTAAAAATTTTACAGTAGTATCATAATTATCTGTGTTATTTGTTAATGCTGAATAAAAAGGCACAACCTGATTCTCAATGCAACCTAGAACACATATTCCAGCATCTCAGGACCATTAGTTTCATCCTTAAGAAAAAGTAACTGAGTCAAAGCTTTGTTTAAGCTAATATCATTAATAAACACGAATACTAATCATATCAAACGTGCCTAAGATTAAAAAAAAAAAAAGAAAAAAAAAGAGCAGTATCTTTCCTCCAGCTGAGAACAGATGAGACACCAGCGTCCATAATGCAATGGGATATTTTCTGTTGGCTGAAAATAGCATCTTAATAAGCACTTAGCATCTTTATCCAGTGATGCTGAATAACTGAGCTTTTCAAAAATATTTCAGGTAATGTAACTTTGTTAATTTTCAGAGACAGAATCCTACATGAATAGCAGTTATCCAAAATATTCCTGGAAGCACACATTCAATTAACTAGAGCACTCAATCTTTTTTGACTTTTCCTAGATGACTAGGAAGAAGTGAGATGTTCCATTCAGACACACATAATTAATTATTTTGTTCAGAAGTCCTGTAATCAATGTATTCTACTGCAGACAGAATTTCAATCTGTTATACAGTCCCTCTCCACAAAATAAGCTGTTAGGCTGTTTGTCCCCTTTTTCATAGTTTGTTGTTATTTTTTCACTTGAAAGAAATTTAAACTCCAGCATAACTGTTCTGTACATGCCCTAAGCCTTGAGAAAGTAGGTATTTTTTCCATTTAGACATACGGTTCAAGATTCCAAGTAACTGCATTATGTAATAGTACTATTATTTAAGAAAAGGAAACACAAAGACAAGATGCTACTACTTATAAAGCTAACTGTATCTGTTACATGCTATACATGAATTTTTAAGCATTACTTTGCAGGAACAAAAAAAAATAAAATTAGTGCTTTTCAGAAGCTTATTTGAAACACACTTGCCTTACAGTCACTACATTACATAAACTGTTATGTTAGGTTTTTTTAGGTAATATACCTAAAAGTCCATAAAAAAAACATTGAGGGTAGTGCTTGCTGATGGTGCAGCAGATGTTACCTGTGGATATGAATTTATCTAGTCACGTAGTACAGGCTCAGTAGAGTCTCACTCCTCAGAGTGCTGGAAACTGAAGTCCTTCTGTTATGACAGTTCAATTAAGTTTCAAGCTTCTCTGCCTCAGCTACGGCCTAGAAAAATCTGCTATCTCTTGTTAAGAGTGGAATATAATGTTTTACTTTGCAGATGAGTATATTCAATCAAACTAGATGCTTCAGTGCTCTAATTCTCTTACTTGCAGCAGCACATAACACTCTGCATGTGAGCTCAACATAGACTGCTCAGCTGTGTTGTAGCAACACATGAGCTACATACAGCTTTTGGCACTGAAAATACAGTCTCCAGTCTGAATAACATTTTAAAAACCAGAAGGATTTCAATGGGTTAAACCCATACATTTTCTCTTCCTTAGATTAAAATCCATCCAAACAGCCAGCACACAAATGGAGTAAGGTTTGGGATTCATTTAATCCAGAATACACCTCAAAGTAGTCTATCTTAATCCCCAAGTAACTGTTAAGCGTGCAAACAACAGAAAATGCTCTGGCATGGGTTTTTCAGAAAAGATGTCAAATATTCTCCAAAAAAACCCCAAAAAACTTATTTTCAATTTATACAAAGTTATTTTAGAATTAATATCTCAAGACTAGCAAGAAATATTTTAATTTTCCTGGATTCCTGAAAAGTGAAGACTAAAAGTATATCTGCACTGTATAATAAAAAATGGTACGGGTCCCTGAGTTAATACTGGTTTTGCTCAGATTTATGTGACCATACCGTATACAATGGATTTCTTGCTTCTAAAAGCAGCTGTCTTGTGTTGGACTCACTCAAGAGACCTTTATGGTAGTTCCTCTGCACTTCTAAATCTGAAATTAGTTCTCCACGGACACAGCTCAGATATATCTACATCCACAATATAATGATAAGTGGTTCGATTATTTCTTAAATATCTTCAACAATGGACTGGAGAGTACAAAATACACAAACTGTATATTTAAGTACTTCCAAGGCAAAACAAGCCTTTTTTTTTGTTTTGGCTTTAGCTAATACTGATGTTTTTTTACCTGTTGCTTTCTTTCTTCTTTCATCCTTTTTGTCTTTCTTGTTAGCATATGAATTCTCTAAACCAGAAGCCTGTTTTAAATCTTCTTCAGTGATTAAATTAACAGGGTTGTTTTTCATTTCCTAAAATGAAGAACATGGTCTTAATAGTGAAAGGATACACACAGGACCAAAAGATACATAAGGAAACATTTAGACTGACCATTTTCAAGTACACTAACCAAAGACCATGTCTTTCAAGCATAACACATGAAGAGACATTTATTCTCTTCAAACTTTGGCATCTGATCATACTGTTAAGTGTGATTGTGTTCCCTGAGTGCACCTAAATATGCATTAAATTACACTGATTACATATACAAACATTTTATTTCATATGAGATGTAAAGAAATGATAACAGCAAATAGAAAGTTACATAAGTTATCCTCCAACACTCAACATGCACTGAATCCCGACCAATTAAAAGAACTGTACCTTTTCAGCTTTCTGCTGCATCATATCAGAAAAAAGGTCAGCACAGCTGCTTAGAAATTTCTCACTGACTGCAATGGTGTCACTGAAGACTAAACCTGAAGAGTTTTTGTTTAAAGATCTCATCACTTGCTGAAGCAAAATCCCAGCATCTTCTACTGACAATGAACTGGGCAGAAGAGTCTAGGGTAAAGAAAAATCAGAACACAATAACCTCGTATGTGGATAAACAGAATCCAGAGACATGCCATTTGACATCTGTTATCTATTTAGAAAACACTGCACTTTTAAAATTAAACTAGTAATTTAAGAATACACACTATTTTAAACCTTCTAACATCCTAAATAAGCATGGCCCTAAAAATATGTGTTACCTGGGCAAATGCATGGCATCTTCTTCAAAATGAAGCTCAACAGCTTCAAGAGCAACACCAAACACAGAACAACAACGGGCCCTAAAAATGACAGGGTAGTGCTGGAAGACCTAAAATTAGGATTTAGCTAGGACAAAAAGGCTAAGATCCCTTTGCTTACTGAAAGGTTTGTAAAAGTTCAGCTTAGACTTTAAAAAAAAAAGCCCAAGAGAAATATATTGCTCTCTAGCAGAATACTTTAGCACTAATTTTGAAATAAGGTTAGTCTTACATATTTATTAACTGAATACCAGTATGTCCTTGATGCCTTAAAACCTACATAATACAGGTTTTATGGCTACACCTTTCCCTGGTTTTGTTCTGATCAAATCAAAGGCAAATAATGCCTTTTTACTTGTCATTTTAAACTGAATTTTCGTCTTTGACAACATGGAATTTCATTATACATATATGCAGTTTCAAAAAGTATCATTTGACACAAAAATAAAACACAAGAAATAAATCCAACAACAATAACTGAAAGGATTGCTTACTGCTACATCTATCCAGTTTCCAGAGCTGATGGCTTCCTCTACAGAGGCTTCAACTTGATCCACAATTTCTTGACCAACACAAGCTGCTCTCAGAAATAAGAGCTGTGTTGACTTGTATCTTTTTTTAATGTAGCCTGCTGGGTCAGGAATACCAAGTCTGTACAACGCATCAAATTCTATAAAATAGTTAGATGTCTGTTACAATTAAGTTCCTTCATATACATACAGGATCTTAACGGATGATTTTATTTTGAAAGCAGGAAATGAAGAATTACATACAGTTTTTATACAAGTAAATGCAGCCTTAAGCAAATGCTAATCTAAAACTTAGTTCAGTACAGGCTACACCTAAACACTTGTTAATAGAAATATGAAGATTAAATCATAGAGATGACTTTGGTCTGAGTTTAGAAAAAAAAATGTTTTTTTTCCCCAGATTCTTATTCCATTAAGTATATATCTTAATTATATTTTAATTATGTAATTATATCTTTCCAAAGTGTTCTAATATAACATGAACAATATTTACAATATATACAACGCCATAGTGTTTTGTTTTCAAAAGTTACTCCAATATACTCATAGAATTGTGCAATGCTTCACAAGCAAAGCATTTCAACTATTTGGCAGTTTATACTTAAGATGTTCAGAAAACATTTTAAAGACTTTGACAGATACTCTATCAGTGTAACAATATTACAGAAACATTTATTACTACCACCGTAAATTATGGGGAATCTTTTCAATCTGCAAGACAAACTGTTACTTAGGGACAGACCCTTTGGGACCATAAGTGTACATTCCTCTATTTATTCACGTCCACATTTTCCCATAGCTCATGGTGTTTTAAAACATCATCATCCAGCACTACTCAGCTTGAAATTAGATAGAGTTGTCTGGATTTAAATCAGGACACTACTCCTACTCACTCCAGTTCCACGCATATTATTTGGGAAAAAAATTCTTCCTGTGCACTGCAAATTTGGACTAGTAACAGCCAAAGTTTGGTTGTAATCTGGACACCTGCCATGATCATCTGAAAAGTCTACAATGAGCAGTCTAAGATATGTTTTTGAAGCAGTAATAAAAGTAGCATTTGTAGCTCTGTTTGTGAGAAATAGTTACTGTTTAGCATTATGGCTCAATCTGCTGAAATACAGTTCTTTGTCATAAAGTAACACACATCATTATAAACAAGATGGTTTTTAACAAAGGAGTATCAACTACTGTATTGATTTCCATTTATTCTTGTGAGGCTTCACTCTTAGGCACTAGCTATATTAGGGTAACATCACTTACCTAAACTAGTTTTAGAAAGATATTTTATCTGTGAGAATATAGATTAATTACCTAAGTAACCATTCTGCTTGAAAAAAGAATCCACCCAGTTGCTCTGTGTTTTGGCATAGATATCTGGAACAAACACAGCTTTATCCTGTCTCCCACCAACCACAGTGCCTTTTAGACGACCAGTGTTAACAAGTTCTTCTAGCAAAGCTACAAGAAGAAAATAAATTAAGAGACAGTTTCCATGTCAATATATCCATTAATCAAAAGATAGCAATTATTTTCCCTAGTTTGCTTTTCTGTCTTCCCATCAATTAGTTGTTTGTGCTTGTTCTAGTGAAACATTTCTGAGCTCTAGCAATTATTTTTAACACTTATGAGAATGTCATCTTAAGAGCTCTGGAAATCACACATTTCAAAAGAGTGAGCCACAATGGCAGGATCAAAACATCTTTTGTATGTGGGCAGTTTGAAAATGCAGACATAAGAGAATCTTTCTCTGGCCAGACAGTAAACTATATGAGCATTTTATTAAAAATGTTCTCTTTGAATTCATTGCTTGCATGTTAACCAAGATGGAAAAAAGAGATCTAAACACACTAAAATGACATGAAAAACTGCTACCTAAACTGCATAACAGTTGCCAATAATAACCTCTTGAGAATGAACAAATACTGCTGGACAAAGAACATGCTGGTAACTGGCAGTACCAAAGTATTAAGCACTTCTTGATGCTAAATAAGATTTTTTCCAATCCATTAAAGGTGTATAGGAATATCTGATTTGCTTCCTATGTTCTGCTTTTGCCTTTTCATAACACAATAGATACAATTAAAAAAATCAGTGATACCAACTGCCAAACTCTGCTAATTTCCAGAGCTTAATTGGATGGCTCTTTTTTTCCTCAGTTTGTGTTAATTTCTGTTTCATTAACAGACGGGCTTTACTCTGGAACAAAACATTAAATGGTATCACATGGTATGGCTTCTTCCTCATTAAACATGAGCCGCAGTCAACATTACAACATGCTTAGTACAGCATACAGAGGTTTAACAGGAAAATTTACCTGAAAACCTGGTCCCAGAAGAAATACTGCATATTAAATCATGATTTTTTTTGGTCAGATATGCCTATAGTGTAGGTGAGCCTCTATAAACTAGCAGCTATTGCATACAAGCGGCACTAGCAAAGCTGAACAGCACTTACACTGAAAAAATGCAGAAGAAAGAGAAACTGATTTAAACATGACATAGTTTTACGTAATCTAAGACAAGAGCTAGAAATCCTGTTCTGCCACAGTTCAGTTAGGCTGTATAAAATGGAGCTTATAAGACCAATTCTGGAAATAAAATTAGATTTTTATACTTCCTAATATTTTAGTTACCCTAGAAAATAGAGTCAATGTGCCTATACCACTTAAGCAACTGTCAGACAATGCACTTTGGTTCTCTGTTTCCAATTCAACTTCTTCTTACTCAAAGTTTTTTAGGAAAAAAAATTAGACTTTAATGGATTTTAAACCAATTTTGCGGAGCACTAGCAATGAACCAGAATTTTTAGAAAAAGAAGTCATTGGAAGAAAAGAAGTGAAATGAAGTCACCAATTAATTTCTGTATTATACAAAGTGCCAGTTCTACCTGCTACAATTATGTCTGGACAGTATTTTGTTTTAAACCAACAGGACCCCTGCAGAACTACCATAATTTCAACTTATTTTTAAGGGTGACCAAGTAGTTTATTGTGTTCTATTAGGTCTCCGTCAAAGTTTGGCAAAGACAGTAAGTATCCCTACACGTCTGTCCTACATCAGTAACATAATATTCAGAAATGAAGCACACCTGTGATTTCATTATGCTTTGTAATTAGTGTTTTGACCTAAGGAGTTTCTCATTTATGGAACTATTTTCTATCGTAACTTCATGCCAGCTTAAGATGAACAGCAGCACAGCTATGCAACAGAACCAAAGAATAATGTTTATCTCGTCTAAACCCATTTAGTTGACTAAATAATTAGCTGTTTGTAAGTTACACAAACACTACACTGAGCCTATATTTTTATTCTGGGACAGAAAACAAAGACCACTTTAAAACACATTGCAAATAGTGACAAACATAAAAGGTGAAAAGTAACATCATTAAAAGGTATTTTTCAAGTTCCCAGCATTTGTGAAATTGGAATGGTATCTCAGCAAATGGACACAATAAAATCAAACGTACTCTGGCACTGAGTAAAAAGATAAAAAACCCTTTGAAGCTTAAACTGCAGAGGTAAAGAAAGACAGTGAGAAAAACTAAAGAAAAACAAACTCACTAAATAAAAACCACAGGAAAGTACTAGAAATACATATTGTGATGATTACTGGTGACAAGAAAACACTAGAACATCAGTTCACATTAACACTGTACATGAGCAAAGAACAATTATGTACTTGAAGGACTTGTTTGAAATAGATTGTAACAAAATACTGAAATTTGCTGGCTATCGAAATATTACTATAATGCAATTTAACAGATTTTCCTTTTGATCTATGAATACCTGGATGGTACATTAAAAAAGAAGTGGAAATTTTAAATTGATTATGTGAAAGTAGAGTGTTTACATGGTTTTATTTAAGTGCTAAGATTTTATTTTTTAATGAATAAGCCTGTCTCAAAGAACAAGAAGGTAAGCAGAGAGATACCACAGTGGAGCTAAAGTGAGCAATACTCTGAAGGCAAAAACACCCAACGAAACAAAAGAGAAGTATTAACTTTCCTGAGAAGAGATAGCAAACCATTAAAGGATTATAAAAGCCAGCAGCACTTGGTCAGTCAGCACACAAGACTAATAATGCTTGAAGCAGCATTTTGGAGAGATAGGAATGGGTACACAGCCAAAAGCTGCAACACCAGAAGTGAAAACAATTAAGTACTGCCTAAAGATTTCAGCAGTTGGATAGGGAATCTTTATGTATTTCTATTTAGAAAAGGAACTGCAGAAAATTAAACCAAACAGTTTAACGATACGCTTTATCTCCCGGCATATAAAGTCATTTAACTAAGAGTATAACAAAAGCTCTGCCTCCGTTATCACGAAGAAAAGTCAGTAAATAAAATCCTGAGCAGTTAATGTCATTTGAGGACATAAAATCTGTCCCCTTTTGTGCTTCACTAATAAAACTGCCTTTAGCTAAGGGCAAATAACTAAACAGATGACTAAATAAGTACCGTACTTCTTGCATCATTCTGCCCCAGAGGCATTTAATCAACACATGCTTTCACTGCTTTAGACACAGAGAACATCCCTTCAGTTATGGATAGCGCAAAAGGCTTAATACTTTCTACACTGAAGAGAAACATATTGTTCTTTATGCCAGAATTAAGGCTATATATTAAAATGCTTCTTTGAAAGCACACTTACAGTAACAAAGAATGAGTTACCTAACAAACATAAAATATTCTGAATGAAACTCACAGTAAAGTAAATGTTCTTGAAATCCATACCGAGTGATCAAGTTACTTACAGGTGTAGGCCTTGGAAAAAAAAAGAAAAACAAAACAATATAAGTTAATTACATGAAATTGATGTGGAGAATCCGTAAGTAAGAAAGGTTACTCCAGATGGACAAAACTACGTAGCATCTTAGCCTCAAGGTGCTATACTGATGTTTGAAATAGTCTACAAGGTTTTAATTTTGAATTACTGTGAAGTTATACTGTAGAACACAAAGCTACAATAATTATTGTAAGGAAACTTTTGCTCTCCCAAGTTTTTCTCTCCCTACAAATTGCCACAGAAGTTTATTGCTTCAACAAGAAAAACTTATCTGTAATCACGTGTAGTGATCGCATCAATATGTAACTGACTAGGGAGTGGTAGAGTGATAATGAGGACAGATACTCTACAACTAAATGAAAGAACTATGGAATAACATTTCCTTCTTAGACAAAACTAAAGTATATTGTATATTGTATATTTTTATACTTCCTTTGTTCTCATTTCAAAAGGAGGCCCCCGTTTCTAACAAGTTATTCTACCATAACTGAATATTTCACTCAGGAACTGAACTTAAGGGAATCTATATACAGGTCTTTATTTTCTTTTCTTTTTCAATCACAACTGAATTTCGTCCATAAAGACCTATGGTAAAAACATTTTAATATGTGGCTGCAGGCGTTGCAATTTACCGAGTAACTGCAGTGAAGAGACCACGGATGCGTGCTCGATGGCGGGACACAAAGGCTTCTGTAAAAATCACCCCACGGTTTTCCTGGTCTAGTTGCCCATGAATAATTCTGCCCAAACGCCTGGATAATGCCTGTAAATAGACGAATTTAGCTTCTCTAAAAATGTCCTCTTCTATCAGATATACGTGTATCTAATGACGACAGAAAACTCTGCAGAAGAAATAAGTGTGGTTTGGAGATGCACAATGAAAACTAAGATTTAATCTTTGTCTTAGTTTTGTACGAACCAGTGACTAATGAATTCACTGGCCACTTTTTCAAAAACTCAAGATAAAAATTAACAATAAGCATGACAGAGGTGCAAACAGTTTATTCACTTCGCAAAGTGAATAAAAAGCCAGGAGATATGACCCAAGAAACAGAGAGAAACCATGTAACAATTTTTGCATGTTAGAAATCTTCTTGTAAAAACTGATCATGAGACAAATATTAGAGGAAATCTGTTCACACACTGAGAGTCAATAAAGTCGTCTGTGGTACCTAATATGACTGCTCACTTGACACATTCCAGACAAAATTCAACACTGATTGAAAGTCAACAAAACAGAATTCTCCCTACCCCTTTTAAACACTCTGCACTCACTAACCAAAGGTAAATAGTACTTTTGGTTCTAGTTTGAATGCCTGGCTTCAGTTTCTAAAAATTAATATTTATTTTATCTTTTCTGAATAAACTGAAAGGACTCTACCATCATATTTCTGCTTCCTGGGTAGATGATGAGACCGGTGATTTTACCCCAACATCTTTAGTATTTCCAAATAATTTTCAGATCTTACACTAATCTAAGGTGTTCCTAACACTACGAATCCTAATCTGTTCCTAACAGTCATAAAGATTCAGAAGAAATTTTGCCAGTAGAGAAAAGGCAAACATCAGCCTCAACCTGTGAACAGCTGTTAAACTGCAACCTTTATGTATCACCTGATACTTTTCTGCTTAAAATGACAACCAGTTCATCACAATTAAAACAATGGATAATGCAAAGGAAACAAAAGAAGATGAACACAATCAATTCTGCATTCGCTAGGTTGGTGGCTTGCATCACCTGTATCAGGAAGTCTCCTGGAAGGTCGTATGCCTTGCAGAGTTCCGATATTGTCACCTGGCCAGTTTCCTGAAGTTTATCGTTTATTTCTTCCGCTACGTGATCCAGGTAACTCCTTATTTAAATACGAGGAAAAAAAAAAAAGACAACACATTAAGTGTGAAATTCAAGATAAACCTCAAGACGACATGCTCAATTAATAACTGACCTCTTTTAATAAACCTCTTTCTGCTGCACGTTTACAAAAATAAACTGAAAGTTATTTTAAATGAATGAAGGAGAATAATGTAAGTGAAAAGGTGTGGTTTCTTAAAAAGCCTGTTAACCAGGTATTAAGATGGGCCATTTATCTGCTTGTATGAAAATGTCCAAAAAACAGAACAAGGAAAACACATCAATGAAACATAGAAAAGGGTTCTAGTGAGCAAGACAGGTCTTAGTTATTTCAAGAGAGCTAGGAACTTCATATTCTTGGATACGAACAGATCCTGCAGCTTGATAAATAATAAGGACCACTCCATAAGAGTACTGCTTCAGTGGTTTTTAGTCTGCTGAAAGCCATGCAATATCTAGCTCAAATATCTTAGAATAAGAGGTGGGAAAAAACGAGAAGGTTTGTCAATAGCTGAGGTAGCTAGCAAAACTATAGAGCAAATGAGGTGTGGCTGCTGTACAGAACAACACTGGGCAAGAAATGAACCCTCTTAGATGCAGGACGCTGGACATAGACATTCAGGAAGGCCTTTGCTCCATGAATTCACTGGATGCTTTGCTGAGATAGGCCTCACTTGCCGTTTGGAAAAGTAGCACTGATCACCACCAAGCAGCCCCAGAACCAGCCAAGAAAAATTTATTTCACTTCAGAAGCAACAAAGGCTGGACATTATTTTTAGTCCATGTTTTAAAAAATAAAAAAGATGTGAATTATACATACTGCTCCTGAAAGTACTCACTCATTTATAAGCTGTCCCAATACAAGCTGAATAGTTTTTTCAGATTTAACGATGTCATTAGCTCTGTTTTCAATGTGTAGAAGGTCCACATTTATTACCTAAAAAAAATCCCCAAACCAACAAAAAAAACCTTTTATCAGAACTTTAAATTGAAAATAATTCTTAAACATTGAGATATTACTTACAGATTTCTATGTCTGGAGGAAAGGTGCTTTTATTTTTTTCTACTATTGCATACATACAGACTTAATCTGTGTTTTGAAATAAAGCAGTGGTGCTTTAGGGGAAAAAAGCTCTCTATGCAACTGTGACAAGGTGAAAAAGAAACCTATATAATAAACAAACACCAGAAAGCGATGTCAGAAAATAGTAAATTGTCTTTCAGAGAGGTTTTCTCATTCCAAGTAATTTTGCTTAAGCCAGAAGGGAAAATTAGTCACAGAGAAAGACTACTGGAGGATAAAGATTAGTGGAGACAAGAGATTAACGAAGAGTGAAGATCCAAAGAGGCATGCAGAGTTAATTATGCATGCTCCTGCAGCTTTCAATTTAAATGGGAAACATATCTTTTCTGTTTGCCCTCCACAGTTTACAAAGAAAAGAGTTCATAAAGACAATCTGTGTATTTCAGTGGTGATTTCAGAAGCTCTAGATTAGCATTAAGCAGAGAGGAGCTTTCAGTAAAGCAATAAATGGACGGATTAAGTAATCTGCAGAACTCTGACATGAGCTACCAGTTCTCCATAAAGTTTCTTCTGCTTTAAAAAAATAGCTTAACTGGAGTATAACTAATGAACGCCATATTTACAATATACATGGTGAAGAAAAGAAAGAGAGAAGTACATAGTTTTATTACTAGATTTACCTGTTGTAAGTCGACAATGTTAACGCGACCTTTAAGAAAAGTACAAATACACTTTTAGTATTTAAAATATATTTGAACAAAATTTAGAATTCAGCATAGTCCATTGTGCACACAATATTTTTTTACTCTTTTCTGTAGACCAATTAAACTAGTCCGTAAGTACCAAAACAGAGATTGTCCAAACTTTCTATCTTTGCATGATGCTGCTAAGAAAAAAACAGCAATTTTTAATTCAATCCAAGCTGTCACGCTGATATGATACACAATGGCACAACACAAACTGAGGCATTCTTGTGGTAATAGTAACAAAATGACTAATCCGTATAAACATAGTAAGAAGTTAGTCTTCCAAACATATGATGCTGTGAAATTCACCCTTAAATATAACTTAAAGTATAATACACTGCCTGCTCATTAAAACCATTGACAAAAAGCAGCCTGAAGAGCATTTGCTTTCTTATATATTTAAGTCAGATCTTACGAAGCAGATGGCTCTTCACACTGGAAAAATAAAAGATCTGTCAATGACAATTTACAAATATTATTATTACTATGTCACAAAAAGAGAATGATTTTGAAATTCCAAATCAAGGCCAAACATGTGGGCCAGATACTTAACCATATTAAAATGCCAAATTTCCTTCAAAAGAATTCTTAGGCAACTTTACATCAGAAATTCCGTACAGGTGAAAATAAACCAAGTAACATTTCTTGATATGCTTACCTAGAAGCTTGACACAGATCTGGAGTGAAAATAAGGTAACAGTAGGTGAAATAATGTGTAGGTAAAGCAAATGGACACGAGCTGACTTTTCCTGAAAGATTAAAGCTACTGAAAACTTTCCAATTCTTTCTGTAGTCTTCAAAATTAACTTCCAAATCCAAAGGAAGAAAGCAAATGCCACACTCACCACCACAAACGTGAAGCTCATCCCGGATCTCCTTACTAATCTGGGCTGGAGTGACATACTCCTTGCCATCTAGTGTGTGCACTACTTCCAGCTGCTTCTCCGCAATCAGTTTAGTGACAATTTCTATACAATTCCGTTCTGACAATCTATGAACACCATAAAGAACAAACAGTTATTCTAAGTAAGTACTTGCTAAAATTATGTTTAAATTGATGTTCCCAAAATACTAAACACAGAAAGTACAATGAGGATTACTTGCTGTTCTGTGCGAATATACTTTTTCAGACAAAAACCCCTACTGCCTGGATCCGGCTTGTCACACACCAAATCATCTATATGGCTTCACTTACGAGGGTCATCTCTCCAAAACAACTTTTACTCTCCTCCTGAACAGCTGTCAGCCCCACCAGTAAGAATGCACCTGCTGGTGAATTTTGGAATGGCTGTGCTTAAAGAATCCGTGTCTTTCATCCTTCTGTCCATTTCTATTTTATTTTGAGCGTTTGGGATTTATTTTTTTCTTTCTCTTAAATAAAAGCAACCCCTGGGCAACCTCAACTGGTCAGCCAGACATAAAGAAGAAACAAAGCCCTGGAGCCGTGCCGATGTCGAGCACCTTGAACACACCCAGTCGCTTTCCCGGGCCCGCACGTACCCTGTGGGGTCCCAGATGCCCCCTCGGGGCTCACAAGCACGGGCACAAGGGGAACTACCGAGGGGCCGTGCCTGGCTGAGCCCCAGGCTGTGTCCGGGCCGGGCGCCGTGCGGGCGGCGGGGGAAGGGAGCGCGGGCGGCGCGGGGAGGGCCGC